>OY804585.1:94190669-94668498 GCA_963680875.1 Bathymodiolus brooksi
AGTAGGGTTCGTGTTTCCTGATCTTAACTTTTCTGTGTAGTATTCTGTTGATCATTGTTTGTTTTCTTGTCCTATTTGTTTTAGTCATTGATTTGTCTGTCCTTCTTTGCTTTACGGCTTCTGGTCATCCCTTTGTTATCTTAAAACCTTTCATTCTATAAAACTTTATTTGTTTTATTACAATAATGTGTGGCCAGTGGCAACATTGATAAACCTATACCTGTTTTAGTACAATGTTTTTATTTTACCTTGGCACCATAGATGAAATTTAGCTTTCTTATTACAATTGTTTTTATTTGACCCTAGCACTATTAAAGTGTCTTTGAACATTGTTTTACAATAGTTTGTGGTGTCTGACAGTATTGACTGAACATTTAGCTGTTGCATTGTAACAGATTTGACCTCTAGTAATATGCGTTCTATTTTCTATGGCTGTTGGCGTCTGACAGTATTGACTGAACATTTAGCTGTTGCATTGTAACAGATTTGACCTCTAGTAATATGCGTTCTATTTTCTATGGCTGTTGGCGTCTGACAACATTAAATGGACATTTATTTGATTTATTGGAATAGTTTTGGGCCTGTTGTTTCTCAATAGTTTTGGGCCTGTTGTTTCTCAATAGTTTTGGGCCTGTTGTTTCTCAATAGTTTTTGGCATCTGACAATATGGATGCTGTATCTAAATATAATACATTGTATATTGTTATTTCCAATGATTTTATTTAACTATCAGACACGGAAAAAAAACTTGAAGATACCAAAGGGGTAATCAGAAGTCGTAAATCGTAGAAAGACAGGCAATACGATTGCTAGCAGAAAAAGGACAAAAGTACAAATAATGATCTACAAAATATTGCACAGAAAATGAAACATTGGGCAACACAAACCTCATTAAAAACTGGGATGAACTTATGTGCTCAAGAAGGGTTGTCAGTTCCCGATCCACTAGTAGCACCTGTCATGTTACTGTTAAACGAGACGAACATCGTCTGATATGGATATCGTGTTGAACACCAGTATACGTAACATAAATACAAATAACATTAATGAAACCTGAGACTAAACAATATATTGTTATTTATTTTCTCAATGTGATATGTTTTTTTCGTTCGATAATCTACCGTAGCATCCTCAGCAACAGATAATATTTTTATATTGCTATACAGCTACATCGCTCTATCTGATTTGTTTTTAACCCGAGTCTGAGCTAATGACAACATGTACGACCTTTACAAAATATTAATGATCCTAATACTATTATAAAGTCAATTTCACCTCAAAAAGGTATATAAAACATGCACTATTACCTCAATACATTACAATTATTTGCATTTGACGTCAAGACATACATTAGTTTGAATATATAAGCATAGTGAAACTCGTATGAGCAATGAAGCAGTCCAGTTTAAGACGTGACTTATGATGTCAACGTTATGGATATTAATAGTTTAACTTCCAGTAACACTGATAACACTTTATTGGTAAAGATGTAGATCTGTTCTATTTATAGATTAATATGTCCCTGTATTAATCATATATTAATAAGATAGTATATGGATGTAAATAAGCATGAGATGCTATCACAATGTGCATTAAATTAGATATATACCTTTTTATTGCACGTAAGACACAAATGAAAGTCAAGGAATTATGTTTTGGTTTTTTTTCAGGAAATAACAGTCACAGTAGGGTCTTCAATAGTGAGTTCAACTCGTACCATAAAATGACCATGTAACGGCACCTAGCCTACGTAGCAACGAGGGACGAGCATGGGAGGCTAGCCAGCATTATATGAATAGATTTTACTGCATTAGAGCTCGGTAAACCAATAAATGCAGATATAATAGATAGGTCCATCCCCTTTTGACAGAAATGCAGGTATTCTTTTACAGAAACTTAGTGCTCACATATTGAGTCAGTAAAATAAATAAACAATACAATGTACACATCTTACCTACTTTATTATCAATGAACCGTTATATTTCAATTATTGATATGTAAATAAGGGTAATAACAAAATTACCGAACTCCGAACAATCTTACAAAGGGAAAGTCAAACTCATAATTATATAAACAGACAAAATCAGTCAACAACCGGAAAACTGTGAAAACCGTAATGACCCTTACTTGGTACAGGCATTTCTAAAGAAATGGTGGGCTGAATCAGATTTTAAGGCGCCAAACTTCCCGCTCTTATTACGGTTCAAAGGTTCCGGCTGTCACTGTAACAGTATTTAAATACAGGAACAACATAGGTAAAATAGTTGTCATAGCAGTACCATATTCGGTGACGTAACTGAGGGCCTCAGACAAGATTAGTTTGAACTAACTGTGCTACCCACTTTAAATAACGTTCTTCGAAATATTATTAATAATAATCAATTCAATTGCTCACTAATGATATCATAAAAAATAATATGCAGACTTAATAAGTGTTTATTTGTTTCTTTATAGAATTATGAAACCTGTCACGATGACGTCTTTAAATTCTTCATGTTTTCTATTGACAAGCCGTGCATGCGTGATTGTTATTGTGCATGCTGTGCACCTGCTGAATGCACGTGATGGCACTACACAATTTGTAAATAAATGTTACATTTTGAAATGTTATTAAATAGTTTTTAAAAAACATATTTGGGGCTTTCAATACATATTGTTGCAGAAATTATTAAAATTATCAGCAGTTTTGTTCTGTAATTCAATAAGTTTCATACAATTTTAAGCTGCTTTTTCGGTGATTTGCACAGGCTTTGTAAACAGCAGCATCCATTTTGTGTACCGATTTTGATTGGCAGTTGTCCACTGAATATTTTAAAGCTTTTGGCGACTCTGCAACTTGTAATATTAAAACACATTCTTAAAATAGATTTATTAAAAAATATATCTCAATAGCGCAATATTCAGCAATTTTTTCTTTAATTCATAATGAGATCAAAAGATTTCGGGGTGTAATTGACAACCGAAGCGGATTCATGAAGACAAAAGCACAACGTCCCCCATGCTGTGGTTTGACTTTACACAGTCAGTTTATCGTGTTTCTTCAACACGCTGATAACGGCATAGTCCTCAAGCACTGTTGCGAGTTAAGTACATTAAAATTTACTTTTACTTTCAACTATTCTTTTTTATTAACGTTTCAGAGTTGACCAGGCGTGTAAAATATATCCAAATATCTATATTCAATTACTTTCTTATGGTACGACGAACACCGTACTTCCAACCAAGGAGGTATTCGGATCTTCGTTATATTTCAAAACATTAAAGGCAAATGAAACAGCATGGGATTTATTAAGAAAACGACTACGAATAAAGCCAAAGTCACAACTCATTACACTACTGTTACAGACCGTGTGACATTCATGCTTTCCTAATAGGATCATGGGTGATTAGTGATCTTACGTCAATAGTTTGATGGACGTAATTGAGTAATAATGATCAAACGTTTTATCACTTTACGGTATATTGGTTTCTGTACTTTTTTCTTTGAAGTGACTCCATTGTCAAAATGATATTCTTATGCCACCCGTGTAGACACTTTAGGAACTATGTCAGAATCTGAAAGGACCAATATAAATATTTATCCAATCCCAATTTTACGAATGTGTATAAGGAGAATGTAGAGGTTAACATTCCAGATTAGTTTATCTCTTCTGCTTTGTCGAATGTAATGTTTTTTTCTTCTTCTGGTGCCATGTTAAAATCTTAAATAAAGGAAACAATACAACAATAAAACAGTCGAGCACAAATTGTGCACTCATATTCGAAAAAGACCAATCAGAGCACTGTATCCAATGAACGCAGTGTTTGCTTAATTTGTTACACTCGTTGTTAAGGGGAAAGAAGACACGAGTTTCATGCCTACGTTGAGCTCATAGTTGATTTCACATCACAAAACTTATCATATGAAACAACCATTCAAACAAAAGACTGAAGTGAAAGAAAATAGAACAACAGAAACAAATATATTAGACAAACCGAAAATCTCATGCCACAGAAATCTCATGCCACAGAAATATCGGAAACTAGAGTTCTGCATATATTTCAACAGTATACTGAGCAGTTCATTTGGTTTTATGTTTCATCAATGATCAGATCTCTATTAAACAATGAAAATACGTGTAATTCCACTTCATGTTTCTGGGGAGAAAACACATTAAAGAGATACGCAAATGTATTAATTTGATTTAGTTCTATGCTATTCTTCTTGTATTATATAAACATTAATTTGATTTAGTTCTATGTTATTCTTCTTGTATAAAACATTTACTGATGTTGGATTAAAGCAGAAACTAATTTAAATGGATACAGGAAAAGAGTCACTCCCACCACCAAAGTAGTCAATCAAAATATATCACAATGATAAATAGTATTGTAACATAAATACGCATTTTTCCTTTCATGTTTTTATGCAGTAATCAACTTAAAAATAGTGAACTTTTACAAACCATGGTCTAACATGAAGATTTTGATGTTATTCCATGATTTTGACGTCATAGATCTGTCAATCATGTAATTTCTGTTACAAACCATATATACCATAGAATTTAATATGAGATATTACCACGTCATGATATAGAGATGCCTTACACAGTAATATAATGCTTTAATACAGCAACAAAGCATTCAATATTATATTTTAAACCAGCATTCCTACAAACAGTTCTTACTAAATATACAAATATAAGACCGTGGTATTATGAAGCAAATAATATGATGTCAGAATGAGAACAGAAATGAAAGTTAGTTGTAAATAAATATGATATCATGTGTTCTTTGCATATACAACGAATTTTTATTTATTGCTGAAATAATGAAAACGTAGATATCGAATTTAGTGCGAAAAGTATAGTTGTAATTCCATAGTGTGGTTATGTAAAGAATCACGACGTGTGCCACATGTGAAGCAGGAACTGCTTATCCTTATGGAGCATCCGAGTTCACTCACGGTTTTTAGTGGTGTTCGTGTTTCTCGGTCATTTGTTTTCTATGCAGTGTTTTCTAGATCATTGTTTGTCCTTTTCTCCTTTTTATTTTTGTCATTGTATGTCCTTCTTCGATTTACGGCTTCTGATTATCTCCTTGGTATCTTCAAACTTTTCTTAAGAACATGCAAAATTAGTTAACCTCCATCAATACAGCAGAATAATAAATTCAGGGCCATAAAAATCAATAACTTCTAGTAATACAGTAGAATGTCAAATTCAGGAATATAATCATTATTCTCCAGTTATAAAGTAGAATACAAAATTCAGGAACATTTTAAAATAACTATTAAAAAGTAGATATCAAATTTAGTGCGCACGACGCGTTTCTGGAATAACCTTCATCCGGTACGCTCAAAGTCAAAATACCTTCATTAATACTATAGAATATCAGACCCTATAGGAAAAATTCTAAAATTAAATATCAAAATCTTAGAAAGAGGAAAAATCGATACCCCTAAAACACAAAGACATGACCTCTCATTTTCCTGGTTTGGTTCAAGCACTTCAATAACAATTTGTGGGATTAAGCTAGTTTTATGGGCCCAAACCTCCCTCTTCGTGACATGATGCGGCCATGCATTTGTTTTCCACCTGCGAGTAAAATGCGAACCCTCATAAATAACAGATACAGATAGGTCTGTTTCATACCTCAACCTACACCTCGAAATTGACAGTGAGGGGCGGTTAAGAACGAAACCTTACGACAAAAGAGATGATTTCAATTTTCCCATTGTGAACTTTCCATTCATATGTAGCAACATTCCAGCAGCACCTGCATATGGAGTATATATCTCTCCGTTGATACGATATTCCAGAGCTTGTGGTTCCTATCAGGATTTCCTTGATAGAGAGTTGTTGCTAACAATGAAGCTACTGAACCAAGGGTTCCTTTTAGTTAATAAGGGTAATAACAAAATTACCGAACTCCGAACAATCTTACAAAGGGAAAGTCAAAACTCATAAGTATATAAACAGACAAAATCAGTCAACAACCGGAAAACTGTGAAAACCGTAATGACCCTGACTTGGTACAGGCATTTCTAAAGAAATGGTGGGTTGAATCAGATTTTAAAGCGCCAAACCTTCCCCTGTTGAAGTCATCGCATCGAAAGTTTTACGGTCGCCACCATGACTTGGTTGACCGTTATGGAATATCTGTGACACAAATGACCACGGATATGTTCCACTTGTCGTAAACACTTCCCGGTCCTCTCCTCGTTCATGACTTATCACCGGTTTTGTAACTATATTAACACAACGGGTGTCACTATTGGAGCAGGAACTGCTTACCCTTCCGGAGCACCTGCGTTCGCCCCCGATTTTAGTGGGTTCGATCTTTAGCTTTATATGTATGTTTTGTAGATCGTTGTTTGTCCTTTTGGACTTTTTCTTTTGGCCATTGTGTTGTCTGTTTATCTTCGATATACAGATTCTGATTACCTCTTTGGTATCTTCAAACTCTTCTCATTATAAGGAACGCTATAATCTTGAATATAATACAAAATTCAGGAGCATAAACATAATCACTAACCTCCATTGATATGGTAGGAGATCAAATTCAGGAACATGAAAAGAATCACTAACCTGCTGTAATATAGTAGAAAAACAAATGCAGGAAGATAACCAGAATCACCAAGCTTCTGCATTCAAGTAAAGACTAAATTCAGGAACATAGACAGAACCAGTAACCATCTGTAATACAGTAGAAAGCTAAAATTAGGGGTATGCAAAAATTCACGAACCTCGTGTATTACATTAAAAAGAAGCTTAAAGATACCAAAAGTGGTAATCAAAAGCCGTAAATCGAACAAGGAGAGACAGTACCATACCAAAAAGACAAGGAGAGACACTACCATACCAAAAAAGACAAGTACTACCATACCAAAAAGACAAGAAGAGACACTACCATGCCAAAAAGAAAATAAGGCAAAACGTCAAACAATAATCTACAAAGCACTGCATCGAAAATAAAGATTGAGCAAACCTACTAAACACCGGGATGAAATCATGTCCGCCGGAAGGATAGACAGTTCCTGTTCCACTACTGGGACCTGTCTTGTTACTTTTAAACGACACGAACATCATCTGAAATGAAAATCGTATTCAATATCAGTTTATATAAATAAATACAAATTACATAAAACAAATCGCAGAAACGAATCGAATATGTTATCACTCGGATATCAAAGCAGACAACACGTAGCGGAACTTCTTCTTCTTCTTCCTGGGATAGTGCAGGACTCATCATCTTGAGTGTAATTTTGCACTGACGCATGTCAGAGACGACTAAAAACACTTCGGCATATGAACAGTTAAAACTATATACAAAAAGATATGGACCTAGTGTGTGAAGTATGCAGCTTGGCTGGAACGCAGCTGCATACGGAAGCTCTCGATGATATTGGCTGATGTAGTTGTTTCTGGTAGCCTGTTCCAATCAGTGGTGGTTCTTGGAAAGAAAGAGAACTTGTAGATATCCTTGTCGGTTGTTGGTTGACGATATCTATTTGCGCCCCTTGATATAGCATCACCTGGTAGCAAGTAGGATGGTGCATTGATGTCAATGAGGTCATGTGTGATCTTGTAGAACATGACTAGCCGTGATGTCAACCGGCGATATTTTAGGGGTTCCCATTTGAGTTGGTTTATCATCGCTGTTACACAACCTGGATTGCGGTCATAAAAGGTACCGCTAACAAATCTGGCGGCTCTTCGCTGGAACCCCTCGAGTGATCTGATGGGGACCTGGTGGTGTAGGTCCCATACTGTCCCTGCATATTATAATGTCGGTCTTACCATGGTGGTATAGCCGGTTGACTTAACATTTGATTTGCATCCACGGATGTTTTTCTGTAAAAAGCCCAAGGTCCTACTGGCTTTGCCTTTATGTTGGTTATATGTTGGATCCAGTTCAGCTTGTTGCTGATAGTAACTCCCAGATATTTGCTGTTTTCCATTACTTCCAGTATGTGATCATGTAACTTACATAACTATGTGTGATGGGTTTACGTTTGTTGGTTACATGAATGACATTACATTTTTGCGGATGGAACTGCATCTGCCATGTTTCTTCCAATTGCTGTAGTGATGTTAGGTCCTTCTGTAAGGCTGCCGCATCTTCATCATTTCGGATATGTCTGTGCAACAGACAGTCGTCTGCGAAGAGTCGAACATCAGATGTAGTGTGTTCTGGCAAGTCATTTATGAAGGTTAAAAACAGCAATGGACCCATCACAGTACTTGTGGGACTCCGGATATAACGTCTGCGCAGGAGGATGTAACACCGTCTAATACGACTTTCTGCGTTTTCTTACTCAAGAAGTCATGTACCCATTTCCAGGTGTTTCCTCTCACTCCATAATAGTCCAGCTTGTGAAACAGTCGATGATGGGGAACCTTATCGAAGGCTTTAGAGAAATCAAGCAAAATCACATCAACTTGTTCTCCTTTGGCCAAGGACTTGGCTAGCGCATCGATGGTGATGATCAGTTGTGAATCGCAAGATCTCCTACTTCTAAACCCATGTTGCTTGTCTGTGAGTATATTCCAACGGTCGAAATGGTCCATTATCTGGCTGTGAATGACATCTTCCAGTATTTTACAAGATATGGACGTGAGTGAAACTGGCCTATAGTTTGATGCTTGGTGTCTGTCTCCTTTCTTAAATAATGCTACCATGTTTGCCTCTCTCCATTCGTCGGGTATATTACCTGTATCTAATGACAGTTGGAATATGAAAGTCATGATTTGTGCTAGTTCTTCTGCGTAGTCATGAAGAAATCTTGTAGGTATTGCATCTTGGCCTGTCGCTTTATGTATGTTAAGACCCTTCAGTAGTTTCTTGATGCCATTACTGTTGACCTGTATGTTAGGCATAGTTGGGTGGGGACTAGGTCCTTTTGATGGTAAGTTGTCAAAATCCTCCTTTGTGTAAACCGAGGGGAATTGGTTGTTCAAAATCTCAACGTTTGCAGGCGTGTCACTGTACAGAAGACCGTCAGTATCTTTCAGTAGTGCTACCCCACTGGAATCTTGTTTCTTATGCTCTATGTATGACCATAGTTTCTTCGAATTATTCTTCATGTCGCCGCTTACGATGTCCTGTAAGTAAGAGTCATGTGACTTCCTTATCTCTCTTTGTCAGGCTGGTTTTAACTTGGTGTATCGGTTCCAGTCTTTTGATTTCTTTGTGGATCTTGCTTTTGTGTGTGCTCGGTTTTTCTTTCTTGTAAGTTTATTGATGTTGCGGTTTATCCATGGGTGTGAATTTCTGGTAGAAGTTAATTTAGTTGGTATGTACTTCTTCATAATATCCTCAATTGTTGTCCTGAATTGATCCCATGTTTTGTTGACATCGTTGCTGTTATTGATTATGTCTGTTTGTGATTTGATTAGAGCTGTTTTAATGCCGTCTTCGTCTGCTTTTTTCCATAGTAATATATTTCTACGGGGTTTCTTAACTCTGTTAGGTGTGATGAGAGTGTCGCATAGTACAATATCATGATCTCCTTTACCTAATGGTGGTAATGTTTTGGTACGCTCCACTAATAATGGGTGTGTTGTAAAAAAGATATCTAGTATGTTTTCTCCTCTAGTGCTACATTCGACAACTTGTTCCATAAACATATCCTCCCCAGACTGAATCATTTCCTCGCTGGTTTTATGTGGGTAGTTATTTCCATTTACTAGTCCAGTTTTCCAGTCAATATCGGGCAGGTTGAAGTCCCCACCAACACAAAAAATAGCTGTATCATATCTTGAAACTTCAAACCTGAAGACATGTAATTGGACAAGATGAACAACACGAACCCCACTGAAAGGCCAGGGGAGAATACTAATTAAACTCTAGACAAAACCTAGAATGGCCAGTCACAGTGGGAACATTCATCATAAGACATAGAGTAAAGACAAAAAAAAAACAACAACAAAAAGCACACACACTCCGTGTTTCTGGAATAACCAGGTGTGATCAAAATCGAAAATTCAATCCTGCCACTTTTTATTGAGATGCCTGTTCCAAGCCAGGATAGTGGGCGGTCATGTATTAGAAATATACATTTTGTTTTCTCTGTTTGTATGATTTTTTACTAGATTTTTGGAAGTTTTCCGACAGTGTTGTATTTTTTTTTCATTTTATTGATAGCAATGCAACACTTTTCCAACAATTGAATGTTTTTTTCAACGTTTAACATATACAATTACATGACATGACATAATCAATAATACATCTTTTCTTTTTGTGAAAACAAACATTCTGCAAATTAAACAAATTAATAATTTAATAACTTAGTTCATAAATTTTTTTTTTTTAAATTCACACATTAAAATGTGCATGTGTATCAATATTAAGCTACTTAAAATTAATATACACTTATCAACATGCTTTATATACACAGCTTACACAATCTCTTAATAACAACATGTGTGAGTGGGCGTTTTTTTTATGCTGGACTGAATTTAATTTTAAACATGCTGAAAATGTGCAGTTGCACTGAACATTTAAAAGACAAACATGTCATTAAATGTGCATTTTTTACATGCTTTTTATATATTGGTGAAAAGGTGTGTCTGGAAAGAATTGGAATTTCAATTTTCATTGATAATCTAATATAATTCAATTTGTTATTGTCTTTTTTGATATTTTGGGGATTTTTGGAGCTTGTTGTAAGTTAATTTTCTTTGTAATATTGTTTATATATAGTAATTTTTTTTCTCTCGATGCTGTTGTGCTTACTATGAAATCTTAAACAAATGTTAAAATCAAAGTGTTACTTGGTTTCTTTTTCAAAGTAAGCTTAGACAGTAACAATATAAGTTCAATATTTACAAATATATACAATCTTCTCGTCTTCAGAATATATATGTATGTATATAATACATGCATATAGCGTTGGTTAATAAAGAAAACGAGCTTAATTTGAGTGTCAACAAATATACTTTTATAGGTAATAACAATAATCATATTTCTCGAGTTTAAGATAATAATGATGATTTAATGTCGTGGTTTATTTAAGAAGGGCTGAAAACTGTCTAAAATAAAAGATTACTTTAAAATATTATTTTATTTATTTTGTTATTCATATATTATATTAATAAATATATGCAGGTTTGAAATGCAAAGAAGAAAATATTTCTTTTCAAGTATAAATAAAAATATCCTTTTTATTGTATTTTTTAATCAAAAAATTAAGGTGAAGTAAATATCAGCTGGTTTAAAATTGAAAGTGCAAAATATTTCTATTTGAATACCAATTTAAAAAAAACATTTTTATCCTTTTCTTAAATTAAAAATTAACGTGAAGGGAAAAAAAGTGTAAAAGTTTAGATACTCTTCTAAAAGTATGTATGTCCTGAAAAATGAAATGTTAATCCGGATTACTTGAGGTTTATAAGGTCACACAATTACAGAATTTATCTGCTGTGCATAGCATTCTATATTATCAAATTTAGTCAGATTCTTAAATCATTTTTTTTATATTTTGATTCTTAAGAAAAACTACGTATTTTAACATTTTCTTTGGTCGGATTTTAGTAATCCTTCTTTTGAAATTACAAAATATTTTGTCGAAAAGTTTCAAAGATCTTGCAACTCAGAAAAATTGGTTTAAAAGTATGCAGAATAGCTTCAAATTAATTTTTATTTCGTAAAATTAATTCAATATGAAAATCCATTTCAGAGAGTACACGTCCTATTCAGAAAATAAAGCACCCCATCTTTGATGTAATAATGTTTGTCCTATCTCTACTTTTGATATTTACGTTAGATTTTTTCAATTGCGGATTAAATAAAAATCTGCAGTATAAATATTTTGATAAATTAAAAAAAAAAATTCCTTCGATGATCTTTACAATTTATAGATTCGCATTATCATATTTTCTCTTACAAATTAGTATAAATTGTGGTATTTGTTTGTTTGTTTGTTTGTTTGTTTTTTTTTGTTTTACATTTTCTAAATTAGTGTATATTAAGCGTTTTTCCAAAATATAAATTTTTTATGATGACAGAAATATATTTATAACCACATTATCTCACCCCCAAAAAAAATAGAAATCCGAATAAATCATTGTTGAAATTTTACATCCATGTTAAATACGATACATTGGGGGGGGGGGGGGGGGTCTCCTCTTTGCGATTTATTGACTGAATTTATGGAACAGTTTCGACAGTGTTGTATTATTTTTTTTTTTTTCATTTTATGATAAAACTGATATCTGTTTAACATACACTAACTTTTTTAACATATGTATTTTGTTTTCTGTGTGCTGTTAATTATGTTTTTTTGTTTTGTTATTTGCATACTTTTTAGAAGAGAATATTAAAGAAAAAAAACCGAACATGCTTATTTCAATTTGTGTATTTGCAAAATACTGAATCGATGGTCAAGTGAAATGTTTATTTACATTAAACTATAAACAGAAATAAACATTAGACTACATTTTTCAGAAATTGAATTTTGCAACTTTCGTTTTCAAATTGGAACCAATGAATGCATACATTACTGAGAATATATAAAACAAACCAAAACAAGTAGTATTATGAATGTGGTAAACATATTGTTCGAAAACAAAATGGCGTCTTGTCACGCGTTTTAGTTCTACCTCTATTATGATATGAATGACAATTTGGCAAATATCCGAGATTTATTTAACCATTTCGCAATTAGGAATATAAACTTAGAATTTTATAGAATATTAAAATAGAAGTGGTGATGTTGATTTTATTATAAATATTGTCGTGGTTGCCATTAACACCAACACCATATTTAATGTTTATGATTATGTAATTTATTTGAATTGCATTCCTCTCGTTTTACTTCTGTATTTCAATGCCGAGCACATTCCATTGTCAGCACAACATAGCAAATATAAACACAAAGAAGGCAAACAAGAAGCAAGCAAATCTTAAATGTCTGGTATGCCTAGTTAACCCCAAGAGAGGCCAGAAGCATGTGCTCCATAAAAAAGACTTTGTACATGGCTAAACGTTACACGTGGAGAGTATACAACGACGAGCACGGTGCATCCACATTTTCGAGTTAAGTGACGATCTAATTACTACAAAACAAGCAGCACAAAAGTAAGATAAACAGCAATTGATCTGATAACATGGACTCACACTAAGCTAAACTTTAGGCTATGTGTTCGAGAAGGGCTACATAAATACAGCTAGTTAGCACGAAAGGATATTATGTCTGATTCACACCTTTACCTACATCTAAAATGAATGGTGAGCGGAGGTTAAAACAATACATGATGACACGAGAGATGATGTCACGTTGCCGCTAACGTGGAAGTTACTGAGTCTGGGATTTGTAACGGACTGGCCGGTAGCACTTTTAAAAACAATGGGATTGGTGCTTTGACAGCATAGTATGTAAGCACCTGAGTTCACTGACATCATTGTTTGTCCTATGTTCTGTTGGCCATTGTATTGTCTGTCACTTCTTAGATTTACGGCCTCTGATTATCCTTTGGTATCTTCAAACTATTCTTACCCTCCCCTCAAAACATTCATTGTTTAAATCTAATGAAGTATATTTACTTTGTTTGCTTACAATGCATTATGAATGTTAATGTGCAGCATATCACATGGCGGATGCATAAATTGCACATAGTATGCCTTACTGTATTAACACACACATGATATAGTCCATTGTAAGTATACTACAGAATCAATTCATATCAGATTACGATTTGTTTACATATTTTGTGGTAAATACATTTGATAAAAATATAAATCAACTCTGGAATCGGGAATTTGAATTAAGCATTTAGTTGATTGATGGGTTCAAGTATTAATCAGTATACCAGAGGTAAAATATGTTCCCAACGTGCCTAAACCTATGCGAGGTACATCGTGGGTTCGAGCCCCGGTAGGGTCAAAACAAAGACTATGAAATTGGAAAATTGATGCTTCTCCGCTAATTACGCATCACTAAGGGGTAAGAGCAAAGACTGGTTGTTCGGAAATCAGAATAATGTGTCAGAGTGGAGCGATATGTCTATCCGCGGACTGTTGGTTCAATGAGCACTATAAAGATCCAATTAAGCGTGTTTGGTCTAGTACAAAACGGACATCATCATCATCATCATCTCTTCCAAATGTAATTTGTCCTCGCCATGATATGGATGAAAAAAATGCGTATTTTGCGTTAAGCAACAATCACTCACTAAACATATGCGACTTTATGACAGAATCATAAGGAAAAGGAGATTGTATCTTCTGATTAGTTACAATGCTATTAATAAGTACTATAGAATCCCTTTTACATAAAACGTAAAACAGAGAAATGTATGGATTTTTATATATATAGTTTTCAATTGTTAAATTCACATTTGCCTTTAATCTGATCTTAAAACCTATAGTGACCCTTTTTATTATCATTTTCCTTCTTTTCTCGATGTATTTTGTATTCAATACATTCATCTTCATTGTGGTGGAACTTCTTCATAAAAGGAGGGACTGCTGAATGAAGTATAGTTATACATATGTCTGATTGGTACTCAATAAAAATAAACGGGATTTTAACAGAAATGTATAAAGAGATCAGTGATCATTACAGAAAATCAACCCGAAGTTCAGGAAACAATCAAAATCCCAACCAACAGTTTTTTTCTTCATGGTCTTCATCTGGCAGTCAACGATAGATCTTCAATAATGAAAATTAATTACCACTCCAGCTAAGTCTGAGATGGACCTTAGCCTCAAAAAGAAAGGTACTCGTAACACTGGTGACTAAATATGTGATGTTTATCTCACATGCATCAGAAAGTTCATTTAACATTATTGGCAGCATACACGTTTATGATGAAAGGACCGAATTGTGATTACAACAAACTTAATGAAAAGTTTGAAGAGACCAGAGAAGTAACCAGAGGCGATAAATGGAAGAAGGACAAACAATACAATGTCCAAAGAAATGGAAGGACAAACAATACAATGTCCAAAAGAAGAAGGACAAACAATACAATGTCCAAAGAAATGGAAGAAGGACAAACAATACAGTGTCCAAAGAAATGGAGGAAGGACAAACAATACAATGTCCAAAGAAATGGAAGAAGGACAAACAATACAATGTCCAGAGAAATGGAAGAAGGACAAACAATACAATGTCCAGAGAAATGGAAGAAGGACAAACAATACAATGTCCAGAGAAATGGAAGAAGGACAAACAATACAATGTCCAAAGAAAAAGGCTAAAAAGACAAACAATGATCTACAAAACGCTACACAGAAAACTAAAGATCTAGCAACACGAACCTCACTTAAAACCGGAGGTGAACGCAGGTGTTCCGGTAATGTGAACAGTTCCTGCTCCAAATGTGGCACTCGTTATTCTACTATTTTCACAAACCCGGTGATGACTCATGAATGAGATTATTCTTGACACAGATAGTATAGTAGCACGATGTGGAAGGAACTGCTTACCCTTTCGGGATTCACGCCCGTATTTAGTGGGGTTCGTGTTGTTCAATATTTAGTCTTGTAGTATTTTGTCGACTATTTTTTGTCTATTAGTACTTTTTTGGGTCATTGTTTTATCTGTTCTTCTTCTTCAAATCAAATTGGGGTTTTTAATTTCTTAGTACTGTACTTCAACAATATATTGCATTTATCTGAATTAACCACGTTATGGTGGCTGCCGTAAAGCTTTCGAAGTGATGACTTCAATTAAAACACTATGAACCCTTTGTTCAGTAGTTTTCGTTTTAGTAGCAATACTTTATCAAGGAACTTAAGATAAAAAGAAATAACAGACTTTATAATATTCGGCTTCCATATAAAGGGATGTTCTAGAGTGTGGCTATCTCAAAGATTCTTCTTTTTAATGTGATCAAAACCAGTGTACAACACATAATAGTTTCACACTCATATTAGGAAATGTGACAGTGAAAGTAGATCAGCAATAAAAGGGTTGTTTCTTTACTTTAATTTGTGTCTAAATGTAATGTTGGATAGTCTCTCATTTACATTTACACCCATGTGCTTTCTTTTACAACAAGCTGTTTCTTTACATTAATTTATGTCTAAGTGTAGAGAAGGGACAATCAAAAATGGACAATCCAGAGAAACTGGCAACATAAGGTACGGTACACAAGACCAAAAAACAAAAAACAAAAAAACCACAACACAATATGTGTTGGACCCTACCCTAAGCAAACAAACACAAATATCGTATATAAGACATGAGCCCTTCTACAAACATGTTGGATAGTCTCTCATGTTCATTTACACCCATGTCCTGTATTACTAATTAAATGAAGACGGTCTGCAACAACACAGAACAAATCCTGTAAATCTAAAGACGCCATGTTTTATCCCAAGTTTTCCTAAGCAAGTCTAGATTGTAGACTTATAACTATGCGATTATGTTTGTGACATTTGGTTCTGGATTGACGTTATATAATATGATGCATTTCCACCATATGCCAACCAAAGTTGAATAGATAAAGATACCAGGTTATATAAGAAATAAGGTACAACTTGCAGTACATTAAAGTCAGTATGAATTGTAGACAATTAGTTTGTTTAGCTGACTGAGCCTTTCTCACTTTGACCTTGCAATGTTGTTTTATTTGTACAACACATACATCAAGAAATCTACTAAACAACACATGTTATTAAGACCCCACAAAACGACAGATATTTGATAAAGTAACATTACCTTACTAAGATACACCGGTCCCCCTCCAGGGAGGATATTATCGTTAACACTAACAAATTATCACATGACTGTCGTAAAATTATGGACCACACGCTGACCTTTACAACTTAAGTTAAGAAAGTAGCATAATCGTCTTTTATGTTTTCCTCTATAATTTATAATGGGTACATGATGTGTGGTAAATAATATGTCAGTTTTCGTGCCTGTTATGTCAAATGAGGAAAATGTCAAAATAACAAATTGACCAAAAACGAATACATTTGTCATTGGTTAGGTAGTTTCGTTTACACCTGGGCTGACAAATAGAAAAAGACAAATATTTGACAATTATAAGTATTTATATTTTATACCTCTATGTATATGATACATAAACAACAGAATTATGGTGTTTATAAAATAGATGTAATATTTATTATTTAAAGAAGATAAAGTCATTATGCATACAATTTAACAACAAGAAATATTAACTATTATTGCAGGGATCACTCATTGTTTAAAAGTGCAAGATGAATAATTAAATAATTAAAAATGTAACAAGTCGTTGTCAAAACTTAAAGACGAATGTAAAATGCCATTCTTATACCACCTGTATGCAGAAAATATTCCAGAGAGAATGAATATTCGATTGTGGATATCGAGTAAGTGGACTTTAGATTAAAAAAAGAGGAATTGTCTGCTAGTTTCTAACGAAGAATGATCGATAATTATCGATATAAAACATAGATATCTAATTTAGTGTACTATTCATGTTTCTGGAATAATCTTTGTCGGGTACGCTCATTGTCAAACGATTGGAAAGCCAATATTTGTCGGGTACGCTCATAGTCAACCGATTGGAAAGCCAATCTTTGTCGGGTACGCTCATAGTCAAACGATTGGAAAGCCAATCTTTGTCGGGTACGCTCATAGTCAAACGATTGGAAAGCCAATCTTTGTCGGGTACGCTCATAGTCAAACGATTGGAAAGCCAATTTTTGTCGGGTACGCTCATAGCCAACCGATCGGAAAGCCAATATTTGTCGGGTACGCTCATAGTCAACCGATTGGAAAGCCAATCTTTGTCGGGTACGCTCATAGTCAAACGACTGGAAAGCCAATCTTCGTCGGGTACGCTCATAGTCAAACGATTGGAAAGCCAATCTTTGTCGGGTACGCTCATAGTCAACCGATTGGAAAGCCAATCTTTGTCGGGTACGCTCATAGTCAAACGATTGGAAAGCCAATCTTTGTCGGGTACGATCATAATCGAACGATTGGAAAGCCAATCTTTGTCGGGTACGCTCATAGTCAAACGATTGGAAAGCCAATCTTTGTCGGGTACGCTCATAGCCAACCGATCGGAAAGCCAATCTTTGTCGGGTACGCTCATAGTCAAACGATTGGAAAGCCAATCTTTGTCGGGTACGCTCATAGTCAACCGATTGGAAAGCCAATCTTTGTCGGGTACGCTCATAGTCAAACGATTGGAAAGCCAATCTTTGTCGGGTACGCTCATAGTCAACCGATTGGAAAGCCAATCTTTGTCGGGTACGCTCATAGTCAAACGATTAGAAAGCCAATCATTGTCGGGTACGCTCATAGTCAACCGATTGGAAAGCCAATCTTTGTTGGGTACGCTCATAGTCAAACGATTGGAAAGCCAATCTTTGTCGGGTACGCTCATAGTCAAACGATTGGAAAGCCAATTTTCGTCGGGTACGATCATAATCAAACGATTGGAAAGCCAACTAACACAAGTCTTCGGGAGCAAGAATAACATAGGGCCTCAACAGAATAACCAATATAATATAAAGATACCTAGGTCTGAGGGAGCAAGAATACCATAGGGCCTCAACAGAATAACCAATATAATATAAAGATACCTAGGTCTGAGGGTAAGAATACCATAGGGCCTCAACAGAATAACCAATATAATATAAAGCTACCTAGGTCTGAGGGAGCAAGAATAACAGGTCCTCAACAGAACAACCAATATAATATAAAGATACCTAGGTCTGAGGGAGCAAGAATACCATAGGGCCTCAACAGAATAACCAATATAATATAAAGATACCTAGGTCTGAGGGAGCAAGAATATCATAGGTCCTCAACAGAATAACCAATATAATATAAAGATACCTAGGTCTGAGGGAGCAAGAATACCATAGGTCCTCAACAGAATAACCAATATAATATAAGGCTACCTAGGTCTGGGGGAGCAAGAATATTATAGGTCCTCAACAGAATAACCAATATAATATAAAGCTACCTTGGTCTGAGGGAGCAAGAATACCATAGGGCCTCAACAGAATAACCAATATAATATAAAGATACCTAGGTCTGAGGGAGCAAGAATATCATAGGGCCTCAACAGAATAACCAATATAATATAAGGCTACCTAGGTCTGAGGGAGCAAGAATACCATAGGTCCTCAACAGAATAACCAATATAATATAAAGATACCTAGGTCTGAGGGAGCAAGAATATCATAGGTCCTCATCAGAATAACCAATATAATATAAGGCTACCTAGGTCTGAGGGAGCAAGAATACCATAGGGCCTCAACAGAATAACCAATATAATATAAAGCTACCTAGGTCTGAGGGAGGAAGAATATCATAGGTCCTCAACTGAATAACCAATATAATATAAGGCTACCTAGGTCTGAGGGAGCAAGAATACCATAGGGCCTCAACAGAATAACCAATATAATTTAAAGCTACCTAGGTCTGAGGGAGCAAGACTATCATAGGGCCTCAACAGAATAACCAATATAATATAAAGCTACCTAGGTCTGAGGGAGCAAGAATACCATAGGTCCTCAACAGAATAACCAATATAATATAAAGCTGCCTAGGTCTGAGGTAGAGATCTAATTTAGAGCGCACGATGCTTTTCTTGAACAACCTTCATCTGATACGCTCAAAATCAATAGCTTGAAAAGTCAAAAGTCTTTTGCAGCAAGAAATCAAAGATCGTCAACATGATAACCAAAATTAGATATGGTTACATATGCCTAGCAATAGGATCAAATATGACAAATATGACAAATATCTCTTGTCATTCTTGGAGAAAAATGAAATTCGTCAATAATAATCATAGTTTTCTTTCACTTCCCCCCGTCTTTTCCGCCTGAATGGCATCCATGGGTTGTTTTCCTTACAACATGGGCGACTGGTATTGATACAGTTGATACATTTGATGTATTTCAAAATTTTCGCTGCTATAAAAGTTATATTCACTTGTGTATATTGTTCATATCTCTAGTCTAAATATATGTTACCTTTTCCTTTTAAGATGAGTTTGAAGATACCAAAGGGATATTCAGAATCCGCAAAATCGAAGAAGGACAAACAACACAATGGCCAAAAGAAAAAGGACAAAAGGACAAACAACGATCTACAAAGCGTAACACAGAAAACTAAAGATCGAGTAACAGCAACCCTAGTAAACATCGGCGTTAACTCGTGTGTTCCGCATGGTAAGCAGTGAATTCAAATAAATACATTTTTATTTTTGTAAGCACAATATATCAAGCTACCAAATTTGAGTTGGAGCAATCAATATCAATGCAAACGTAGGTATCTAGTGAGCACGACGAATTTGTCGATACGCTCATGTCAAAATATTGGAAAGCTACATAATCTAAGAATCTGTGAGGGCAAATAATTCAAAAGACATAAACAGGATAACCACAATAGCCAAAGTATGCCTAATAAATTACATTATTCAGGAACTGTAAATTTCAAATAAACTATTTATTACCTATGTCAGTGCCACAGCACTGCATACCGGTCGAATGGAACCCTTGGGGACTAATAGACCACCAGCAGAGGTATCGATCCAGTGATAGTAATCAAATGTAGATATCTACGTTAGGTCATAAGATTCGTGAAATAATTGTCACAAATGGATGTTTATGTAATATGTATATATGATTGACTGATTGTCTTACTACTGTTGCTGTTGTTTTTATTTGTAATAAACAATTCACAATACTGTTATCTGTAATATAATATCGACCTTGATATTTCCTATGTCTAAAAATAAAATTGCAATATCATTGCAGCTTGACTGTCAATTAAATCTTGTTTCCTATTGACCTTGACCTGTACTCTCTACCGATTATGTTTCAATTTACAAGGTTGTTATAATTATAGAACAAATATGGCCGTGCAATGAATGTATTCCATTCTCACATTGTTATCATGTAATACATTGTATATAGTACTCTGGTAACGTGAAACAGCAAAAACACGTAATGTATTTCAGAATTAAAAGGGTACTTAATTAAGTTGAACAATAATCTACTCAATATTGGTGGACTGTTTTGTTGAACATGCGAGCCACAAATGAAGATATCAATAAAAGCACTTTTAATGTATACACCATTACCACAGATGACAACACAGTGTAGTTGTCAGGGTTTGTTTACTTGTTGATAAAAGTGTTTGTAACATTGCTTCCGGTGCACCTGTATGAGTTCGCCACCGGTTTTTGTTGGGTTCGTTTCGTTCATTTTGTCCAATTGCATGTCTTTAAGTTTTTAGATCCATGTAGTGATGTCCTTACGATTTTCACATAAAAGCGATGTTTGGTTGGTCTTTAGTCCCATTTGTGTTGTAAGGTGTTCATTTTTTATTGATGTTATTTGTATTTATTGGTGTATACTGGTGTCCACCAGCAGAGGTATTTTCCAGTGATAGTGTTACAAACGTAGATATCTAATTTAGTGCGCAACATGCGTATCTGGAATAAGCTTAGTTATATGTTAGCATTAAAATATTCGATTTCTCTACCTTATATACCACCATCCCACACACGCTACTCAAATCTAGAATCATAGAATTGATTCAGATTTGCTTCTGAAAGAAGAATGGAGAACAAAGTATCAGTTTCTTATTATTGGTAGAAACAAGTCTTCAAAAGCTATTCAAAATTTTATAATAAACATAAACAGGACGAGATCATTGAAATGGTAGATTTTCTTTTATTAATAGCATATTTGTTCAGTTTGGTGGGCGAGTATTTTAACAAACCATAGGTATTCAAATGGCTACAAATTGTGCTCCGCTACTCGCCGATTGTTTCTACACGCTTATGGGGCATACTTCCAGGCTGCCCAATAATAAAGATAGAAAATTAGCCCAGACCTTTAATTCCAGCTTCCGCTATATAGACCATGTTCTGTCAATTAACAATTCTCGATTCTGTGATTATCTGCATCGCATCTCTCCAAATGAGCTTGAAATAAAGAATACTACTGACACTCAAGTATCTGCTCTTACCTTGACCATAACCTTGAAAGCGAGCTCTTTATGGTATAAAATGTGTACTTAAGATTTTTTAACAAACATGGTTGAACATATTGTCGAAGAAAAAAAAATTCTACGTTTTGTAAACACCGGTTTCCGGGTAACACACTAACACACTCAACTAATGAAGATCTTCTTAACATAAAGCGCAAATGTGATCCTGAAGTCTCGTACACTCTCTCGTACGTCCGATACCACTTAAACCCGGAACCTGTGTGTAATAAAAGTCATTTTGCTAGCTTGTTTTACTTATATTGATATTTTTTAATTTATTAAATCTCTTCTGACATACTGACAAGAATTTTTGTTTCTACGCGGAAGTTAACTTTTGAGATTTCGTAAGGAACGACAGCTCGATTGAATGAGACTAGATTCGGCCCTAAAAAAAAGTCGTCCCTAATATATCTCGGCCCAAAAAATCTCGACACTTTTTGATGAAATTGCCAGATAATTTTCAGATGAGCGAGCATTCATGGCCGTGCCGGTTGAAATCGACAACGGATGAAGATTAAAAACAAAACTCTACGACAAATGTGATGACGTCACTTTTCCAATAGTCAACTTCCTTTTCATCAGTAGCAATATTCCTGCATCACCAGCGTATGCAGTTTACATTTCCCAGCTCATACGTTATTCTAGAGCCTGTGCCCAGTACAGTGATTTTCTGACGCAAAAGCTACTCAAACAAGGCTACGTTGCTCCTAGGTCTAAGTCATTCCGATCTGGTTGACCGTTACGAAATATCCATATCTCAAATGGCAATGGATCTTTGACTATTTACGTAGATGTTTCCTTTCCTCTCTCACCGTAATGACGTTTACCGGACTTGACTGTATATATATTAGTAGCACGTCGGTTGTCTTATAAGAAGCAGGAACAGTATACCCTTCGCGAGCACATGATTTCACCCCCAGTTTTGTTATGGGTTCGTGTTGCTCATCTTTTAGTTTTCTGTGTCGTGTTTTTGTTCTATTTGTCTTCGTCCTGTGTTGCCTGTTTCTCTGGATTGTCCATCCTTAGTTGCTGCTTTGGTTTTTTCTAACGTTTATTTAGTCCTGTCTGAGAATATTGTAATCTATGCCAGTCAATGTAATATATAAAATGCACCCGAACATACTTGATTCTAATTACATGTATCTACCTGCAATTAACTGATAAAGCCATGTTCATTTCAAAGTTTTCAAATGAAACCTTAAGAAATAGGAGAAGCCGTCTCAATGTACTGAGCAAATCCAACCAATCAAATTATTGGCTTGATTTAACAAAGTATAATGATAATCGTCCAAACATCCATTTAAAGATAAATTCTGATATGACGTCCTTCAAACGCTTTGAGTCCAAACCCGTGGTAAAAATAATATTAATCTATGACCGATTAAATTTATGACGTCATCGACAATTCATAACGATATTTTACCAATTTTTACATATTAGAATCGAAATAATTCATGGAAGCCATATGTATATATTGTTTTTACCACGGGTAGGCCTTTATGTCAGCTTTTTACCCCTCGCTTACGCTCGGGGTAAAACTTCGTGGCATAAAGGCCTACCCGTGGTAAAAACAATATATACATATTTCTTAAGTATAGAAACCAAGAGTAAGATGATTCACTAAGGTAAATAAACGTCAGAGAGAACCGAAGGGGCAATCAGGAATGAACAATCCAGAGCCACTGACAACATTGAATACACAAAACACAGGTCGGAGACAAACACTAACAAATTGACCAACACTCGGACGGTAAGTAGTTCCCGGTTCTTATAAAAAAGAAAAAAAAAACACACCTGCATATAGCCGTGTTGGACATCACTATATATATAAGGGAGTGGATGTGGTCGAGTGGAGTGGTCGAGTGGTCTAGGGCGCTGGACGTAAGGCTAAGCGAATGGTGCTGCAGTGTATCAATGGTGCGGGTTCAAACCCCGTCGAGGGAAGAACAAAAATTTGACAGCTCTAAAATCTAATTCTAACACTGTTTGGTTTAATTTTCAGACGTATATATTATTTAGTATTAACCTAGTATCCTTAGTAACTTTGAGATCCAGTGGGACAGATATATTGTATGGTTGTCACTTGCTTCTAGACGTTTATATATATATACAAATAACATAAATATAATAGTGTTTTGTTTCATAATTTTTTTTTTTATATTAGTGTGATAAAGATGTTTTGTGATTATTCAAGTAATTAATTGAGTATAATGATATTTATTTTACCTAATATCACAAAAATATTAAAAGTATAAGAACTTATTTCATTAAGGGCAGATTCATGTCTTAAAGTCATAGCCTTCGCCACTACATTGTATATGGCTTTTAAAATGTTTCATGTTTGCAACAAACTAGTCGGCCTAACTGAACAAAACTTATTCAAGATATTCATCTGACGTTCCTATTTCAGAGCGAATTTCAGCAAATGGGTTTTCGGAATTTCAAAATATTTGTCAATATTTGAAACCTTCAAGTCACTTCTCAGAAAACAATGCAAAACTAGTATCTAAAATATTGTTCTTCTCAAGAAACTAAGTCATTCAACATGAAGAATACAGAACTTACTGTTTCCTGTGTGAAAATACGGATGTTTAGTTTAGCATGCACTAACTGTTAATACAGATAAAATTGCTGATACTATAAACGATACTAAATGGAACGTATTGATCTTCTATTGTCTAAAACAACCCAAATAAACATGTATTGCAGAACAGACATTTAATTTATTTACAAGACATGGTAAGTACCAGAGCCTTAATTCTATAAATGTAAAGAATATTATATGTTTTGGATTGGAGTTGATGTGCAGAAAGTCGGATATGGCGATAGTTAAAAAAAATGCGAAATCCCCAGTTTCTCAGGTAAACAAAATATGTGCAACTTTTTCTTGTTGTTTCCTTATATCTGTATTGGCGTTGGAGATCCAATTATTAAAGGATCGGGATCACATTAACGGTTTTATCCCGCCACATATTTGTGCCTGTTCACAGTCAGGAACTGGATTTCCATATGTGGTAGTCCTTTTTTTGTGTTTAATGATTTGAGGGGAGGGTGATTGTTCGCTTTGTTGATATCGTGGAATAATGTTGACCTTCACTGTTTAAACATTATCTTCCTAATTGCCTTGCATACACTAAAAAAAACTCGTTTCGCGCCGGAATAGATAACATAAATTTAAATCAAAGATTAAAATTTGCTATCAGTATTCGTATATTAATGTTCGTATAAATCGAAAATGAGAAAATAACATTGTATGCCAATTCTACCTGATAAAACTATCCCTAGCTTGTATTAAAACATTAATAAGGCTTAAATCAAGGATATTTATTGTCCCCCTTATTATTCAATATATTTATGAATGTTATCCATGTAATAAAAGGAAAAACAAAATTGTACGATGTTGCATTTATTTGACGACCTATGATTGGATAAAATCCTTCCTAAAAATAACGATGAAGGCAGAGCCATATATGGAAATCTAGAGAATAAAATCGATACCGTTAACGAATATACATGACTGTCCATTTACCTGGCATGATACGGGCATTTCAATGAGAAGAGGTGGAGCTATGCTAGCTGTATGGACATTAATATGCTAAGTATTGGTATTAAAATTGGTGATAACCTGTGCATTTTATTTTATGCTCACGCAATATTGTTTTATATCTAATAATATGAAAAACAAAATATACCATTGTCAGAACAGTACCAAATAACTGTATGATAAACGTCGAAACAAGTATAAAATCGATACGGCTGACAAACATATACATGACCACTCACTCTGCTGGCTTGGCACAGGAATTTATCCAAAAAGTGTCGGTGTTAAACTAGCTTAATGGGCCGAAGCCTCCCTTAGTAGTGGTATGATTGTGTTCATGTGGTGTTTACCGCATATGATTTTAAAAATGTCGGTTTTCACATTAAAACAGGTTGAATATCGATTTTATAATGAAAGACGATTCATAATGTTGAGCTTAATACAAAATATATTTATTTCTCGTGATGCAAAGTTGTTTTTGAATAATACTAGTTCTACAAAATAGGGCTGATGGTCTGAACCATCACTTAAATGTTAGATAATCGCAAGGCTATCAAAAACCCTCATAAAGGAAACACTCGTCAGCTTTAAACAAGCATCGCATTGCCAATACTATGTCTTATTGTATGTAGGGAAATCACAGAATACTTTTCAACAAGGTGTTGGTATCTTCCAACAATTCAATGACAGATAAGAAGAGATGAACCTTTGACAAACTTAGACTTAATAGTTTAGAACTCAGGGCAGTCGTGGCCGTGATCGTATGGTAGTTGGATGTACAACTACCTGTGCAATCAGTGTCTATCACCACTGATGTTGTGAGTTCGAATCTCGATCAGGGAGATGCGTACAACATTATGTGATAAACCTTTGTCAGTGACTTGCAACAGGTCAGTGGTTTTCCTCCCCAAATAAAACTGACCGCCACGATATAACTGAAATATTGTTGAAAGTGGCGTTAAACTTCACCAAACAAACAAACCAAACATAGTTTAGAACTCAGAAGCCGATGGTGTTGTAAATGAAACTGAAAATGATTTACAAAAGATTTTAGAATCATTTATAATATGGTGTGAAACAAATGTTTTACAAAAGATTTTGGACACAATGAATATATAGTGTGACATACATGTTTTATTATATAACTTAAGACAAATAAAAGAATATATAATACAGTTTTTAGCAAAACAATTTCTTTGTTTTTTTGGTTTTTTCTATGTTGCTTGACCTTTCGTTTTCCACTTAGTGTTTTGTAGTTCTGTTTGTTTATACTTTTGGGCATTGTGTTGTGTGTCCTTCTTCGATTTATGGATTCCAATTACCTCCCTTTGGTATCTTCAAACTCTTCTTATGATATGTTGTCTCTGTATAAGTTTATCGTTACTTGGTGTGCATGTTTAAATATGTATCTATCTGGTAGTCGATCTCTGGTTCCTAACATGATGTCTGTTAACATATTATTTCTATTCAGTGTTCCATAGCTCTCTAGAGTGGTCCTTCGTATTGTATGTGATTTAATTGTACTTGTGTGTATTATGCTAATGTTGTATCAAAAGATATATATCTGTTTTGCTTTTTCTTTTGTCTCACAGGGATTTCTTATCACAACAATATTGTCTCACATTTATCTCATGTATTTCCTCTTCATCTACTCCAAACATCCATTAGAGCTCAACACATTTAAACTCTCAACGTGTTTCCATTATAATGCAGTGGTTTCATGTTACTCGATCTTTAGTTGTGTGTGTATGTTTTGTAGATCGTTATTTGTCCTTTTTTCCTTTTTCTTTTGGTCATTGTGTTGTCTGTCCTTCTTCGATTTATGGCTTCTGATTATCCCTTTGGTATCTTTAATCTCTTCTTACTGAGATTTTCAGGCATCAAAAACGGACGACATACGGACTTATGATTGTGTTAATATTCTAGAGCGTTCCATTAGGTATTGGTAGCTTCTTGTATCGCATACCGTATAATTTCCAAATGTCTGGAACATCGAATTGAAGGACGAAAGAACCACTCAATGTTATTTTCAAAACTCACTTGATCAAACAAATATCGTCCTTTACTATCGGAAATAAAAACGGGACAGCGAGAGGTAAAATTCAAACTCGTTGGAATGTCAAAATTCCTCAATTGTTTATGAAAATTATTCATTTAAAACTTTAAAACGGGTCTCCACCATATTCAAATTAAACTACCGTATTAGCAAACTAAATAATAACGTATATACAATCAAACATATAAACAAGAACTCACTAACTAAAAAAAAGAATCCAGACTACACGTGCTTATATCTAATTATCATGATGAATATGCATCATTTCCCTGAGCAGTAAGGAGGCGTGTCATCAACCATGCAAACAATATGGTTCCATCAATTAATCACATGCCAATCTACAACTGCTCTGAATTCACTAACCAGTATCAGAATCATGATTATAACACTTGTTATTACCCACCATTGTGTAAACAGGAAGTCGAGTAGATAATGAATATTCATTATTAACCTGTATTGGTCAATCAGGTCTGTTTATATCTGTTATTGTAGAAAATGTATATTATTATTTTTTCTTTGTGTAAGCTAAGAAATTATTTGTATATTTGAAATCCAACTGAATAACCTTTTTTCCCATCTGTTACAAGTTTGCTTTTCTGATCTCGGAAACCTAGAAACAGATTATTTTCAATAATCTTTATGTAAAAACACAAATTTTATTTATTATTCATATTTCATTTGAGTACAGTTTGGTATAGTTGCCATGTGTGTGGTTAAGCTATATTTAATTACCTATTGTACTCCATATTATAAGGAATTTGATGTCAAAATAATTTATTTGCCCTAAGTATAGGAAATACAAAAATGTACACTATTTAAGGATTAGAAACAGACAAAGTGAAATAATATGTGGTAGATCACCACACAGCCTTTACATATTTTGTCCTTTAGTATATATAATCGGGTACATTCATTCAAATTCTCTTGCTGCCAAACAAGGGTAAAAACATCAAATTTGATTTGTTTTCTATACAAACCACATCAATATACAAACCTTTAAGCGTTTTTTTTCTATTTTGCATGCGAATTAATAGCAACTTTATTACGAAACGAGACATTATATTTTCTCCAAAAGAAAGTCAAAAGAAAACATAATATTCTACTTTCTATCATTATAAATCATGATGTTTGTCTTAAAAATAAAAATGAATAGTTCAAAAGTTTCTGAACATTTGTGCAAAATTTATTCTAGAAATGCTTACTTTCAAATAATAAATTGCACTTATATTTGAATAATAAATGTTATCAAAGAAAATATTTCGCACAACCAAGTAATAATAGCATCAGCTAGTATAGGGATTTGATAAAACAAACAAAAGCACACACTAATTAAAATATAAAATTGTATGTATGTGGTGGGTAAATCGAACTGTTTTATTAAATCTTTTGAAACAGTCTATTTCTAGATAATCTCTTCAAAATATTTCATAGCACGCTCGAAATATGCAAATAAATCAGAAATCCTGAATTTTATTTCTATAAAATATCCATCTAATATGCTTCCAAATGATAGAACAATGATAAAAAGTTGAGACAACATTTCATAAACATGTTTATCCTTTAATAAAGAATCCAGACATGTATTTAAGGTACATATAACTTTTATTAATTCTACCAGAAAAAGAAGGCGGCATATTTTAGTTAGAAGAAATAATGTACAAATTGTTAACTGAAACACACCTTAAAGTCTGGAGCTTTTTTCCTTGTCAAGGTATGAATTTCTTAATCAATTTTAATAATTTTTTTATTATTATTATTTGAAGAAGAAAAAAACAATTTTTTTTGGCTTAAAACAATGAATTGACAAATTTAAATGAAAATAAATGAAAAAAAAAATAACACAGAATCAAATATTCTACTATTTTTGTTTTAAACAGAAGACAACAAACAATAAACTATGGAAAAGGGAAAATGTCCCTTTCAGATTGTTTTAATGATTTCATTCAGGGAATAAATTATTTTGATTTTCTATATTAAATTAATTCGTGTATTTGGACAAGACGAATAATTCGCGAGGATGCATACTGTCTTTTCAATATTAACTGATATAAATATTAAAACTGTCAAGAATATTTTTTTCAAGTTGGTTTAGGTTTATGGTGTTTTACGCCACTTTCAACAATATTTCAGTTATATCGTGACGGTATGTTTTTATATTGCTTTCCTATCATTGAACTGTTTATACGAAATATACATGATTTCAAGTTATATTTGTTTTGACTTTACGAAAATATTATTTCGTGTGTCCTGCAATAATTAACTGACTTGAATTCGTTTACATGTAATGAATAATTTGAAAGTGACTGTTTTTTCAATCCCAAAATGAATTAATTTATATTCAACACTTATTTAATAATATTTCATCTATTTCGAATCAGCATAATATCAATTTCATAATATATGTTTTAACACATTGAAGATGAATAATGATCTACCTTAAATAAACTGACCAGACATTGCACATTCAACTTGGGTTTTTTTGTTTTTTTTTTTTGGTCATTGTATATATACTCCTATAGTGAAGTTCTACTGTATATATCGTTATTCTCATAAAGACAATATTTAACAATGGTACAGTGATATAACAATACAATTAAAAATAACAACAACTATTTACAATATATATACAAACTAAGAAGAGATGTTACAAAGGACTAAGAGTTTGTACATATATCACCTTAAACTTCCAAACATAAGAGAGGCACACACGTATTCTAATTGTCAGCCAAATACATCTGATTTTGGAGAATATTTTTTTCTGTTTATTAGATATAGATCCATGAACATTTTATTGATAATAATCGTAAATCTTATTTTAAAGAAACAATTATGTAAAAATAGATTCGGTATACGTTTGGCTGAAAATAGGAAACTTTTGCACTTTTTGGCATTTTTTAAGATTAATATCATGCAATGAATTATATGTTTCTATCAATAATATATTTTCTGTATTAATTTTACTGATTTTCTATAATTCTATATCGTCACTTGTTATTTATTTATGTATTTCTAAAATATTTTGCACATTGAATATTAATATTCGGGAAGAAAATTTTATTTTGTGGTGGTTAGTTTTCTGGAGGCGGACATCAAGCAAAAATATATTTAAAAAATATTTTGTTTTTCAAATTGGTTTATTTCGATCAATAACAGAAAATCAAACGACGATTTAGTCTTAATAATGCAATGTATTTATAGCTGCGCAACCGTTGGTCTTATGGTCATTTCTTTTGGCCATAGAAGAACCTTATGTTCCGAAGCCAAATAAAAGTTAGAGAATACCGAATGGGCAATCAAAAATTGACAATCCAGAGAAACTGGCAACATCCGGTACACAAGACGAAGAAAAACAAAGCAAAAACACATCACATTATATAATTGAGACTACTCCGCAAACTAACATAAATAACAAATAAGACATAAGCCCTCCGACAAGCAACTGGAGGAAACCGTAACTGATATCACAACACAGAACTCAGAACATAAATATATTTGCATTTGATTTTGATACATACAAAACTCATGTATTATAATATCGAATCTAATGCTAATTATAATGGTCAATACGAGAATATTTAATGTTAAATGACAATCTTTCTTTCTTGTTCCTTCTGTTCTTTGTTTTGCCATTTGTATGTCCCTCTTTTCGTCTTCTGTCGTTATTGTCTTCAAATGATAAATTTACTTGAGAACTTGCTTTCCTCCTTTTTTCTCTATTTAGTACAGCAATATTGTAAAGAATAAATAAACATATGTACATTTGTATATGAAATATTGAACAACAATAATACGCTGTTACTTTAACTAGTGTCTAAATGTCATGTTGGATGTCTCTCATATTCATTTACACCCAACCGCATCGGTGGTGTAATGGCTGGTGTGTTCGCTTCGAGTGCGGTAGATCGTGGGTTCGAGCCCCTCGAGTGCAGTAGATCGTGGGCTCGAGCCCCTCGAGTGCAGTAGATCGTGGGTTTGAGCCCCGATCTGGTCAAACCAAAGACTGTAAAATTGATATTTGTTGTTTCTTCACTAAGCATGCATCACTAAGAAGTAAGACTGGTTGGCTCGGAATCATGATAATGTGTCCGAGTGGAGCGACATGTCTACCGGCGGACTGTTGTTTCAGTAAGCTAGCACTATAAAAATCCAACTAAGCGTGTTGGTCTAGTACAAAGCAGACCTCATCTATCATCTCATTAAAATTTAACTTGTTCTCGCCATGATATAGCTGAAAAAATGCTAAGTTGGCGTTAAACAACAATCACTCACTCACTCATTTACATCCATATCCTTTCTTACTAATATTTTCCTATATAACATAATGGTGGGAGAACAATTGTTCTGGTATTTACACATTTAGGGATAATACTTTTTATATATTTTAATTTATTCTGTTATATTTTATTTCAGGAGCAGACAGCCATTATATATACAATGCATTAGACTTATTATGTTGAAACAATCGAAATCTTGAACGTATCAATTCAAATTACATAAACTCAATACACAGATGGCTAACATAGAGATCACATTGTACTATACACAAATTGTGTTGTCTGTTCTTCTTCGACTTACGGATTCTGATTACCCCTTTGGTATCTTCAAATTCTTTTTAATTAGAGGTGAATATGAACTTTGACAAATCAGATTTGTCATTAAGATATTAAAATAATTTAAAATAAAGTATCTTTCTTAGTAAAGGTTATCATTAGATCTTATCCTAAATATATCGCTGACATGCAACTCTCTAAATGTTCTCGTTTTTATAAACACCCGTTCCCTTTCTAATTAACTTCTCTGTTATTCAAATTCTTATACAATATGAAAATAATATGCAGTTCTCTCCCTTGACAGGTGATGGAATAATCAGATGTTTTAGAAATTGAACCAATGGTCACGTCGATACCATAGTTACTGTCGACAATGAATTAGCAGAAAATTAATTTACAATTCAAAGAAAAATATAAAAGATTTAATTGCTTTTGCGTGTTTAGATAGAAATGTCATCTCGGATTAATTATATTATTAGATATTGAATTGTAAATATGGCGGAATACTAACATCAGCTTATAAACAAAGAAAAAAATGAAAGGAAAAACAAAACATAGAAATTGTCGAATTAAATATATATATAATGTTCACGTAAATCTAGCGAGACGAAAATTAAGACATCCCGGAAAAAACACCTCTTATTCAAGTGACAACCACCTTATATGAAAAATAAATTGTTGTTTATCTTGAGTCAAAGACATGGAAACATCCTAATTACCATAGCAATAAAGACAGAGGATAACAATTGTGGAGGCAGATAACTCAGTGATAACAGTGCTGCATTGCAGGAAAAAAATGCAGAATCCCCAAAAAAATTGACTTACGTTTAAAAAAAAATGTTAAGAATGCCAAACTGGTTTAGCATTAGAAAAAATCACTTTCAGCAGCATTAGTGGCCCTTTGCAAGACAAAATAATCCCACTTTATCCACTATTTTCTCCTCTTCCTATGTGGCAGTCAAAGCATTGTTTATTTTACCCATTGCCAGGTACAGCCTATTACCTACTTGATTCATTCAATATTTGTAAGCTTGCTTTCTCAAAGAAAAGTTTGATGATACCTGAGGGGTAATCAGAAGCCACAATTCGACAAAGGTCAGAGGAGGCACATAACAATTGGAAAAGGTTAAAAAGTATTTACATGTCTCACAAATTAGTATTGATAGAGGAGACATCAGCCTTGAATGTTTGAATCGAGCCATTCAAAACTATGGGCTGTGACAGCAGGTAATGAAAGAACAGGAGTACATGTCTCGTGATTGTCTCAATGGTGGCTCAAGTCTGTCTTGCTTAATAATAGCTATATTTTCGCTTACTATTTTATACATCATGACAAGTCGAGCATATATATTAGCGCCTGGTTTTAAGACTGCGCCAGTTCAAGAATTGTAACTGTAACATGTAACAAACACTATACATTTTGTATATATTTCGCTGTCTGTGGTGATGAACTTTGCAGCCCTGAGTGTGACCATTTCAAATTGATACATTTCGCCTTTATTGTAAAGGTCCCATCAACAAGCATATTCAATTGATAATCTAACGAGATATTTAGTGGATATCTATTAAAACAGAAGTATGGTTTCTTTAAAAATTTAATATGGCATAATGTTGTCTTTTTATGTGATCCCACTGATCAAATTGATACCCCAATTCAATGCAAACACGAAATGTACAAATAAAACAGCGAGTTGCTGGACGCCGGTTGCTTGTTTACTTGTGGAAAGGTGATTAAAGATTGTTAAGCAATTTTCAAACACAGTCTTCATATAATCTGCTCAGCTAAATAAAGCTGGTTAACAGTGAAATAAACAAAATAAAACATCGAAGACATACATAAGAGTGATTTGTTGAATTCTTTATTATAAAAAAGAAATTTTGATGGCTTAACCACGCCACATTCTGTGCCTGTCTCATGGTAGGACCTGGATTTCCAACGCCATATGTTGTGGGTTTTTTCTGGTCAGTTGTTTGAGGCGAGATGTGATTGTTTGTTTTGTTGATTGATATTAATTGCTAACCATCACTGTGTAAATTATCTTTTCGTAAACAATAAAAAAAATATATATATAAACAGATGCTCTTCCACTCATAAAGACCACACACTATCACAAAAATATACACATTATTAATGAAATCATATCTGCATGATAATTGAGTGTTTGGGCGATTGTTATTTAACGTTAAGTGAACAATTATCAGCTGTATGACGATCAGAACAAGTTAATACATAATGAACCAACGTTAATACTTGCTTTATACTAGATGAACACGCTGAGGTGGATATACATGGTGTTAGTTCACTGAAACAACAGTCCATGTGTTGACATGTGCCACACGTTAATCCTTATCTCGAGTCAACAAGCCTTTGTTCTTACGTTGTGTGACCTGTACTTAGCAGGGAGGTATAACACACTACAGTTATAGTCTTTGTTCGGACCACGAACCGGATCAATCTAATGATGTTCTGCATTCAAAATGAACACTTAATGCAAACCCTTCCTTCACTTGGTATCTTTTTATGATGCCCTACTTCAATTTGAAGAATATGGCCACATATTCTGAACTTGCATAACATTATTTAGAATTCACGACGGGTGTCTTATAAAAACGGGAATTGCTTACCCTTCGCCAGCTCCTGGGTTAGGTACGTGTTGCTCATCTTTTTGGTTTTCTGTGTTTTGTTTTTGGTTTGTCTTCGTTCTGTATCTTGTGACTAGTGTTGCATGTGTCTTGGGATTGTCCATTCTCGATTGCTTCTTCGGTTTTCTCTAACGTTTATTCAAATGAGAATGATCGTTATTTATTATACCAAGATCCCTCCTTATAAATTTATATAAATATATCATATTGTTTTATTGCGATTTTCAATTTTATCTTTTAGTAACTTTTTAATAAAAGTGATCTATTTCATTTTTGATATAACAATATTTTTTCAATCATATTTACATGATTTTGTCTCCTTTAGTTTAATTCCTATATCTAAAGATATGTTTGTTTGCGTACGCATGCCAAGTGCAAGTGCATTCTGAATCTCTTTATCTTTTCCAGATGTTTACCGAGAGATAAAAACCGTAGTAAACTCATGTAAGCAGCTCCTACTCCACCTGTTGCACCCGTCGTGTTGATAATCTGGTGTTAAGTCATTAATGAGGAGAGAACGGATTGTACCTACGACAAACAGAACATATACGTTGTTCTATCAACAAACAGAACATATACCTTGTTCTATCAACAAACAGAACATATACGTTGTTCTATCAACAAGCAGAACATATACCTTGTTCTATCAACAAACAGAACATATACCTTGTTCTATCAACAAACAGAACATATACGTTGTTCTATCAACAAACAGAACATATACGTTGTTCTATCAACAAACAGAACATATACGTTGTTCTATCAACAAACAGAACATATACGTTGTTCTATCAACAAAAATAACATATACGTTGTTATAGCAACAAACAGAACATATACGTTGTTCTCTCAACAAACATAACATATACGTTGTTCTATCGACAAACAGAACATATACGTTGTTCTATCAACAAACAGAACATATACGTTGTTCTATCAACAAACAGAACATATACCTTGTTCTATCAACAAACAGAACATATACCTTGTTCTATCAACAAACAGAACATATACGTTGTTCTATCAACAAACAGAACATATACGTTGTTCTATCAACAAACAGAACATATACGTTGTTATAGCAACAAACAGAACATATACGTTGTTCTATCAACAAAAAGAACATATACGTTGTTCTATCAACAAACAGAACATATACGTTGTTCTATCAACAAACAGAACATATACGTTGTTCTATCAACAAACAGAACAAATACGTTGTTCTATCAACAAAAATAACATATACGTTGTTCTATCAACAAACAGAACATATACGTTGTTCTATCAACAAACAGAACATATACCTTGTTCTATCAACAAACAGAACATATACGTTGTTCTATCAACAAACAGAACATATACCTTGTTCTATCAACAAACAGAACATATACCTTGTTCTATCAACAAACAGAACATATACGTTGTTCTATCAACAAACAGAACATATACCTTGTTCTATCAACAAACAGAACATATACCTTGTTCTATCAACAAACAGAACATATACCTTGTTCTATCAACAAACAGAACATATACCTTGTTCTATCAACAAACAGAACATATACCTTGTTCTATCAACAAACAGAACATATACCTTGTTCTATCAACAAACAGAACATATACGTTGTTATAGCAACAAACAGAACATATACGTTGTTCTATCAACAAACAGAATATATACGTTGTTCTATCAACAAACAGAACATATACGTTGTTCTATCAACAAACAGAACATATACCTTGTTCTATCAACAAACAGAACATATACGTTGTTCTATCAACAAACAGAACATATACCTTGTTCTATCAACATTTATGTTGTTATAGCAACAAACAGAACATATACGTTGTTATAGCAACAAAGAGAACATATACGTTGTTCTATCAACAAACAGAACATATACGTTGTTCTATCAACAAACAGAACATATACGTTGTTCTATCAACAAACAGAACATATACGTTGTTCTATCAACAAACAGAACATATACGTTGTTATAGCAACAAACAGAACATATACGTTGTTCTATCAACAAACAGAACATATACCTTGTTCTATCAACAAACCATTGAACACAAAAACAAACTACTACCTCTAACCGTAAACCATTGAACACAAAAACGAACTACTACCTCTAACCACAAACCATTGAACACAAAAATGACCAATCTTATTTTACAAATATTTTAGCAAACAACTTGATCATAACAAAATGTTCTCTGAAATTGACATGACAAAAATGCTTGGGTGTTTGATTGACAACAGATTTGCTATGCTTGGTGAACGTGTTTTTTTTTTCAACTAACGGTCGTTATTCCTATGGATATCAACTGTGTTTCACTTCTCATCGACTTGTTCCTTTATTGGTATGATGCAGACTTTATACAGGTGCTTCATGAGAAAAACTCAGACTGTTCCTTAAGTTTTACATTCTACATTTTGCTATATAAATAATGTCCTGTTACTGAATGCTTCAACGCTTGGTGATTACGTTGATGACATCTATCACATTGAACATGAAATAATCAAATGAAAATATAAAATACCACACTGACGGAACAGTTCCAAGTGCCAATACAAATTACCATAGATACAATTAGATCTGCTTACAACATTGATCAACACATAGAAATCGATAGTAATTGTCGTTTGAGAAGGAGATTCTACGACTAGACACTCAAGACAGATGATTTCAATTTTCTCATTGTAAACTTTCCATTTATAATGATCAATCTGTCAGCTATATCATGGCGGGAAAAAGATAGTGTTGGACAACTAATGGTGGTGATGATGGTGACAACGTTTTGAGCTGCATTTTTATGGTGCTAGCTTACTATAAAAACAGTCCACATGTTGACAAGATTCTCTATTCTGACTGCACAGAGTCAATTTGTTCTTGGTCCCATTCTTAAATGTTGCATGGTTAGCAGTAAAATGTAAAAAATAAAATAAAATTGGGAACTGTTCCAAAATCTAATCTAAAAGCCGTAGAAGCAGAAGCAAAATTGATACTAACACACATATAAAATTGATACTCCTAACACACATAAAATTGATACTCCTAACACACATATAAAATTGATACTCCTAACACACATACAAAATTGATACTCCTAACACACATACAAAATTGATACTCCTAACACACATACAAAATTGATACTCATAACACACATATAAAATTAATACTCCTAACACACATATAAAATTGATACTCCTAACACACATATAAAATTGATAATCCTAACACACATATACAATTGATACTCCTAACACACATATAAAATTGATACTCCTAACACACATATAAAATTGATACTCTTAACACACATATAAAATTGATACTCCTAACACACATATAAAATTGATACTCCTAACACACATATAAAATTGATACTCCTAACACATATATAAAATTGATACTCCTAACACACGTATAAAATTGATACTCCTAACACACATAAAAAATTGATACTCCTAACACACATATACAATTGATACTCCTAACACACATATAAAATTGATACTCCTAACACACATATACAATTGATACTCCTAACACACATATACAATTGATACTCCTAACACACATACAAAATTGATACTCCTAACACACATATACAATTGATACTCCTAACACCCATATAAAATTGATACTCCTAACACACATACAAAATTGATACTCCTAACACACATATACAATTGATACTCCTAACACCCATATAAAATTGATACTCCTAACACACATATAAAATTGATACTCCTAACACCCATATAAAATTGATACTCCTAACACACATATAAAATTGATACTCCTAACACACATATAAAATTGATACTCCTAACACACATATATAGACAGATATAATGAATTCTGATATATTTGCTTTGAAACGTGACAATAAGCGTTGATACATGAATTCTAAATAAGGTAGGAATGAGGTACTCCACCCAACACTAATTTACGTCTCTCCGGGTGAGGGCTTGTGGTTATTTGACGATGCAGCACAACCATCTGATGCCTATCCAGGGGATGTCGTACTCAGCAAGCCGGATACAGATGAGTCCTGTTTTCATTTCCCGGGTTATATATGTTTGCTGTTTGTGTCATGTGAGCCAACTTTAATGTGCTCAAATTGTAAAAAAAAACATGATTATTATTATAATAATTTATTATTTTATAAATTATTTCTTTTGCAAAAAACGATATACATTTTTTTGTATATGGAAACAATTTTAGTGTCTTGAAGAAACCGCCCAATTTTAATAGACAGGATATTACTATGTTTTTAATATTATGAAACTGATGCACGTTAGGTGGTATCAGCCATTCTCTATTCTTATGAAAATGAGGCTTCAACCTTTGATATAGGAAATTAAATATTTGACTTTAATCTGTTAGTGTTACAGATATTGTGTCATAATGAATGACGTGTCGTAAGTGGCCACCCTGAATTAATTTACAATTTCAACAGTTTTACAAATAGAGGTCTTTATAAACATGTTCAAAATTTACGCAAAATTGTGTAACTTTACCAACACACTGCCTTTAAATAAAAGTCATGACAAAAACGTTCTTTTGAGTGTTTGATATCTCTTTTGACTTTGTAGTATTAAGATGTTTTTTTTCATAATTAACCAATTAGAACTTGTAAATTGCTTTATTGAAATTGTGGGTTGTATTTGATGCTTTTATTCTTTGAGGATGAAATAATTTCGATAACAACATCAAATTGAATTTTAAAGCAATTGAGATTTCATCGTATCTGAATGTATTACAAAGAAAAAACATTCAAATATCTTTGGTAGAAAATTATTAGCTAAGAAAAGTTGTTGATGAAATTACCTTTTATAATCAAAAGTAATAATTTGAATGCAAACTGTTTCTCTTCTAATACAAATTGTATTCATTGACTTCTGGATACAAGGAGATTTTATAGATATATTTAGCGGAACGACCACCTGTGTATACTTCTATTGAAAAATGAATGTGTCTATGAATTCAGTGATTCAGGGTGAACAAAAAGTAACAAATAGACATGACATTTATTTTGAAAGACTGTAACAAAGATGAAATATAATAATAAAAGATAATAATATGTAAGTCTAAAATAGACGAACGATTAAATGAGAAGGTAATTCATACACATTTCTTTCCAGAACAATCCCAAGTAGCCATTCATCGTCAAGTCATATCTGTGCATTCCTAAATTATAAAGACTCTTTTGGTCAGTAAGGAACCGCTCAATTAACTTTTAGGGGGTGGGACGATGTTCCTCCAGTCAGAATATTTTTTCCACACGAAAACAAAAAACAGCTTATTTGATTTTTGACATGACAATCGGTAGTTTTTTTGGGTTTTTTTTGTTACCAAACTTTCTCCTTGAAAACTGCGGATCAGACTAATATTCTTACCCCACCCCTAAATTTAAAAAATAATAACTCGCTCCCTAATATAAAAGACACTTTCTTATTGTTAGTGATTCAGTGTTGTTTTTGATATTGTGTTTGATGTCCCACTTAGGACTATTGTCTCGAGGGGTCGCAAAAACAATGAAGCACCTTTCTAAGCATCCGATTGGCTTGGTGGGTTTTATGGTGTTTAACGCCACTTTCAACAAGATTTCAGTTCAAAATCAAAAAGTTTTATTTAAAGTCGGTACAATTAGGAACATACAACAGAAGCTCTGAATAGCTTTTAAAACCGACAGTTATATCGTGGCGGTCTTGTGAAGCATCCGATATTTTAATCAACGTTGAATATTTGTTAGAGGTCTTCTTTAAATCTTTTTATATCGGGCTATTCGTTAACGTTAATAGAACTCCAGACAGAAAAAAAATCAAGCAAACATCTTGTTTAATTAGACAGAAGATTGGAGCCATGAATTCGCCATTATGAACAGCATATACATGCATTCGGTGTCAAATTCAGAACATTTGTTTTAAATGCAAGTTTATCTAAATATGTACAATATGGTGTTTAATAAAATGATGCGCAACCTTAAACGGCATCAAAAACAATTATGAACGATTAAAACGACGAATACTAATAAAGAAGGAATGGTGTAGTTTATAAAGGATCCTTTTTCTGAAACGATCGTCTGCTCTTGAATGTCTGGCAATTGAATAACTATAATTTGAATAAATGTTTATTATTAGGAATATCTTATTACCATGACGTTGTCTACTGATGGCCAGACCACAGCACGCGCGTGTGTGATCATGCATCGCGTGCATTTGTGAATTTTTTAATCAACATCGAGCTTGTTTCTCGATTGTTGTAATCTTACGCACGTGCGCTACATTCGATGTTATTTATACGTTGATTAAAACTGATGAGAAGTAATGAATGGAAATAAAGAAGTTCCGAAAGTTACAAGTTTAATGATATTAGATAGAACATTTTTCCGTTGCTGCACGAGGCACGTATCATCTTAGTAAATATTTGGAACAAATAAAAGAGATAAAGATTTATACAATTGGAATTCTCATAGCATGTTTTTCTCGCATCTGTCCCTCTTTTTATAACTTAATCGGAGAAAAAACAGCTGTTTTGTTTCAGAAAGAGCACTCGAGACTTGTGCCTCTATTTACTGTTCCATCTTTTATTTACTAGATTTATTTCTGAGAACTACACTACATCAGAGAAATACGCCAATGATTGAAACATAAAAAATAATATATATAACGAACACGCAACTACATGTACATCAAATAAAACCTTAGATCGACGGACGTGAAGATAACGGGAATAACTACACAAAAATGACTATTCTGTCTTTATATTATTTAGTGCACAGTGAATATCGGTTCATCTGTTTAACACTTAAGTCTTGTGTTTGTTAGATTTTGAACTACCATATTAGTGTTCACTTTATGCATAACTATATTATAAAAGATATATCTAACGTCGATCCATTGTCCGTACAAAATGTTTGTATGTGTATGATCTGCCACACTGGTAATGTGTTTTATGTATTGATATTGTCTGGTTTGTTTAACTGAGATATTATTCTGGTCGCATGTGCTTGATTTAACCTGCAACCAGCAAAACATGCACTGTGTCTCATTATTATCAAACTGTAATACTAAAACGTAGATATGTAATCTAGAGCACAACCATTTCAGAACTTGGCACAAGTCCACAAAGACATGATATAAACTCTGTTTCCATGTTCAGTTAGTTGTATACCATTGGGTTTCTGATGGTCATTTGCCTTATCTCCTGTCAAAGTCTGAACCATTTTGTTTTGTCACGATTATTTAAAGGGTGGTTGTTACCTGGGATCAGACAAGTTTGAAAATACGAAAAAGGAAATCAGAAGCTGTAAATTGAACGAAAGACAGATAACACAATGGCCAAAGGAAAATGGCAAAAACAAAACCGGGGATGAACTCAGGTGCCCGGAAGGGTATTAAGTTCCTGCTCCACTAGTGTCACACGTTCAATCAGGTTTGTAGTTTCTGAGTATAAGATAATTTAACGGTTTTCCAATTTGATCATGTAATAATTATGATATTTTATTTCTGATCAACATATAACATATACTTTGTACAGGAAGATACAAAGAACATTCCAGTCAAGATTTCAAATTAGTCATTGGAATGCAGATATGACTTTCTCAAGGTCCTATGCTAAACAGTGATCTGCGCCGGTAGCCATATTGTTTTGGTTGGTTTATAGTGTTTAACGCCACTTTCAACAATATCTCAGTTAAATCGTGCAAGTCAGTTTTATTGGTGAAGGAAACCGGAGTACCCAGGGAAAACCACTTTATCACACAATGTGGTATGGGTTACACCTCGCCATGAACGGGGTTCGAACTCACAACGTTGGTGGTGATAAGACACCGATTGCACAGGTAGTTTTAAAACCAAATACCATACGATCACGACCACGATGACCCCATTGCCATCTTAGATTTCAGATCCATGCACAAAAATGTGAACCTTGTTAGGTACTATACAATATGCATTCATGCATTTCTACCTGTGGACTAGCACTTTAAAATGCATATTCAGCGTTTTTGGTCAGTTACAAAACAGGCATCATCATCTGATCAAAAATAGCTGGTTCTTGTCATGATTTAGCTGAAACATTGGTGCAACTGATGTTTAACAACAATCATTGACTTGCTGTATTAACATAAGACACATTTACATTCAGTTTCTATAGACAAATTTGACATTATGACCATGTATTGAAGAATAAAAAACCCATTGGAGTAAAACTATAGATTTCCAATTTAATGTGCATCATCTGTTCCTGAAATAACCTTCATCAGGTCAACTCGTAGTCAAACGATTTGAAAGCTAAATATTTTAAAAGCATTGCTTTGGTAAAATAAGTCTAACACCATAATTTATCTATATTTTATTTTATTCTGTTAGCAATGAATTGCACTCTTGTTTTATGATTCCTTCAGTAACATTCTTGTTACAAAAAACAAATACAATGACATACAAATTAAGATCCTAATCAATTCTATAAAACTCTGGGATTCATTCTTTTAACCTCCTTAAATATTTCATTTATCATTTTAAAAAATCATTTCAGAAAGGTTTTTTTTTGTTTGGTCAAAAAATAATTACATGTGTACAACTATTGCTGGACTTGAATTTTTACACAATTAACATAAAATATTGCTTAAAATGTACTTATCAATAACATCAATAAATAAAGAATTTCCAGTTTTGAGATGTAAACATGAAGCAATGAGAAAATAAAAAAAAAATAGAGAAAAAAAATTATTGAAGATGTTTCATCTTTATGATTTCACACTTATTAAAATATATGGACAGAAATTAATTTGAATATTCCTAAATTAAATAGAATGAACTAACTCAATATAATTGGAATAAACACAAAAATATAAACAAAAGTCACAGAAAACATGTCAACTGCCATCAGAAACTAGAAATTGGGGACAAAAAATGAAAAACTATTTTTGTAGCATTATTCTAAAGAGATGCAATATGCACTGAACCATAAAATAATTCTGGACAATTAAAAACATATTTACTTGTAAAGGAGTCCTTTGAATTTTAACATACAGATGGGAGAAATAATCCAAAGTTAAATAGATGACAAATTCTAGACAAGGAAGGGTCTGACTTCAGTCTATAAAAACTGGATTATCTAATACCAAGGATTTATATAGTCCTACTATATAAATCCTTGCTAATACTAAATAATAGAAATATTAAGTTGTATTTTGTTTTACCCCTATAACAGTCAAATATTCTAAGATTTCTTAAACTTTTGTTATGATTTTATATTATAGGATATTAATTGTTGATCAATTGAATTCTAAAGTGGTTACATTTAAAATTCTGATTGATATACAACAACTATACTGGTACCTTAATAATACCAGATGTAGTTTATTAACATTATTGTAAATAGTCAATAAAAAGGGGATACAGTTTACATCCATAATATGGTAACAATTTAGAGTTATGAGGGAGGTTATGTTTGTATTGAATAATATTCCATTGAAAAGGAAACATCTTAAAAATTAATAGAATTATTTGATAGCAAGCTCAAAATGTATAATTTTAGAATACATTTTTTTTTCTTTTTTTCTTCTTCTCAAATTGTCATAAATTTTCAATATCTGTACATACATATCGTAAGTATAAATATATGTTAATAACCCTGTCATACATTGTATTTAAAAGCACTATTAATAACAAAATAAATGTAGATATCTAATTTAGTGAACACGACACATTTCTGGAATATCCTTCATCAAGTACGCTCAAGGTCAAAAGATTGGAAAACCATATAATTATAAAATTTTGGAGACAAAGAATACTAAAGGACCTAAAATCTTTAATATCAAATATGAATGATTATCAACAAAATCAGAATATTGTTAATTTAATACAAATATATTATACGTTACGTTTTTATTTTCCCTATTTGTCTTTGTTAGTGCAGCCGGTCAATATTTTAGTATATTGACCACGCCCGATCAATATAATGTTTTCTCCGGATTTTGTCCAAACTTGTTTTTTTTCTTTGATATACAATAACAAAAACAAGTCTGACAGATTTGTATGTATTGAGTATAATGTAACAAATAGTTCATGGCACTTCAGGCCAAATGGCAGTTTACGGACCTGTCTGTCACCCACAAATAGTATATGGATCTCAGCTTTGCTTCGGTCCATATAATATTTTGTGGGTGACATCCCGGTCCATAAACTGCCATGAACTATTTGTTAAATATTTATTTGCAAACAGAGAGACTTTCTAAAACTAGTTTTATAACCATTCACTCCTTTCTATTAGAAATAAGCCATCAAAATTACTGTTATTGCAAAACATATTCATAAATTTAATTGCTAACCTAACAATAAGATATTTTATATACAAGCAGAAGTTTTAATATTACTGTGCTGTTTAGAATGGTCTATATATACAATACTTGTGCACTGTCGAAGCATATAGGTAATATGTGTATGAGGCTTAGAAACGGGGGAAAAGGCGAGGCTTCACCAAGCCTTTTCCCACGAAGCGCCGAATACACATATTTACCTATATGCTTCGACAGTGCACATGTATTGTATTTATCCTGCAATTTTAAATCTTAAATAAACGTTTACTGGACGATGATAAAAGTATTTGAAATAATTTTGTGTATGTATTTGAAAACAATATCCCCTGATGTGCCCCGATTTACATTTGTATGTTCTATTTATAACTGACCATTATCCAAAAAAATATTGGGCAGGCTATATTGGTCAGTAAATGCTGTCATTGCAGCATAAATTTGTTTACTGATAAAATAACCAGCACATTGGGTATAGGGCATGTCAGAGAATATCTTAGTCAAATTTAGTCTTTGTAAATTATTACAAAATTTAACATGTTTTTATTGGTTGGCTGGATTCAACATTTTATAGGAATATTATCATAAGTGTTTAATGTCATATTCAACAACATTTCAGTTATATTTTTGTTGTCTGTTTTACAGATGGAGATAACAGGAAATTCTACCAACATTATTACACAAGGAACCGACAAACAACGAAACACAAGAAGAAGATCTATCTCATTTTCTTTCTGACTGTTGACAAATTTTGTTCATGCTGACATAATGGATATGCCCATGTTGATGATAGTGATTGACAGAGAGACAACTTCCTCCAATAAAGATATGCCCAGAGTACAAACATGATATTTCATGGGGGAAAGAAAGTTATAATCATAGAAAAAAAACCATTCAAATTTTAACAAATGATCATAATGATGACCTCATTACAAAATGAGGTAATTATTGTTCCACGACCTAAAAAGTAGATCTTATCAAACAATTGAATGACGTAACGATGTAAGTTACAGGAAAGAAACAAAGACTCCATTACCTTATGTTTACTAAGTTTGTATCAAATTAATATTCAATAATTCCATGTTTTAATAAAAATGTTTCATTTAATGAAATTAACTACATGTACTTTTGATTAACAGTTTGTTTTAAAAAACCCATCTAGGTATATGACTCTAGTTAAAGTGAAGAGTTATGACTTTGTGTGTCAGGAGTCTAGATTTTGTCCCTGTTCAAACAGTGTGGTATCTTTAGTTTCATTTTATTGTAAAGGTTATCATATTGGGTTAGGGTTATGGTGTTTAATGCCACTTTCAACAACATTTCAGCTATATAGTGGTGGCTATCATATTGAAACTATTGTAATGTAAAGTTTATTCTCCCATTATTACAGCGTTTTAACCCTGCTGAACCAGTGGTGGAAAAATCTGTAATCCTCTAGAGGATTAAAATGTCTCGTGCCTTTCCCCGCATGTTGTCAAATTGATAATTGAACTCTGATTTTGAAATAAAGTTCGTTTTAATAATGGGAGAAACAAATTCCCCTTCAGTTGCCCATGTGGGTTACGATATTTCTCCACTCTCGAGAGTTAAATTAAAAATTTTAACCACTCGCCTTAAGGTTTGTGGTTAAATTTTTTAATTTAACTCTCTTGAGTGGGGAAATATTGTAACCCATGGGCAACTGAAGGAGAATCTATATTTATACTAAGATTATTGTAATAAAACACTAAAGTGATATATATGAATATTAATATTAGGAATTTAAAAAAAAAGTCCAGAACTGGGGAATGTAAGCCTGTTGTATGTGAACATAAATAACTATATAAAATATATCTAAACTGACAAAAATAATGAAAGCACCTTCAGAATACCTATATACATAACAAAAAATTGACAAATAAATACAGGTAATTATATAACATTAACAAACACATACAGCTGCATTGACATGAGGTGATTACATAATATAACTAAAAACTACTGATAATTATAATCCATGGTGACGGGAGGCTTCAATGAACCAATGTTATAAACTTAATTCATGGTGACAGGAGGCTTCAATGAACCAATGTTATAAACTTAATTCATGGTGACAGGAGGCTTCAATGAACCAATGTTATAAACTTAATTCATGGTGACGGGAGGCTTCAATGAACCAATATTATAAACTTAATTCATGGTGACGGGAGGCTTCAATGAACCAATATTATAAACATAATTAAACTACTAGTAACAGTCAAACCCAGGGCCCACCTGAAGCCAATTGCTCTGAATTGGGCTCTGTGCTGGAGTTATCTACTCTTGGCTGTTCTAGTACATATAACAACAGTGCAGGTTCTACAGAGAACAACATTGGGCCCCACATCTCTTAAGGCTGGCCCTGGTCAAATAATGTCTTGTGTGACCTTCCATTGAAGAAGACAATATTAAGTTGAAAAACGTGTGTCTGATCCTTTTGTCATTATTTAAACAATAAAATATGCTTTAAAAAAAAAAAGGAACATTGAAATAGGGTCACCAAGAAAAGGGGGTTACTTAATACAAGCTTGATTTATAAATATCAAATGCACTGAAGGAAAATTAAAATTAATGTCACACAATACTAGTTAATGCTGAATAGAGGTGGCCACTAAAGCAAATTTGATTGTATATTGTTATTTTAATTGTTGGGTTAGTAGAACATAAAGTAATATTGTAAATATTTTTATATCAATATTTAAATGCATCTTGACAAAAACAATTGACCATTTGTACATTTCTGACTTGATTCTAAAATTAGACTTTTTTTCATGTTTTTATAGGAGTTACTTCCCTTTAATCCAGATAAAAGTCTCCCCTTTCATGCAAAGTTTAATGAAAATAAAATATATATTTTTCATACTCTGTGCAAAATTAAAATGTTAAAACTTGCAAATTTTAAATTAGCTATCAAATTATATTCTGATTTTTACAAGGTTCAATTTTAGAATAAAATCGAAAATGTGCAAATGGTCTACTGCTCAAGATATACTCTGTGGAGAAAAAAATACAACGACTTAATAAAAGTCAGCTGAAAATTCAATAAAAAAAAATCAAAATACATAAAAATGTGGAAATTGTTAAAGAGAACTAACTTTATAGAGAGATTTTAAAAATAAATGTGTTTTAAGATTTCCCCTCATTCACTCATTCAATTTAGATAAAAGCATGTCATCATTAGCTACTGAATACCATAAAAAAAAACATTAATATAGGTAGGCTTGGCTATAGCTGTTTATTGTTAGCTATATCACCATGACTACCTGACTTCATAGGGCAAGAAAGCTATTGAGCTATAACGTATTGCACAGCGAAACCACCTGCCATCATAGGCATCTGGAAACCTTAAAACTTGAGGTGGGCATCATGGCATCAGTGGTGTTAGGCGTGAGGTCAGAGGTCACAGGTCAATGATATCATATAAAGTCAATATCGTTTTATGACTGTCCATAGCTGGCAAGTTCGGTAGACATGAGAAGCGATATTATTGTAGCTATACAATAATATAATAGAATATACTTATACCTAATAGTCTCCAGTAGTTTTTAACGATGATTTGAACAAAATAGCACTGCCATGTTTATGTATATATGGTGTACGAGACATATAATGGGTGTAAATAAACTGAATGTCACATTCTTTACAATTAATCATCAAACAATGTGCATCTCATTACCTCCTAATACCTCTCTTCCATGTTGTCAAAATAAGTAGAGGTCAAACTCTTAGTACACTAGTCCCCCTCTTATAAGGCCCTCCCACAAAAACCACCCTCTAATAAGGGCCCTCCCACCAAAGATGACCCCTCTTATAAGGCCCTCCCACAAAAACCACCCTCTAATAAGGGCCCTCCTACAAAAACCACCCTCTAATAAGGGCCCTCCTACAAAAACCACCCCCTAATAAGGGCCCTCCCACAAAAACCACCCTCTAATAAGGGCCCTCCCACCAAAGATGACCCCTCTTATAAGGCCCCTTCCACACAAAGGTCACCCCTCTTATAAGTCCCCTCCCACACAAAGGCATCCCTCTTATAAGGACCCTCCCACCAAAGGCCATAGCTCCCACACAGAGGCCATCCATCTCATTAAGACTATATTTCAGATGCACTGAGATAGTAAAACATTACCAATTTCCTCCCTCAAGGGAGACCACCCCACTTAGAAGGTCACTTTTTTCATTGGAGAAGGGGTGATCTTATAAGAGTGGGAATATTGTACCTTAAATGATTGCAATTCACAACAGCAGAAAATAATGTATTCTGGAAATTCATTACAAGCAATGATTCATTACTTTCTCAAACGACAAATTCTAATTATAATTTCAAACCAATAACAATTTTTTACAATAACAATACAAACTATTTTAGTTCATGGTCACAGTGTAAGCGAAGAATTATAAATATTCTCCCGATATTTGTAGATTTTTCAATTTTACATTTCAGAAAAATGAAATTACATTGGTATGTATTTTTTTAAAAATTAAATTACATGCATTTTTTTTAAATCCATTTGTATCCAACACACTGCGACCTTGAGCTAATCAATTCTGTAACCAACGACAACAAAATAACAATCATATATTGCACGAATGTAATACATAAAACTATGCACAATTTTTGTAGATCTAAATTATTAAATATATCACCAATTGCATTGTCTTTTACGCATAGAACGAACCTTTGTACAGAAGTGTTACAATCAAGGTCATTTTTAATGGTTTACAACTTATTGTCTGCATGAGACAAATTATTTGTGTAAGATCAAGAGTTAACAAAAAAATTAAATAAGAAAGCAAAACACTTAAAAAATAAGTTTTTTTTTCCAATAAAATCTAACTTCGATCAAATTTAAATGGACAATCTGTTATCCAAGAAAAGATAACTCATGAGAGACTGGTCATAAAGAGATTCATCTGTATATTGTATATCTATATTATAAATTGGGCCAATACTGTTTGGTATTTTATACTTCAATATTATTTTGAAATTTACAATTATCAATTTTGTATTGTGGAATATGACAAAATTATGTATTTGTGTGGAAATAGTATTCCTAAGTTTATAACAGAAAATAAATAAATAAATAAACATTTTTACCATAATTTTTTTTTATAGGAAATTGGTTTTTCGTATAACCTTTGCAAACAAAATATTGACAGAACCTTTTTCAATTCGGTGGATACCAAAACCAATTCTCAAGATTTCTATTAGTATCTTAACACCAAGTAACACAATTACAACGAACAGTTAATAAACTTTTACTAAAACTATCTTTAATAGCCATGAGACCAGAACGGCAAGACAATTTTTACCTTGGTTACCAGAATAGCAAAACAATTGCTCCCTAACATTACATTTTTACTTTAGTTACCAGAACAGTAAAATAATTTCTCCCTAACATTTAATTTTTATCTATATTTTTGATTGATTGGCAATGAGATCAGAACAGCAAAACAATTGCTCCCTAACATTACATTTTTATCTTAGTTACGAGAATAGCAAAACAATTGCTCCTAACCATATATTTTTGGCTAATTATTTGGTGAATTTTCCTTTATATTCACAGAGTCTATATCCTATCTTGTTAATTGAAAGTTAGAAATATATGTTCTATATTATTTAAAACAAGTATGAGTACCAAATTATATTAACATTGAGTATTCCTTTATACACTGAGAGGTTGCTACAGAGACAGATGTGGTACTTTCTGTGAGACTTCAAGAACAAAATAAACCCAGTCATCAAACAAAGAGATAAAGATCCAAATGTTGCTGAAATTCTGCTAATTAGTGTATATTAATAATAAATACATAAACAAATTAAAATCAACATGAATTATTGTGTATTCAGCAGTTTATAATATATCATCCTCTATAAAGATACAAGACAAAATCAAAAAGGGTATGTTAAGTATACTTTGGTTTGTAATTAAGTACATATAAAAAACAGAAATAATCACACAATCAAATACAATTAAAGATAAAATATTATTGTTGTATAATTTTACAGTAGCCCACCCCCCCTCTTATAAGGCCCCCCCCTCTTATCAGACATTTCTTTTCAGCCTCCAGTTGTACCCCTCTTATCAGACATTTCTTTTCAGCATCCAGTTGTACCCCTCTTATAAGGCCCCCCACTTATCAGACATTTTTTTCCAGCATCCAGTTGTACCCCTCTTATAAGGCCCCCCCCCCTCTTATCAGACATTTTTCTTTCAGCCTCCAGTTGTACCCCTCTTATCAGACATTTTTTCCCAGCATCCAGTTGTACCCCTCTTATAAGGCCCCCCTCTTATCAGACATTTTTTTTCAGCCTCCAGTTGTACCCCTCTTATAAGGCCCCCCTCTTATCAGACAATTTTTTTCAGCATCCAGTTGTACCCCTCTTATAAGGCCCCCCTCTTATCAGACATTTTTTTTCAGCATTAAGTTGTACCCCTCTTATAAGGCCCCCCTCTTATCAGACATTTTTTTTCAGCCTCCAGTTGTACCCCTCTTATAAGGTCCCCCTCTTATCAGACATTTTTTTTCAGCCTCCAGTTGTACCCCTCTTATAAGGCCCCCCTCTTATCAGACATTTTTTCCCAGCATCCAGTTGTACCCCTCTTATAAGGCCCCCTCTTATCAGACATTTCTTTTCAGCCTCCAGTAGTACCCCTCTTATAAGGCCCCCCTCTTATCAGACATTTTTTTCCAGCATCCAGTTGTACCCCTCTTATAAGGCCCCCCTCTTATCAGACATTTTTTTTCAGCCTCCAGTTGTACCCCTCTTATAAGGTCCCCCTCTTATCAGACATTTTTTTTCAGCCTCCAGTTGTACCCCTCTTATAAGGCCCCCCTCTTATCAGACATTTTTTCCCAGCATCCAGTTGTACCCCTCTTATAAGGCCCCCTCTTATCAGACATTTCTTTTCAGCCTCCAGTTGTACCCCTCTTATAAGGCCCCCCTCTTATCAGACATTTTTTTCCAGCATCCAGTTGTACCCCTCTTATAAGGCCCCCCTCTTATCAGACATTTTTTTTTCAGCCTCCAGTTGTACCCCTCTTATAAGACATTTTTTTCCAGCATCCAGTTGTACCCCTCTTATAAGGCCCCCCTCTTATCAGACATTTTTTTCCAGCATCCAGTTGTACCCCTCTTATAAGGCCCCCCTCTTATCAGACATTTTTTTTTCAGCCTCCAGTTGTACCCCTCTTATAAGGCCCCCCTCTTATCAGACATTTTTTTTCAGCATCCAGTTGTACCCCTCTTATAAGGCCCCCCTCTTATCAGACATTTTTTTTCAGCCTCCAGTTGTACCCCTCTTATAAGGCCCCCTTCTTATCAGACATTTTTTTTCAGCATTAAGTTGTACCCCTCTTATAAGACCCCCCTCTTATCAGACATGTTTTTTCAGCCTCCAGTTGTACCCCTCTTATCAGACACCTATATTATCAGACACCTATATTATCAGACATCTATATTATCAGACCATATTTCAGAAGCACTGAGATAGTAGAATGCTACTACCTTTTCCTCTTGAAGAGAGGCGACCTGTCTTCTTAAACTTGTAAGGCCACCTTTTCACTGCAGAATGGGTGGTCTTATCAGGCCACTTTTTCACTGCAGAAGGGACAGTCTTGTAAGAAGGGGGACAGACTACTGTATCTGTAACATAATTGGGTAGATTTAAAACTAAACCTGCAACAGTGGCCTTTTTGAAAATGAACAATACTGACAATGTATATGACACTAGTAATACAAAATTGTCCTATATAATGACCTGTCAATTAACCAATTCTTAATGTACATATGACGAAAAGGCCTTGCATCTCAATAAAAATATACTTTATTTCCTTTATGAAGTAAAATTATCCAAGGACTGTGGCGTAGAACATGCCGTAGTATACAATCTGATTCTTATACAAACGGTTGTATTTACATCATGGTTGATTTCGATGACGGAAATTTTATGCATCGTATAGAGGCATTTAACCAAGCTATCACACATTTAACAGTTCAATAGTCTATCTACCATATGATTTTATTATCTAGGTTTCAATTCACCACAATCTGTATTCTAATTCCTCCATTCTATTGCAGAATTGGTCCTTATCTGAAGAAAAAAAAAACATATCTAATGCGAGTACAAATTGTTTCTACAAATTAAATAAAATGATTTAACCCTGCCACTTTCCACTGAAGTGCCTGTACCAAGCCAGGAAAGTTAGGTCTTCAATAATGAGCATAACTCATATTCTAATATAAGTGTTAAATGGCCCCAAACCTCAAGTTGAGCTGTACTTTATAATTTTGTACTAAGCCAGGAAAGATGGGTATTCAATAATGAGCATAACTAATACCCTAATATAAGTGTTAAATGGCCCCAAACCTGAAGTTGAGCTGTGATTTTTAATTCTGTCAATCAACATGCACGTCTGTTACCTTCTTATAATACAATTCTACAATTAATTTTGAGGTTTGACATCTTTAACACAAATATCCCCCATATACAATGTATAAATTAAACGAGGGAAATATAAACAAGCGTCTACTCCATCCAGAATCAAGCTATTATTATTATACTGACACAAGTTTGGTTAATCCTGCTTGCATCTTAATGGTGTACAACAAAGCTACCAGCAGGACATATCAATTATCTAATGGATTCTAAATCTTCATGTTATAGACTTAAAATGATCATCCACGATAACAACAACTCATCCTATTGAAATCGTGACATAACTGAGCTTAGTACCAAACAACTGTGACGAATGAAAAATGTTAAATAACCCTTATAATTTGTAATGTTGTTGTCCTTGATTAAACAAAGCTGATAGGGAAGCTTGTTTAATTCTGCCAGACATGAAAAATCTGTTGTTAAAACAGAGAACACAGTAAGTGAAACAATCCACCATCATCTTCTGTTAATTCTTAAATAATTAAATACCCTGATTCAACAGCTAAAGCACAATATCAATATAAAGCTTTAATGCAAGCATCTACTTAACAAAGATTAAACTTTTAAAACATTTTTGTGATAAAGACTATTTAAAGATTTAAATAGATACTGATTATATAAATGGCGTCATTCTCTTTCTAATATTAATATTTTCTTTGTAACAAAAATATGAAAACAAAAGTTAATGCCTTTTCACACAGTGTTTTCATTCCTAATGCAAAACTGTTTTAATATTAACATTAAGGATTCATCAATCCAATTTGGACTCATTTCATTCAATATCTTTACTACTACCTTTTCTTATTAATCACAATATGCAATCTCTGAAATTTTTAGTTCAATTTATTTTTGGAGTTACCCATTCAAAATATAGGCTAAAATTATTACATGTACCAGGAAAAATGCTTTGCTCTTGATGGGTTAGATTCCCCTCAAAAGAGGAGGGAGGGGTGTATCTAATTAGCGTTAGGGTTATGGTGTTTAATGCCACTTTCAACAATATTTCAGTTATATTGTGACGGTCAGTTTTATTGGTGGAGGAAACTGGAATACCCAGAGAAAACCACCGACCTGCTGAACGTCACTGACAAACTTTATCACGTAATGCTGTATTGAGTAAAACTCGCCTGAACAGGATTTTAACTCACAACGTTAGTGGTGATAGGCACTGATTATCATACAAAATGAGAATGATGCTTGTCAAACCAAACTCAAGTTATCATCCAAAACAGTTTTTTAAAGAAAAGATTGAAGATACCAAGGAGGTCCAAAAAAGCTGTCAATCAAATACAAGAACAAGGACAAAAGACAAACAATGATCTACAAAACACTGCACACTAAAGATTGAGCAACATGAAACCCATAAATAACTGGGGATGAACTCCTTAGCGGTTCCTGCTCCCCTATTGACACCTGTTGTGTTACTGTTAAATGACACAAACATCATCCGATATGGATATTGTGTTTAACAAATGGATGTACTGTCAAAGATGTAAAGTAAAAACAAAAAAACTTTCATATTGACAAAGCCTGTCCATGCATCAACTTTACAGCATAAATGTAAAGTACAATGCAGTCATTTTATATTTACTCAGGAATATTGGTGTATATAGTCACTTTCATCAATATTACAGCTATATCATGACTACCATACTTAATGAGGGATGAAAACCTGGAAAGATATAACAAATTGACTGGCTAAGCCCTCTACCTTGGGTAGGTGTCTTGAAACTAACACTTATATAATATGTAATATGAACAAAAAAGAAAAAACGGTTCAAAATGTTTTTTGTAGTTTGTGTAGTAACTGTGAGTTTTCAATAAGAAAAATGTCGCAATGAAGTACTGTTCAATCACGTTTCGATTTGAAAGCGTCGCCTTACTTCCACGGTTCCTTAACTGACATACACAACAAGCGAGTGATTAATATTGTTGTGCTAAAAATATCTTGTTCATTATTGTCAGAATAAAATGCTTTGTGTAGCATACAAGATTTTGAACACGATACGTAAATTGCGTGACTGCACCTCGTGTAATATAAACTCTTTCTTGGGTCAAAAACAATCGTTATAACAACACCGATATTATGCGTCATGCACAAACTGCATAAAGAACATTAATCGATCAACATTGGGTCAAAACAATTACCGACATACTCTGCATGCGGATAAAAGAAACATGTCATATGCCAAGCGCAGAATTGCAGTAAACAATATAATCATTTTTAAGTAATTTTATACGCCATGCAATAAAATGCAGTTTTCAAATATTAACGAAAAACAAATTTAGTGCAAAAAATGTAAACAATAATTATCCGACATCCACAATTCTGCACCGCCTTAAAAAAATTTAAAATGGCGTAGCCCCGCCTACTTGCAGAATTAAATGAAGCGAGGGTCATGATTGACAGGAATATGTTAACAAGTTAAAATGCATACGTGGTGTTCAGGGTCACAACGATTTAATTCATTAAAACTGAACCGAACACTGAATGGTACGTATTAAGTTACAACCGGTAGTTCATCAGTATAGAGAAATATGTCTTTAGAATTAATTTGATATAATTCGACTTCGTCAAAGCTGGAAGGTTCTCAATGGTGATATTGTTTAAGATATCGACAAAATCCTAGTGGCGTCTTTGGAATTGTTGACCTATATATAAATTTTGAATTACATTCATTGTACGATCAAATTTTGTGCGTATTATTACAATAGAATTTGTTTACGACATTCGATAAAATAATACAGGGTATTGACACAATGTCAAAATTAAAAAACATTAATTTTCGCTAATAACCTTCGACGATCTTTCCTGAAAGTTAATATGTGGAGTAAAATATAGCTCAGAATTCTATAAAATATTACGGTACTAATTTTTGGTCATAAATATGAACTCTACTTATCAATTTAAAATCAAACATGCCCTTTCAATGTTCAAGGTTAAAGAACACAGATAATTTTTGTCAATTTATGTAACCCTTACACAATATTTTAACAACATACATCTACATGCTTGATTAAATTTTATGTAATGCGAACAATTACGTGATACAGACATTTTACATTAAAGACCTTTGATGTCAAATTTAAAATATTTGAAAGTTTGCAACCAAAGGAAGACAACTCTTTCACGAAATTAATGATTTTTTAAAAATTAATTCCTTTAATCAAAATGATAAAAAAAAATAAAATATCAATGTTCAAAAGGAAAAATGCTTGTCCTTTTTCAACAATAATGAGCTTTCCAGTTAAAAAGATAGTAAGTTTCCAAGATTAAAAATAACCGGTTAAGCCCAAGGTCAGATTGACCTCTACCTTCAGTGATTCTCTATGTGTGTAATCTGCCTTTCTCCGTCATAAAACATGTTTACCCCAAACATTTATATACAGTAGTTATAAAATAATATGAAGCAATCATTCCATTCAATTAATCAATCCTGGTGGCATTGGGGGGTGTTGGTAAAAGGTGTCAGTTTTCCTCAAGGGTAACATTGAAGATGGAGAGTATTACAAATTAATTATAAAAGATTTCAGAAATTTCCAATTTTCAGTTAAATATCAACATTTATGAAATCCTATTAAAACTTTTTATAAAGCTAAACGTGGAAAAGGGAGGTAATTCTACAATGTAATAAATGATTCAATTTCTGACTAAAGTTGGGTACTTTTTTTTCACTCTTCAGAGAATTTTAGAATTCAGAAAATACTAATTAGACCTAATGTTCATATATTTTTCAAAAATAAAAATCTTTCTTTCAATTAAAAATTTTGGACTGCAATATTTTAAATATTTTTTTTATTATTACACTTAAGTTTTATTTTTCTAGCAATTGTCTCCAGTTTTACATCACATTCAACAAAATGGATCAATTCAGCTCCAGTCAAACCAAATGTTTTAAAATTGGTTCTTGCTACTTGCTAAGCATCTAGTTGTAAAGATACAGCAATAACTAATTTGAGCAAGTCTACTTGGATCAGAATAATATGAGATGCTACCCCTGTCAGCTAAAAACTGATTGTTGGTCTAGGACAATCTAATTAAAATAAGATGCTTGTTGTATATTTCTAAAGTTTAGTCATGGCAATACACTAAACTATAACAACATTTCGCTTAGGGTCAAGACATGGTTCATATTTTCAACCGACCAATCAACAATGAGATTAGTTTTTAAAACTGAGTGCCTGTTGTCCGATTGGTCAATATATTGATCTGCCTTGCATATGATTGGACAATCAAAGATGAATGAAAGGCTACCTAACATGACCCCATAAGTAATGTACTTTTAGATATTTGTGTGTCGCCAAAGATACAACAAGCACCTGTTTTCATTATAGAGTAATAAGTACACATCTAAATCCTGGTTATATTACCTGGTGGTGCCGTCATGGTTGTGATCATATGGTAGTTGGATTTACAACTACCTGTGTAATCAGTCCATATCACCACTAAAGTTGCATGTTTGAATCCTATTCATAGCGAGGTGTACTCGATACAACAATATGTGATAAAGTTTGTCAGTGACTTGTGACAGATCGGTGGTTTTCTCCAGGTACTGCGGTTTCTTCCACCAATAAAACTGACAGCCACTATATAACTGAAATATTGTTGAAAGTGGCATTAAACACCATAATCCTAATCCTAAATTACCTGGTAATGAGTATCCATGAACTAGAGATCATACAGTGTTTAAGGAAGCTTTTGATGATGATTTACTCTGAGATGAGTCTTCTGCATCACTCTGACTCAACGTTCTCTCAAACTCCTTAGCTTCTTCAGCTGCTTTCTCTTTCTGGGCCATCTGATATGCCACTTCAAATGCTTCTCCAAGAGTCATAATTACCTCCCTTGCTAACTCCTAAAAATAGATATAATACATAAGTTTAGAAAATTAAAAATACAAATGTATATGTATGCAGAAATCTTAAACACAATATATCTGACTTTGAATTAATAAATTACTGTCCAGTCTGGTATGCTGTTGCTGCTCTGGAGTTAATGTACCGGGTTTTACGGCACCATGTGAAAACAATAAACCTAAAATTTGACAATTTGTATTTCTTTATTGCCGGGAGTACAACCTAAATTTTCACAAGACAGAGGGCACCACTTGGAGAGAATTGACTATATTTCAGTGAATAGTTCTACAAATTTGTAATATCATAGCTTGAAGTGTTCTTATAGGATCCCTTAAATAGCCACCTATGTCACAAGACCCCTTCAATAACCACCTATCTTAAAAATATTCCTTCAACCACCTTATGAAACCCCCTCTAATAATCAAAGATCTTATGAAATACATACTAGTATAATCTTATAATACTCCTATAAATAATCCTCTATCTTGAAAGATCCCCATAATTAAACACTGAACTGATATGATCCCCCTAAATAACCACCTATCTTATAATACCCTGTTTTATTGTACACTTGGATGATGAGACAAGACAGTTTGTTTACAATGAATATGGTGTACATTCATCTTATTTATTGACATATGATACAACCTTATTCTGTTAATTGCCAACATTCAAATTACTGGACAAAAATTTAAGAGCTAAATAATAATTTCAACAAAAAAAGATGCATTCCCACAAGCACCATCAAGTAATTTCAACACAAATATCATTGATGTAGAATTCTCACAACATGGCAGAAATCAAATCCTTCCATAGGCATAAATTGCTTCATTCTAACTCAATAAACTTGATGTGCTGCAAGCAGAACAATGGCAGACAATGTGTGCTTAATGTAAGTTTTACCCTGCAGGGAGAAGATCAAAGCCAGAAGATGTTCCAACAAAATACAGCTGAGATACAATAGAATGTTCAAACACCATAAAATACAATACAACATCCATGATGATGTGTTACAATAAAATTATTTATGTAGTACTAATGGCTTGTTAGTACTATATAATGACCCCATGCCATCTCAACACACAGTTAAACTTCAAACACAAGATCAAAAAGTCAATTCTCATGTGGGGGGTCAATGAAAATTCTAGAGGTTTTAGGTTTTTAGAATTTCTCATTGCAAACCAATTTAGGGATAAATCATTCTCAGGGGGAAAACTAATTCTTACTGACACAATTTTTAGGGACGTTATTTCAATATTTAAAACTTCAATTAGCAAGGATGCTTCTGATCAACAAATAAAAGAACTGAAAATCGAAAAAATAAATAGCTGAAATCTTCTGCACCACTTTCATCAATAGGTTCCATTTTTTACCTGTTCTGACTGTGTCCAGCAACTTTAAGAAAAGAATTTCGGAGGAAAATAGATAAAATCATCCCTGAATTATACAAATAAATGATTAACAATTTCTTATAGTCAGTAAAACAAAATAAAAAATACTTATTTTTCCTTTATTTTGAAAGTTTTCATATGTCTCATATTCCTTTAAATTGTCTAGTTAATACTTTAAATTGTCTAGTTAATACTTTAAATTGTCTAGTTAATACTTTAAATTGTCTAGTTAATACTTTAAATTAGCACAAACACCTGATTTGTTCTTATCTAAATATTCTTCCAAAAAAATTATTCTTTATTTTAGAGTCTCTAAAACATGTCAAAAATTGAACTGGTCAGATTGATTTCTTAATCAAATCTACAATTTGAGGTACACAGCTATACCCTGTGTAAAAAAAACATTTTATAAAGCATCTGATATCTATGTTGTAATTTACAGGAGGAGTTGATTACACAATCTAGGTAGGTACAGTCAAACCTCTATTAAGAGGGTGGGGAGGCCCCGGGTGGCTCAATGAGTTAGGTCGTTGTAGGCCCCGGGTGGCTCAATGAGTTAGGTCGTTGTAGGCCCGGGTGGCTCAATGAGTTAGGTCGTTGGATCTAACAACTCATACAAGCCTATCACCAATACGGTGTGGGTTTGCACCCGGCTTTGTAAATTACAAAAAAGGGTGCACTTGACTCGCAGCCAAAAGTGATAAAGTTTACCAGTTGCTTGCACATGGTCGATGGTTCTCTCCGGGTACTCCGGCTTCCTCCACCACTAAAACTGGTCGCCATGATATAGCTGAAATATTGTTGAAAGTGGCATTAAAACACCAAAAATCAAATCTGTATTAAGAGGTCACCTTTGGGACAAAGACAAAGTGGCCTGATCAGACAGATGACCTTTTAAAAGAGGTTCAATTCATATGAAATTTTCTATGACAGGACAAGAGAAATGTGACCTTTTAATATAGGTGACCACATGGACAGGTTTGACTGTATTTCTTTTCCCTATCCACTTTTCACTATAAGGATTTGCTTTATGTTCAACCCAGCCAAAAAATGAATTGTAACACCAAAACCTTTACGTCAAAATTGAAATTAAAGTTTGTGAAAAAACAAAACAATTTTAATTTTAACACAAGACAACAAATAACAAAACTTTGAAATACATTTTATTTGTTGACAGGGAGAATAACTTTACCTATATCAGGGTAAAAGCATATTTTAAATGCATGTTTTTAATATGCGAAAAACACCCCCTAAAACATTCTTATTTTAATACAAGCCAACAAAAAAATCAAAAGGATATTTTAACTTGCTGAGAGGGAGCATAACTTTACATAGATCAGAGTAAAGGCATAATTAAAATGCATGTTTTTTTATTTGCAAGAAAAAAAATCTTATTTTAATACACAGCAACAAAAATACTAGTTGAAAGGGAGCATAACTTTACATAGATCTGGGTAAAGGCATCAAGTGCCATTTCAGCCAAACCTATAATTATACCGGTTCACCGTGGTTAATAAGATGTCTAGGAGTGCTTCTGAAACATCAATAAAGGACAAGGATAACTGAATATTAGTGGACATTTAATCCTATAATTAATTGACATTTTATAAGGATTTTAATGATTTTTTTCATACACAAAAACTTTTAATTTTTATGTCACTATAAAGCAGCAGGTGAAAATAAAAATCCTAAAAGAAAATATTTTTATCCCTTTCATAAAAAAAATAAAATGGCTTAATTCTATATAAAACAAAGAAAATTAAATTGTTCTTCAAAAAAAAAATTTTGTTGGCTTTTATAAGTAATAAATTGAAAAACAAAAAATAGCCTACTTTCAGAACAGTCCAAAATTCAATCAAAATGTTGTAGTCGACGTTAGTCAGCAAGTATAAAGACCAAATTAGTAAAACTGACCTGACAGATATATATTGATCAAGTAATTGTAAAACAACCATGTCTTGTGAGGTTTTAATTATATTTTTTTCTGTACCTGGCTTGAAGGATAATCATGATATTCACTTATATTGTAAATATGACTATTTTTATTAGTGTTCATTCATATTTAATAATAATCAATTTGCAGGTAATCAGCGGCTTTACAAATTGTTTTCTTTTTTTTTTCTTTAAAATAGTTACCGGTACATCACAGGAACTAGATTAAATTTCACATTTCATATTATTACTGGTCTGGACTACAATTAGAAACCATGAACCCCAAGAAAACCCTCATTAATATATCTGCCTTTCATGTACATACACCCACAGTAAGTTTTATGAGGAAGTCATTATTGTGGGCTCCCATTTTAATTCAAAACATTGTCAAGACCATGATTCAGTGATCATGTGACTACTTAATTGCCAACTATTATCTTGTTTACCAAACAATTATTATTTATAAGTCAAGTTGTCCATATTTATAAATAATAATTTAATAAATATGTAATTTCAAAGTAAAAATTATAATTCACATATAGAATAAATGACAGCACAATGATTTGAAGATTGACTTTCAACTCTTTTTTTAAAAAGATAAATAGACAAGATATACTGACATTGAAAAGCCACCCACATTACACGATGATTTAATCTTGTATGATCTAAATATAAAGAGACAATAAACGACAACTAAGTGACACCATGTGACCTTAAGACCATTTCAGGTTGATATCATTTTGTCAATAAGATGTGGACAGAAGTAGACTATTTACTTTTAAATTACATGTGCATAAAATCAGAGCCGAAATGATTCTCAGATTTTAACTGGAGGACAACGATTTTTTGACAGGTACAATAAGTACGTAAGACAGATGGCATACAAATCAGTCGTCATCATAATATAAACTCGACAGATGTAAAATCGTCATGATGCCCCACCTTGTGAAATGATGGGTGAAATTAATTGGACAAACTGAAAAATTTTGGTAAATCGGGCGAAAAGTGTGTACCCATGCGTTGGTTGAAGGGGGGAAGGGAGATAATAAAATTACCAATCTACGAATTGTTGGAACATCATTTGACGAATTTCTTGTTTTGATGACAATAGAAATAATTAATTTCTTGTTTGTAGAATTTCCAGTACTTCAAGAGGACCTGCCTTTTGGTTTAATGATGTAGAATAAATGTGTGTGATTTCTGTCACAAGTTCATTGACGGTGACTTCAGCTCCACTGATTACACGATTGAATGGTCCATCAATTAATGACATGAATAGTCCTTGTTAGTGATCTAATTATAACTATAATAAAGACTCCCATAGCTTTCTCTACAAAACAACATCATTTTTTTCTATTACGGCTGGAGACTATGTAAATCAATGATAAAACGATGTACAATGTTTGTTTGCAGCTGAAGAAATGATAAAACGATGTACCATGTTTCTCTACAGCTGAAGAATTTTTTTTTAAATACAACACAGCCAGTGTGCCTCCTATTTAAAATAAGGATCTAGTTATTTTCTGGTTTCATCAAGAAGATGTAATTTTAAAGAAATAGTATATGCTTATGTCAATTTTATTAGGATGTTTAAAACTAGAGAGAGTATAACACAGTTTTCCTCTTTGAATATATATCGTAATTTGAAAATTTTCATTGTGGCATTAAAATAGAAATCAGCATAATTTTGTCACCTTTAATCCATGATTTTACTGTAAAATATATACTTAAGTGACTTTGTATGGCTTGACAACAAAGCTATATTGCAAGAAGAGTTTGAAGATATCAAAGGGAGGTAATCAGAATCCGTATATCGAAGAAGAACAGACAACACAATGGGGAAAAGAAAAAGTACAAAAGTACAAACAACGATCTACAAAACATACATATAAAACTAAAGATCAAGAAACACGAACCCCACTAAAAACCGGGGGGTGAACCCAGGTGCCCCAGAAGGGTAAGCAGTTCCTGCTCCACTAGGGAACTGTAGAACTAGAATTTGATATGGCTCACAAAATCGCACAAAAATTGGTCAACCACCAATAAACAATTCTACTTACAGCAGTTCTGACATTGAACACATGGCAATAATGTTTCCCTGTTTCGTTGTCTCTTGTGATGTATGCAAAGAAATTCATATTCTCAGCGTCCTGACATGCACAAAAGATATTAATTATCTCATGATCACAGATTACTTTCTGAAATGACAAAAACACAATAAATTTAAAGAAAAGAAAAACACATCTAAATTAGATGAAATATAAAAGCCCCTTAAGAAATTCTTTCCAAATATGTTGAATTTCAGAATTTTGTCCCCTTTTTTGTAATGGCCCTTTAATAACCCATAAAGATGAACATTTCCATTTCACAAAAAAAAAAAAAAAAAAAAAAAAAAACTTTTATCAAAATTTGAAATTACCCTTGCCCCTTTATGTCTAAAACATTTTAGTGACATAATTACATTACTGAAAGGGATTTTCCTAAGGAATTCATATAAAAAGCAGTAATACTCAATTAACACTACACATACAAATAACAGAAAACACCCTTTTTGGTACCTTGTGGCCTCTTGTTTTGGAACGGGTAAGGTTACAATACATTAATCATTGCGTTAAAATTTCAAAAGGATCGCTCAACTAGAGCAAAATGCACGGAGGGACAGAGGGACGAAAACAGACCTATAGCATAATACAACTGTCATCCATGTGCCGCATGAATTAATATCATTTTGGCACATTTTCTTATTAGAATCAAACAAATTTATTTCATCCCATGGTTTATTTATGATTCTAACCATCTTCGCTAGTCAAGGGTTACGATTCGGGTCCCCCTTCTCTCCACCCTTGGCGGATCTAGAATACATTTTGAAACTCGCGTGCAATGCCACCTGGTGGTTTATCGAAGTTGCGCCCCTTAGATAGTCGTCATTGCCAGCCAATCAGAATCGTTTTGTTATACGTATGTTGGAGAGTTGAAAATGGCAGCGCCCAGTGAAAAAAAACTTATTGGTGATAAATTTAATTTGGAAGCACTTACTGTCAACCAAGTGAAAAGTTTCAAAGCTTTGGCAGACGGGAAAGATGTTTTCATTGGAACCAAAACGGGAAGTGGCATCTTTGCTTACATTTCGTCGATAACATGTGCTGCGTGTAAAACGTCTTCTGATTGGATACGTGTACTGGTAGCCATAACTAATGAAATATTAAAGCGTGAATCCTCAAAATGTATTCTAGATCCGCCAAGGGTGGAGAGAAGGGGGACCCGAATCGTAACCCTTGGCTTGCGAAGATGGATTCTAACATGACCTCCTTCTTTCGCTTTGTAGACAAACGAGCGATTTATCGATGGTTAAATCTCATTCGCACATGCGCTGGTGAATGTGACTGACTTTTCCATTGGCAGCATAAATTGTGTGCGACATTTTCTGCAAACGTAAATATAAATTACCGTCTTCCAATCAAAGTATACTATCGTATTTGTACTCTTAAGACATATCAGAATCGAAATATATCATGGAAACCAGAATGTCTTTTGAGTTTTAACATGGGTTGGCGGATATTAGTAAATTTTATCCCTTGCCTGGTTCGGGATAAAATACTAATATCCACCAATCCTTGTTAAAACTCAAACCACATTCTGGCTTCCATGATTTATTTCTTAATTTTACCATGAGTAGGTATAATATTTTCGTAAATTTCACCCCTCTCTCCGCATCACTTCACTCGTCGAAAAATTCCATGCAAATATGACCAACCCATGGAAAAATCTACAATAAACCACGGAGTGCAATAAATTATTACTTCTACAATATCTGACAGTGTAATTTCTAACTCTTCTAGGGGTAGGGTGGTTGACGCCACTTTCAACAATGCTTCAGTTATATCGTGGTGGTCAGTTTCATTGGTGGAGGAAACCGGAATACACAGAGAAATCCACCGACATGCCGCAAGTCACTGATTGCATAGGTAGTTGTAAATCCAACGATCACGACCACGACGTCCCTCTTACACTTCTATGAATATGTTTACTCCAATAAAATATTTAACAACCTACCTTGGACTTGGCATCAATGAATTTGACACCTCTGTATGATATAGACAACATTATGGTAGGTATCTTAGCAATGGCATTGGACGATTTCTGCAAGAAAGAAAAAAAATAGAAACTTTTCTCATATAGTTGACAAATGTTTTTCGTAAAGAACAAAACACTCCTAAAATTAATTTGTAGGATATAAAACAGTAACAATAATTCATTTTTAGTTTCTAAATAAATTTTCATATAATAAAAAAAGGAGTTTTGTTTTTTCTTCCTTTCTTTTCATATTTTTGAAGGAATGTGGGTTCAACTTCTATTCAGAAGATATATTGGCAGTTAATACTGTCACTATCTTTTAGAAAAAACAATGAAATAGAAATTTAATTTTAATCTATGCAGAGATGCACTTTCCAAAAATATCAGGAAATATACATGTTCAGTTTCATATTTCACAAAGACTGTAGACAATCTAGAAGGGAATCTAAGAGTAGTACCACACAACAACTAAATATTTTACTGAAAAAACCACAATAACCTCAAAAACATGGGAATATAATGGATAAATGAACAGTAATTTTTTTGTTGGTTAAATTGGCAGAAAATCCCTTCATCTTCACATTAGTACGGGAGTCTTCATTATCACATTTTTATGTTAACATAGAACAGGGAAGTGTGAACACTGATGAAGTTGACTTTTACAATCTTTCTTTTCATCAAAATGATTAATGAGTAAAAGGAAGAATACAATATCATTAGCCCTATCTTTAAAGCAATGCTCTTTGATTTATATCCTTATATATCTTTATCATAAACGCTTCACTGACTCTGAAAATGAAAGCAGAAGTCATTACAATTTTTAAATTAATTTTCTTCTGGAAATTGTCGGAAATGAAGTATTTTCAATAAGAAAGAAATGAAACTTAAAGAAAAAAAGAAACGCATGCACTGTCTTTATCACTGATCTTATAATTTTTTAAGATGCAACTTTCATTAAGAAACGCTATGTATTAATTTCGCATATTGAGCAAAGCGATTTGGAAATAATGTCAATGGCAGAAGACTTTTATGACCCCACCGATGTTGTCATCGTTTACACATTTATCACCTTTTGCATTTCCGCTACGAAACAACAATATCAATATATTAGCTGAACTCTCGGCAAAATGACTGACTATACCGATGCAATCTTGGATGACACTTACACTTCATAACCATCAAAAATGAAAATTAAGAAATGTAAAATATAAAGATGGATGCCCCGATGTGAATTAATATTGTCATGCTTCATTTAACATTTTATCCGTCAGAACTATTATCTATGATGGGTCATAGACCGGCATGTCAAAATGTCGATCAGTGATTTAATCCTTTTGTTGTGTAACTTCTGCATCATTCATCATACTTTGTTATTAGCCGAAAGTTTAGGAATCAATTGTGTTCATGCAAGACATTGGTTCATTCATAGAAGAGAACAAAAATAGGCACCAAATTATAAATTTGATCTTTTTTTATTTTATTTTATTTCATTGCGTGTTGGTTTTTGAAATCCAAGGTGTGTTAAATATCTATAACAGAAAAAAAGGTAAGGACATTGATGCCCCAGCTTCCAGCTAAAGTAAACAGGCCATAACTCCATGGATGCCCCAGCTTCCAGCTAAAGTAAACAGGCCACAACTCCAGAACAGAACAATTGGTAAAGTCCAAAATCAAACTTTGCCTCCTTTTTATGTTCCATGATATTTTGTCTGTAAATTTCAAATGATTTCCTTATTGAGCAGAAACCAAATGTGGGATGTCCAGTCCGATACGCTGACATGGGTAAACCTAAATGTGGGATGTCCAGTCTGATACGCTGACATAGGTAAACCTAAATGTGGGATGTCCAGTCTGATACGCTGACATAGGTAAACCTAAATGTGGGATGTCCAGTCCGATACGCTGACATGGGTAAACCTAAATGTGGGATGTCCAGTCTGATACGCTGACATGGGTAAACCTAAATGAACCGGATGCCAATTGGTGGTATCCCTGCGAAGTATGTAGCATGTCAACATGTATTGCATGATTATGAATTCTTTATAATAACACAAAAGTGTAATTAAGGGTAGAAAAAGAATTATGGATAAGGAAATAAGAAAAGCCAGAAGGTATGCTTTATAATAAATTTTTGGACCACCTAGGTCTATATTAACACAAATAAAACTTCCCCTTTACTACTTAAGAACAGGCGAGCATTTTGTACCAAGTAGACAGACATCACCAAACATGACAAATTAAGGAACAGAAATGCATTTCTCACACGTTTTGTTTTATTCCTAAAAATATTTTATACGTTCAAGCTTCATTTTTTTTCAAGCGAAAAATTTACAATTTTGAAAATAATAGGAGTATAAAATGTGATAAGCAAAAAGCAATGACAAAGTCATAATACAGGAAATAAGGAAATTAAAACTAGAGGCTCAGGTGAGCCTGTATCGCTCACCTGACATAAATAAGTCCTCTTAAGAATGTCTGCATGCCGAATACATCCAAGTTACTATTCAAATCCCATACTGCCATAGGGTTCTATGTTAAAACTATGTCTGCTCATGGCAGCCATCTTGGATGGAGGTCGTGGTCACCGGACACAATTTTGAAAGTATACTACCCAAGGACCATCCATGCCATGTTTGCTTTAAATTGGCTGACTGGTTTCAGAAGAGAAGACTTTTAAACAATTTTCCCATAGGGTCCTATGTTAAAACTATGTCTGCTGACGGCGGCCATTTTGAACCGAGATCAGGATCACTGAACACAATTTTGGAAGTTGACCACCTAAGGACCATCGATGACATGTTTGCTATATTGGCTTACTGGTTTCAGAGGAGAAGATTTTAAAACATTTTTTCCCATAGGGCCCTATGTTAAAACTACAGTATGTCTGCTGAAGGCGGCCATCTTGGATGGAGGTCAGGATCACTGGACACAATTTTGAAAATTGACCACTTAAGGACCATCCATGCCATGTTTGCTTTAAATTGGCTTACTGGTTTCAGAGAAGAAGATTTTTAAACATATTTCCCATAGGGTCCTATGTTAAAACTATGTCCACTGATGGTGGCCATCTTGGATGGAGTTTTGGGTCACTGGATATAATTTTGAAAGTTGACCATTTAAGGACCATTCATGCCATGTTTGCTTTAAATTGGCTTACTGATTTCAGAGGAAAAAATTTTTAAACATTTTTCCCATAGGTTCCTATGTTAAAAATATGTTTGCTGATGGCGGCCATCTTGGATGGAGGTCGAGGTCACAGGACATAATTTTGAAAGTTGACCACCTAAGGACCATTCATGCCATGTTTGCTTTAAACTGACTTACTGGTTTCAGAGGAGAAGACTTTTAAACATTTTTTCCATAGGGTCCTATGTTAAAATTAAGTCGAGTCATGGTGGCCATCTTGAATTTCCGATCAGCAAACGATTCACAAATTTAGTACAGGACCACCCAATGATCATTCCTGCAAAGCCACAATTCAATTGGCTTAGTGGTTTCTAACAAGAAGATTTTTAAAATTTCGACCAATCAGAACACATTATGGGCCCTGGCAGCCATGTTGGATTTCCGATCAGCACCAAAAACACAAATCTTGTATATGACCATCCAATGAACATTTCTGCCAAGTTTGGTTCAAATCTTTTTGTGGTTTCAGAAAAAAAGATGAAAATGTGAAATTCCCATAGGGTCCAATGTTAAACTAAGTCGAGTCATGGCGGCCATCTTGAATTTCCGATCGGCAAACGATTCACAAGTTTAGTATAGGACCACCCAATGATCATTCCTGCAAAGTCACAATTCAATTGGCTAGTGGTTTCTAACAAGAAGATTTTTAAAATTTCGACCAATCAGAACACATTATGGGCCCTGGCAGCCATGTTGGATTTCCGATCAGTGCCAAAAACAAAAAACTTGTATATGACCATACAATGAACATTTCTGCCAAGTTTGATTCAAATCTGTTATGTGGTTTCAGAAAAAAAGATGAAAATGTGAAATTCCCATAGGGTCCTATGTTAAACTAAGTCGAGTCATGGTGGCCATATTGAATTTCCGATCGGCAAACGATTCACAAGTTTAGTACAGGACCACCCAATGATCATTCCTACAAAGTCACAATTCAATTGGCTTAGTGGTTTCTAACAAGAAGATTTTTAAAATTTCGACCAATCAGAACACATTATGGGCCCTGGCAGCCATGTTGGATTTCCGATCAGCGCCAAAAACAAAAATCTTGTATATGACCATCCAATGAACATTTCTGTCAAGTTTGGTTCAAATCTGTTTTGTGGTTTCAGAAAAAAAGATGAAAATGTGAAATTCCCATAGGGTCCAATGTTAAACTAAGTCGAGTCATGGCGGCCATCTTGAATTTCCGATCGGCAAACGATTCACAATTTTAGTACAGGACCACCCAATGATCATTCCTGCAAAGTCACAATTCAATTGACTTAGTGGTTTCTGACAAGAAGATTTTTAAAATTTCAGCCAATGAGAACACGTTATGGACCCTGGCAGCCATGTTGGATTTCAAATCAGCACCAAAAACACAAATCTGGTAGAGGACCATCCAGTGAACATTTCTGGCAAGTTTGGTTGAAATCTGTTCAGCGGTTTCAGAGAAGAAGATTTAAATATGAAAAGCTAACGGACGGACAGACGCTTACCCATGACAAAAGCTCACATGGCCTATGGCCAGGTGAGCTAAAAACGATAGAGATTCCCCATCTGCTACAAGTGCATTACTATATTTCTCCACTCGAGATAGTTAAATCTTAAAATTTTGGTTAAATTTTAAAATTTAATTTGTTTAAATTCTAACTATCGAGGGTGGAGAAATATCATAATCTACTGGTAGTAAAAGAAGAATTTTTTTCTCCTTCGAACCAAAAGTCAAAAATATTTGTAATCTGTAAATTTCCATCGATGGCACTGTGGTTATAATATGAAAAAATTAAACCAACTTGATAGATGCTCTAAGAATAGAGAAAGCTCTATATGCAATGCATATGAGACAACAATAATTCCCTACATTTTTGCAATTTTATATTTTTACTATTTCAGACAGAATTAAACAACACAATCTAGCATTGGATGTCAGTATCTTATCAGCGATCCTTCATTCTTAATAATAAACTTCTTGTAATATTTGAAATCTATTTCTTAGAATTCTTTTTATACGATGTCAAGTTTATTCATTGAACAAGACAAAGAATCAAATAAGAACAGCATCAAAAAGAAAGAAATTAAACCTTTTATAAGATGAATTACTCAAATAATTTAGATGAAGAAAATTTAATTTTCAGCATGCGGGGTCATCTATTATAAGGAGCGAAAAGTAAATGACACAAATTTGTGTAAAATCTTAGGTACGCTCAATTGAGTTAGCCAAGGTTGAACAATTTCTGCCGAGGAAAAACAAGATTCATTAGGTCCATACAATATGATCTTATACATTCAATCCAATAGCGTCAGATTTCTCCAAATCAACATCAATCAGTCAGGATGAAATCGACATCCTTTGATTTCTCGATTCTAAACAACTACTGCAAACATTTTGTAAAGGTCACTTAATGGCGACTTCTTCATGGAGAGACAGACTTATTCAAAAACAGGAAAAATTATTGATGAACTTTTCTGTACACATTAAATCAAATCTTTCACATAAACTTCAAAGCTTACAACGTTTATTTTTGATCAGAACATCAAATATGATGTGAATTATAGAAACGTTGGCAAGAATAGGAATTAATTAAAGCGATTAATTAAATCATCTCGCCATGATTTGAAGCGATAGTAATATAGATGGTGCTCGTTTGCGGTCAACTGAACATCAGATTTGCTGAGTGAAATGATGTATGCCAACGGTTTGTCAGTTCGGGAACAAATGCGGAAAAATTGCCCAAAAAAGCATGAACGAGGAGCAATCACTACTAAGGAAAAAGATATAAGTTTGTTTAATGTATATAGCAAATATGACTTAGTTCTTGTTTGACTACGTAATCAAAAAACCCAATGTATAAAATAATACATGGATCAACCAGTCGAGAAGTGGAAATAAATAAATAAAGCACGGATCACGCGTTTACAAGGGTTGTAATATGTGTAAATTGAATGATCAAAGTCTTAATCCCTAATTGATACAGCAATTTGAAATTAAGAAACAATTACCTACAGTTTAATTTGAAAATCTAATTATACAATTAAGTAGGAATTATCTTGATGAATTAAACTGGGCGTGAATAAATTTATAAAAAGACATTAAACTGATTTTACGATTGAATTAATTTGAAAAACAATTTGACACTTACATAATGTGAAGAATTTTAACAATACAAATTAAACCTGAGTTAACCCAGTGCATATATCATAAAAACTTTTTGAAAGAACTAGAGGCTAACCTGATCGAGTGAGTGAATGATTGTTGTTTAACTATGTATTTGGATTTCCAATACTTTGATTTTTGACCTTATGAATACTATTCCAAAAAAAACACTCAATTGGATATTTAAGTTTTAATTACAAATAATTTGAATTTGTAGTTTAGTCAGCAAACATTTTATAAAGTTTCAGCAAATCACAAACAAGAAAAAAGTAAAACATGTTTTTCGTCAGATCCATAAGAAATGCAGATTTCTGTTGCAGACATACATTATTTGCAACAATTAACACATCTTGACTTTTGGACTTATAATTCTAGAGAAGATTTTCTTTATAGTTTCAGCCAATCAAAAACAAGATTGGCTCATGGAGGTCCTGTTTTTACCATTGAATAAATGACAATTATTGATAGGCCATTTTGTACATAGTAACATTTAAAAAAAATTATTCATTAAGAAGAACACTTTTTCCAGTGACACAGCTATCATGTTCCTGTATTTCATACAGAAATCTGTCATTTGAGTGGTATAGATTACCATAACATAACCAAATTATCAATGTAACATGTAGTATGTCAAGAGGGATAACTCTTCCAAATAAAAAAATTAACTCTTCCTCCTATTTCATATAGAAAACTTGTTATTTGAGTGGTATATCAACTTATGGTAATACCATGTACATGTAGTATGTCAAGAGGGATAACTCTTCCAAATAAAAAAATTACCTCTTCCTCCTATTTCATATAGAAAACTTGTTATTTGAGTGGTATATCAACTTATGGTAATACCATGTACATGTAGTATGTCAAGAGGGATAACTCTTCCAAATAAAAAAATTAACTCTTCCTCCTATTTCATATAGAAAACTTGTTATTTGAGTGGTATATCAACTTATGGTAATACCATGTACATGTAGTATGTCAAGAGGGATAACTCTTCCTAATATAAAGTTTTACTCATCCCTCTATTTCATTTAGAAATCTTCATACAAAAATTTGTTATTTACTCAGTATAAATTTTAATACTACACTGTACCATGAAGTGTACCAAGAGGGATAACTCTTCATAAAATTAAATATTTTTTAAAATTGTTTCCCACTTGATAGATATCTAATGTGATAATAAACATAAAGGTTTTATGTTATTCCATGACTAAAAGTCCTCATCAAGTAGAATGATTACCGGTATATAAGACTGAAACATTAAGGTAACAGTATATCTGTTTCACAATACATATCTTAATGAACTTGGTGGCAAATAAAAAGGTTATTAAAGCGTGGAGTAATTGAAATAAGTCTAATATTTTTCTAATTACATCAGCGGTGTTGATAATCGAAGCTGCAAACTGAATACAATTTATATTTCAATTTTAGTTTGAACTCAGCTTACAACGAGAAGCATTAAGCAGTGAAATAATTAATTTCCATATGTAACTAGCATTTCTGACTTTCACAAAAGGAATGTACAAATTGTAGTTTAACAAATGTCAAAAATAAAGAAAAAAATAGAAAGGTAACAGAGACATTCTCAATCCATATGTCCAGGTTCTATAAATGGAGTCGTTTACCAGTACCACCTTATAATGTTACACATTATATAGTTACAATAGCCTTGCTTTTCAGAAGAAATCTAAATACATCATCCTAGTTGACCGTAAATGGTGTACAAAATATATCAACAGAAGTAAAGAGTACCGTTGATCTACAGGCTATGGGCCCTTTCACTCATCTTAGGGTACAAGAGTATCATTGATCTACAGACTATGGGCCATTTCACTCATCTTAGGGTACAAGAGTATCATTGATCTACAGGCTATGGGCCCTTTCACTCATCTTAGGGTACAAGAGTATCATTGATCTACAAACTATGGGCCATTTCACTCATCTTAGGGTACAAGAGTATCATTGATCTACAGACTATGGGCCCTTTCACTCATCTTAGGGTACAAGAGTATCATTGATCTACAGACTATGGGCCATTTCACTCATCTTAGGGTACAAGAGTATCGTTGATCTACAGACTATGGGCCCTTTCACTCATCTTAGGGTACAAGAGTATCATTGATCTACAAACTATGGGCCATTTCACTCATCTTAGGGTACAAGAGTATCATTGATCTACAGACTATGGGCCCTTTCACTCATCTTAGGGTACAAGAGTATCATTGATCTACAGACTATGGGCCATTTCACTCATCTTAGGGTACAAGAGTATCGTTGATCTACAGACTATGGGCCCTTTCACTCATCTTAGGGTACAAGAGTATCATTGATCTACAGACTATGGGCCATTTCACTCATCTTAGGGTACAAGAGTATCGTTGATCTACAGACTATGGGCCCTTTCACTCATCTTAGGGTACAAGAGTATCATTGATCTACAGACTATGGGCCCTTTCACTCATCTTAGGGTACAAGGGTATCGTTGATCTACAGACTATGGGCCCTTTCACTCATCTTAGGGTACAAGAGTACCATTGATCTACAGACTATGGGCCCTTTTACTCATCTTAGGGTACAAGAGTATCGTTGATCTACAGACTATGGGCCCTTTCACTCATCTTAGGGTACAAGAGTATCATTGATCTACAGACTATGGGCCATTTCACTCATCTTAGGGTACAAGAGTACTGTTGATCTACAGACTATGGGCCCTTTCACTCATCTTAGGGTACAAGAGTATTGTTGATCTACAGACTATGGGCCATTTCACTCATCTTAGGGTACAAGAGTATCATTGATCTACAGACTATGGGCCCTTTCACTCATCTTAGGGTACAAGAGTATCATTGATCTACAGACTATGGGCCCTTTCACTCATCTTAGGGTACAAGAGTACCATTGATCTACAGACTATGGGCCCTTTCACTCATCTTAGGGTACAAGAGTATCATTGATCTACAGGCTAGGGGCCCTTTCACTCATCTTAGGGTACAAGAGTATCATTGATCTACAGACTATGGGCCCTTTCACTCATCTTAGGGTACAAGAGTATCATTGATCTACAGACTATGGGCCCTTTCACTCATCTTAGGGTACAAGAGTATCATTGATCTACAGACTATGGGCCCTTTCACTCATCTTAGGGTACAAGGGTATCGTTGATCTACAGACTATGGGCCCTTTCACTCATCTTAGGGTACAAGAGTATCATTGATCTACAGGCTAGGGGCCCTTTCACTCATCTTAGGGTACAAGAGTATCATTGATCTACAGACTATGGGCCATTTCACTCATCTTAGGGTACAAGAGTATCGTTGATCTACAGACTATGGGCCATTTCACTCATCTTAGGGTACAAGAGTATCATTGATCTACAGACTATGGGCCCTTTCACTCATCTTAGGGTACAAGAGTATCATTGATCTACAGACTATGGGCCCTTTCACTCATCTTAGGGTACAAGAGTACCATTGATCTACAGACTATGGGCCCTTTCACTCATCTTAGGGTACAAGAGTATCATTGATCTACAGGCTAGGGGCCCTTTCACTCATCTTAGGGTACAAAAGTATCATTGATCTACAGGCTATGGGGCCATTTCACTCATCTTAGGGTACAAGAGTATCGTTGATCTACAGACTATGGGCCCTTTCACTCATCTTAGGGTACAAAAGTATCGTTGATCTACAGGCTATGGGGCCATTTCACTCATCTTAGGGTACAAGAGTATCATTGATCTACAGACTATGGGCCCTTTCACTCATCTTAGGGTACAAGAGTATCATTGATCTACAGGCTATGGGGCCATTTCACTCATCTTAGGGTACAAGAGTATCGTTGATCTACAGACTATGGGCCCTTTCACTCATCTTAGGGTACAAGAGTATCGTTGATCTACAGACTATGGGCCCTTTCACTCATCTTAGGGTACAAGAGTATCGTTGATCTACAGACTATGGGCCCTTTCACTCATCTTAGGGTACAAGAGTATCGTTGATCTACAGACTATGGGCCATTTCACTCATCTTAGGGTACAAGAGTATCATTGATCTACAGACTATGGGCCCTTTCACACATCTTAGGGTACAAGAGTATCCTTGATCTACAGACTATGGGCCCTTTCACTCATCTTAGGGTACAAGAGTATCGTTGATCTACAGACTATGGGCCATTTCACTCATCTTAGGGTACAAGAGTATCGTTGATCTACAGACTATGGGCCCTTTCACTCATCTTAGGGTACAAGAGTATCATTGATCTACAGACTATGGGCCCTTTCACTCATCTTAGGGTACAAGAGTATCATTGATCTACAGACTATGGGCCCTTTCACTCATCTTAGGGTACAAGAGTATCATTGATCTACAGACTATGGGCCATTTCACTCATCTTAGGGTACAAGAGTACTGTTGATCTACAGACTATGGGCCCTTTCACTCATCTTAGGGTACAAGAGTATCATTGATCTACAGACTATGGGCCCTTTCAGTCATCTTAGGGTACAAGAGTATCATTGATCTACAGACTATGGGCCCTTTCACTCATCTTAGGGTACAAGAGTACCATTGATCTACAGACTATGGGCCCTTTCACTCATCTTAGGGTACAAGAGTATCATTGATCTACAGGCTAGGGGCCCTTTCACTCATCTTAGGGTAGAAGAGTATCATTGATCTACAGACTATGGGCCCTTTCACTCATCTTAGGGTACAAGAGTATCGTTGATCTACAGACTATGGGCCCTTTCACTCATCTTAGGGTACAAGGGTATCGTTGATCTACAGACTATGGGCCCTTTCACTCATCTTAGGGTACAAGAGTATCATTGATCTACAGGCTAGGGGCCCTTTCACTCATCTTAGGGTACAAGAGTATCATTGATCTACAGACTATGGGCCATTTCACTCATCTTAGGGTACAAGAGTATCGTTGATCTACAGACTATGGGCCCTTTCACTCATCTTAGGGTACAAGAGTATCATTGATCTACAGACTATGGGCCCTTTCACTCATCTTAGGGTACAAGAGTATCATTGATCTACAGACTATGGGCCCTTTCACTCATCTTAGGGTACAAGAGTATCATTGATCTACAGACTATGGGCCCTTTCACTCATCTTAGGGTGCAAGAGTATCATTGATCTACAGACTATGGGCCATTTCACTCATCTTAGGGTACAAGAGTACTGTTGATCTACAGACTATGGGCCCTTTCACTCATCTTAGGGTACAAGAGTATTGTTGATCTACAGACTATGGGCCATTTCACTCATCTTAGGGTACAAGAGTATCGTTGATCTACAGACTATGGGCCCTTTCACTCATCTTAGGGTACAAGAGTATCATTGATCTACAGACTATGGGCCCTTTCACTCATCTTAGGGTACAAGGGTATCGTTGATCTACAGACTATGGGCCCTTTCACTCATCTTAGGGTACAAGAGTATCATTGATCTACAGGCTAGGGGCCCTTTCAGTCATCTTAGGGTACAAGAGTATCATTGATCTACAGACTATGGGCCCTTTCACTCATCTTAGGGTACAAGAGTACCATTGATCTACAGACTATGGGCCCTTTCACTCATCTTAGGGTACAAGAGTATCATTGATCTACAGGCTAGGGGCCCTTTCACTCATCTTAGGGTACAAGAGTATCATTGATCTACAGACTATGGGCCCTTTCACTCATCTTAGGGTACAAGAGTATCGTTGATCTACAGACTATGGGCCCTTTCACTCATCTTAGGGTACAAGAGTATCATTGATCTACAGACTATGGGCCCTTTCACTCATCTTAGGGTACAAGGGTATCGTTGATCTACAGACTATGGGCCCTTTCACTCATCTTAGGGTACAAGAGTATCATTGATCTACAGGCTAGGGGCCCTTTCACTCATCTTAGGGTACAAGAGTATCATTGATCTACAGACTATGGGCCATTTCACTCATCTTAGGGTACAAGAGTATCGTTGATCTACAGACTATGGGCCCTTTCACTCATCTTAGGGTACAAGAGTATCATTGATCTACAGACTATGGGCCCTTTCACTCATCTTAGGGTGCAAGAGTATCATTGATCTACAGACTATGGGCCATTTCACTCATCTTAGGGTACAAGAGTACTGTTGATCTACAGACTATGGGCCCTTTCACTCATCTTAGGGTACAAGAGTATTGTTGATCTACAGACTATGGGCTATTTCACTCATCTTAGGGTACAAGAGTATCGTTGATCTACAGACTATGGGCCCTTTCACTCATCTTAGGGTACAAGAGTATCATTGATCTACAGACTATGGGCCCTTTCACTCATCTTAGGGTACAAGAGTATCATTGATCTACAGACTATGGGCCCTTTCACTCATCTTAGGGTACAAGAGTACCATTGATCTACAGACTATGGGCCCTTTCACTCATCTTAGGGTACAAGAGTATCATTGATCTACAGGCTAGGGGCCCTTTCACTCATCTTAGGGTACAAGAGTATCATTGATCTACAGACTATGGGCCCTTTCACTCATCTTAGGGTACAAGAGTATCGTTGATCTACAGACTATGGGCCCTTTCACTCATCTTAGGGTAAAAGAGTATCATTGATCTACAGACTATGGGCCCTTTCACTCATCTTAGGGTACAAGGGTATCGTTGATCTACAGACTATGGGCCCTTTCACTCATCTTAGGGTACAAGAGTACCATTGATCTACAGACTATGGGCCCTTTCACTCATCTTAGGGTACAAGAGTATCATTGATCTACAGACTATGGGCCCTTTCACTCATCTTAGGGTACAAGAGTACCATTGATCTACAGACTATGGGCCCTTTCACTCATCTTAGGGTACAAGAGTATCGTTGATCTACAGGCTATGGGCCATTTCACTCATCTTAGGGTACAAGAGTATCGTTGATCTACAGACTATGGGCCCTTTCACTCATCTTGGGGTACAAGAGTACCGTTGATCTACAGGCGATGGGCCATCTATAGGCTATGGGCCATCTACAGACTATGGGCCCTTTCACTCATCTTAAGGTACAAGTTATGCTCATTAATGAAGACTTCCTTTACTTTAATTTGTATCTATTTGTAATATTAGATAGTCTCTCATGTCAATTTACATCAATATTCTTTCTTACTAATGAAAGATAGGTCCCTGCAGCATGATATAGAACTAACTTACGAGTACAGATGTATCTTAACAATTGTGTGCCTGAACTCTGGTAAACACAAGACAATGGTAACAGAAATTCTTAACTATAGATACATTACAAGTGATGCTATACAAGATCTAGGAAGATATGTAAATATAACTTATCTTACAAACAACTGACAGTAATAGAATATTTAACTAACATATATTTGATATCAGTAGTCTGATTTAGAATCACATCTATCACTTGCTCCCCTTTACTGACATATGGAGGCATGGGAGATCTATAGAAACGCCATTACACGTTACATGTGGTTTGGTTTATAGTGTTTAACAATATTTCAGTAATATATTGTGGCGGTCAGTTTTACTTGTGGAAGAAACTTGGGTGCTCGTAGAAATCCACCGACCTGCCCCAAGTCACTAACAAACTTGATCACATAATGTTTTATCGAGTACACCTTGCCTGAGCGGGTTACATGTAAGTCAGCCTATGTCTTGTATATTTAATGATATGATATATATACGATTTATGACCTTTTTTTGACCAATCATATTGCTTATAAGAAACAAAGTAGTTTAGTATTAAGCTATAACATCTTCACTCATGTATGTACCATTTTCATTGGACGTCTAAGGTCATGACATAGGATCACTCACATGTAACCAGTAATAAGGTTTCTTCAGGTCACCCACGCCGCGACATATCAGTAATGGTAAACAAGTGAGGATTAAGATTTTAATAAGATTGGAAGTCATGTAACAAGAAAACAGTAAAATAATCAGAAATAAATAGCTACATGACAGCATGGCTAAGTATGGACCAATTCAGAAATCAACTTAATGTCTTACAATGTACAAACTCAAGCATCCTCTCGAATGATGTCTAGACGAATGAAAATCGTTGTAACATCCATTTACCAATAATGCAATTGTATTTCTGAATTGGTCCAATAATGCAATATAATATTTAAGACCATATATTTGTTTTAATATAACATATTCTGTATATGATATTTAATGCGAAATGAAATTTGTAACATTTAAAAAACAGATACAATAGGCGAGTTTTGTGTTAGGTGCATCGCTGGAAAATTTCTTAGTTTATGTGTCATTTCATTAACGTCATTTACCATTGTTTTACAGAATATTCCGTTAGTTAAGAGAGCAATCTTCAAAGTTTAGAAGTTATTTTGCTATGGGCCATGGTAAGCTATTGCCGATTTTTTATACCCTACAGACACATTCTTCAACAAAGAGCCAAACAAGTATAAATACTTATTAAAAACGTGTATATAAAGGCACTGATGTAAACTTCAAAAAGTGCCCTTTATGAGAATTGTTCTTTGTGTACAGGTTCAAATCATATGCCTCGTTCACTAAATGGAGAAATTAAAACTGCCCTTTTATCGACAGTGATTTGTTATGTAGAGGTGTCCTTTAAGGCAGACTTGACAATACATTTTTTGTAGATTTTATCGATTGCTCTCTGCTACACACGTGTTGCTAAATACAATGGTAAATGACATTGCGAAAAAATCAGATTTTCCCCCCTGATGCAGAACAAACTAAAAACTCCACTATGTAATAACAAGAAAATTATAAATACTGTACATGCCAGTTTTAAACAAAAAGGCAGCAAATTAAATAATAACTGATCTTACTTGTATCTTGTACTATTATAAGATATAAACACACAAGCAATATAGACTTACAAAATTTACTTATATAATATTTTTGTCAATATATAATTACCAATCGTGGACTGTGTGCCTAAATACACAATGAATGAGATGAGAAATCAATGATATGACATTAGTACTGCAGGTATTTCTTAAAAACGTTGCCATGACATTTTAACCTAGTAAAATATGTAACATCTATTTTGATTGGATGAACGTCAAAATTAAACTGAGTAAAATATATAATTTACTTGTTGGAACTCCTTGTTGATTTTCTACTAATTACAAACTGCAATTAAAATGATTTTATAATTGTTGCATCATGATATGAATGTTAATATCTATATCGTAACTTCCAAGATTTTAATGTCACAAATATTTTTTTCTTCTTCTCTGAACGCAATGAAATTAATAGAAAAATAAAATTTGTGATAGTAGAACAACCTGCTAATAATTAATGTCACTAATATTTGGTTTTTAAGGAATCCAATGAAATGAATGGCAAAATATAATTTGTGACAGTAAAACCACCAATTAATACCGGCTAATATCATCAGTTATTTTAGTTATTCCCTATATATTACAGAAAATAATATCTAACACCCAACTGACCAGATGTCATATCACATGATCACATGGATGGCTTGTGATCATGAATGATTTTTAGTATAGTTCTTTATCATTCTTATTCCTTCTTACTATTGCAGTGAAACCTCTCTAAACCAAACCATGAATAAAACAGAATCCTGTCTAAACATTAAATAGTCAGAATGTAGGACATTTTTGTTAATTTAACATGCATAAACCAAACACCTGTCTATTCCGAACACAAAAGCTGGTTCCAAGGAAGTTCAGTCTAAACAGGTTTCCCTATACTAATTTAACAATGAGAATTTCAAGAAAGATCTGTGCCTCCTGTCACTATCAGCATTAAAGCAGATAATGTTTTATATCCTCATCTCCATGTGGTAACATTCAAGTATATCAAATAAGAAAGTAATACAAATTAACTGTATGGGGAGGAGTAGTGGTGACAAAGTAAATTGTTACAGTAGTCCCTCGTCTTATAAGGCCACGCCCACCTCCCTCGTCTTATAAGGCCATCCCCACCAAAGAACACCCATCTTATAAATATCATTTTAACTCAGCATTTTATATTTCTATACTAATTAAATAGGTCAATTACTAGAAAAACAAATGTAAATAAAAACAACTTTTAAACTTAATAAAACACCTAACACCTTGAATAGAAAGTAGGGCAATGATTAGGGAGGGGATATGGTGTTTAAAGCTACTTTCAACCATATTTCAGTTTTATTGGTGCAGGAAATCAGAGTACCCAGAGAAATCCCACAGACCTGCCACAAATCATTGAGAAAATTTATCACATAATATTGTATCAAGTACACCTCGCTATCAGCAGAATTCAAACTCACAAGTTTAGTGGTGATAGGCACTGATTGCACAGGTAGTTGTAAAAATAAATAGTGCAGTGAATTCTCTTAAATCAGTTTTCATGACTAACAACAATTCTTGTCTAATGACTGTACAAAATGTAAACATGCAATGAAAACAAAATATCATAAAGTACACAATTTATAATGGAAAAACATGTATATAATAATTTGTACTTATCTAACCATATATAATAAAAATATAGTATTAATAATTAAAGCTACAAAAAATTGAAAATAAGGGAAAGCTTAGGGTATGTGACATGATGTAAACAAAAAACCACTCGAAAACTTGATATAGGGGAGATAACTCAAAATCTGAACCATGAATCAGGGGAGATAATTATAAATCATAAACAGTTGGCTTCTTGTGCTGAACACTATAAATGTAATGAAAAGGATGAAGAAGTGTCATTTCAATGGAAAGCTTAAGCAGTGAGTGACAGTTGATAACTCAATCAACCATAATATAACTAACAACTTCTTTTCACTCTCAAGAAGTCCAAAAAAATCACAATAATAGCACCAAAAGCTGTTAGAAATATATATATGATTTAAAAAAATAACAAAACTGATAATCATTTTTTTTTCAACACCCAGACAAGTGAAAAACACAATAACAGATTCAAAAAGACCATATCCTACCATAGTAATAAAAACAGATACATCATTACATTAGCAGGTTCTACATATAACATTCCTAAATCTGTTTCTATAAAATTTGTGAGAAATTCAAAGTTTTCAAAAAATAACAATATTATTTAAGATCTTATAAACCATAAAAATAAGAACACAATCCAGCACACTGTTTGTTTTAGAGACACCTAAAAATAAAATGATGGATGAATGAAGAAATCAATAAACAAGAAAACCCAGTAGGGTCATAAATATAAAATGTGTAAAATTAAAACATAACATGAAAAAAATTAATAATTTAATAAAAACACAAAATTAATTTAAAAACCATGCAACGCCAACACACCAAAGTGATTGATTTCACCAACCTGAATTTTCCTTTTAAATTTATTCTGTTAGTGTTTAAAAATAAAATCTATAATTATACTACAGATGTAAACTACATTTGGCTACAATAAAAAAAATATATATTAATTTCATATCCTTTTACTAATATTATCATGCAATTAATTCTACAAACAAGATTTTTTTAGTTTAAAATTGAAAAAAAATATATATTTGAAGTAAATAACACATAAAATAGATAAAAAGAATTAATTCTAGTATAATTACATGTAGTATATATCATAAATAACTAATTTACCTTAAGTTTAGAGATGCCTTCAATTGTAGACCTTGTCCCTGTCAGTTCTTTAACTAATGTTGATCCTAAATACTGTAATTATTAAAAGTAAAACATCAATTTACTCTTTGCTGCCTATTTTTTTATGTAGATTTTTTCATTCCTCTAGCATCAACAAGACTTTTACTGGACTTGACTACGAGTGCCTTATAAGAAACAGGAACTGCTTACCCTTTTACTGTCACCTGGATTCTTACCCTTTACTGTCACCTGGATTCTTACCCTTTACTGTCACCTGGATTCTTACCCTTTACTGTCACCTGGATTCTTACCCTTTACTGTCACCTGGATTCTTACCCTTTACTGTCACCTGGATTCTTACCCTTTACTGTCACCTGGATTCTTACCCTTTTACTGTCACCTGGATTCTTACCCTTTACTGTCACCTGGATTCTTACCCTTTTACTGGCACCTGGATTCTTACCCTTCACTGTCACCTGGATTCTTACCCTTTACTGTCACCTGGATTCTTACCCTTTACTGTCACCTGGATTCTTACCCTTTACTGTCACCTGGATTCTTACCCTTTACTGTCACCTGGATTCTTACCCTTTTACTGTCACCTGGATTCTTACCCTTTACTGTCACCTGGATTCTTACCCTTTACTGTCACCTGGATTCTTACCCTTTTACTGTCACCTGGATTCTTACCCTTTACTGTCACCTGGATTCTTACCCTTTACTGTCACCTGGATTCTTACCCTTTTACTGTCACCTGGATTCTTACCCTTTACTGTCACCTGGATTCTTACCCTTTACTGTCACCTGGATTCTTACCCTTTACTGTCACCTGGATTCTTACCCTTTACTGCCACCTGGATTCTTACCCTTTACTGTCACCTGGATTCTTACCCTTTACTGTCACCTGGATTCTTACCCTTTACTGTCACCTGGATTCTTACCCTTTACTGCCACCTGGATTCTTACCCTTTACTGTCACCTGGATTCTTACCCTTTACTGTCACCTGGATTCTTACCCTTTACTGTCACCTGGATTCTTACCCTTTACTGTCACCTGGATTCTTACCCTTTACTGTCACCTGGATTCTTACCCTTTACTGTCACCTGGATTCTTACCCTTTACTGTCACATGGATTCACTCATCTTTTTAGTTTTCTGTGTTGTGTTTTGGGTTTCTTGGTTTTCTTACTGTGTCTTGTGTGCTCAATGTTACCAGTGTCTCTGGATTGTCCATTCTTGTTTGTCCCTTAGGTTTTATCTAACGTACATACATCATTTTCAATTTTCAGATTGCACATTGCAGATGTTCATGTAGTAAATAAATAAGTTCTATTTGATTATATTTGGTATAACCATCCTGAAAATTTCAAATCACCCCCTTTTTACATTTACCAAGTTTCTAACTTAACCTGACATATATTTCTTCCTTTTGAAATGAACATATATATGGAGTCATTACAAGTATTTCTTAAACATATGTTTTGTCATTTAATGGAGATTAAACACAGACACAAGACAGTGGCTACAGGACTCCAGATAGGATTTGTTTATAGAGTGAGTGAATGATTGATGTTTAATGACAAGTGAACAATTCTTCAGCTACAATGTATATCATGGCGAGAATTAGTTACATTTGATGAGATGATGATGATGTCTGCTTTGTACTAGACCAACACACTGAGTTAGATTTTTATAGTGCAACCCCACTGAAACAACAATCTGCAGGTAGACATGTCATCCCACACTGACATATTATTTTGATTCCAAGCCAACCAGTCTTTGCTCTTTCTCATTAATGCTGCATACTTAGCAAATAAGCAACATATCTCAATTTTATAATCTATGGTTTGACCAAAACAGAGTAAGAACCTATGATCTACTGCACTCAGGACAAGCACACTAACCAAATCAATGGTCATTTCAATATATGTTCATGAAAACAGATTTGATTTAAATACCTTATAACTACATGTATGCTAATTACCTGAGCTGTATAATTACAACAGCCTTTTATCAACATTTCAGGTCGATGCCCCCACTGTTTTATTCTACAGGTGTATTGTATGGTAATTACCCGAGCTGTATAATTACAACAGCCTTTTATCAACATTTCAGGTCGATGCCCCCACTGTTTTATTCTACAGGTGTATTGTATGGCAATTACCCGAGCTGTATAATTACAACAGCCTTTTATCAACATTTCAGGTCGATGCCCCCACTGTTTTATTCTACAGGTGTATTGTATGGTAATTACCTGAGCTGTATAATTACAACAGCCTTTTATCAACATTTCAGGTCGATGCCCCCACTGTTTTATTCTACAGGTGTATTGTATGGTAATTACCTGAGCTGTATAATTACAACAGCCTTTTATCAACATTTCAGGTCGATGCCCCCACTGTTTTATTCTACAGGTGTATTGTATGGTAATTACCTGAGCTGTATAATTACAACAGCCTTTTATCAACATTTCAGGTCGATGCCCCCACTGTTTTATTCTACAGGTGTATTGTATGGTAATTACCTGAGCTGTATAATTACAACAGCCTTTTATCAACATTTCAGGTCGATGCCCCAACTGTTTTATTCTACAGGTGTATTGTATGGTAATTACCTGAGCTGTATAATTACAACAGCCTTTTATCAACATTTCAGGTCGATGCCCCCACTGTTTTATTCTACAGGTGTATTGTATGGTAATTACCTGAGCTGTATAATTACAACAGCCTTTTATCAACATTTCAGGTCGATGCCCCCACTGTTTTATTCTACAGGTGTATTGTATGGTAATTACCTGAGCTGTATAATTACAACAGCCTTTTATCAACATTTCAGGTCGATGCCCCCACTGTTTTATTCTACAGGTGTATTGTATGGTAATTACCTGAGCTGTATAATTACAACAGCCTTTTATCAACATTTCAGGTCGATGCCCCCACTGTTTTATTCTACAGGTGTATTGTATGGTAATTACCTGAGCTGTATAATTACAACAGCCTTTTATCAACATTTCAGGTCGATGCCCCCACTGTTTTATTCTACAGGTGTATTGTATGGTAATTACCTGAGCTGTATAATTACAACAGCCTTTTATCAACATTTCAGGTCGATGCCCCAACTGTTTTATTCTACAGGTGTATTGTATGGTAATTACCTGAGCTGTATAATTACAACAGCCTTTTATCAACATTTCAGGTCGATGCCCCCACTGTTTTATTCTACAGGTGTATTGTATGGTAATTACCTGAGCTGTATAATTACAACAGCCTTTTATCAACATTTCAGGTCGATGCCCCCACTGTTTTATTCTACAGGTGTATTGTATGGTAATTACCTGAGCTGTATAATTACAACAGCCTTTTATCAACATTTCAGGTCGATGCCCCCACTGTTTTATTCTACAGGTGTATTGTATGGTAATTACCTGAGCTGTATAATTACAACAGCCTTTTATCAACATTTCAGGTCGATGTCCCCACTGTTTTATTCTACAGGTGTATTGTATGCTAATTACCTGAGCTGTATAATTACAACAGCCTTTTATCAACATTTCAGGTCGATGCCCCCACTGTCTTATTGCTGATGATATATTGGCCTGATGTGGAGGTCGCATGTGTATTGCTGTGTCCTTAATACTTTTACCCTGAAAAAAAAAATGAAATTAAAGTTCAATATCCAATCATTGTCAAATAAAAAGTCATGGGTGAAATATATTAATATATTAATTAAAATAAATAACAAGTGATAGATTGAGTTGTATCTTAAAATTTTGTATCAACAGAAAAGTAGAAGCTCATATGAGTCAGCATTGCTCAAATGAGTAATTTGATTACCCATCGTAGCACACAAAAATGAAAACTTTGAACGGCACCATACAATGACTTTTAACATATGCTTTACATTTAATCAAGTTTTTACTACCGTAAAAATCGGAAAATAAGCAGCGACTTTTTTTTTGTGAAAGTCAGCACGCGGTTTATACTATGGTACGGCTAATACCCCGGTATATGTATTTTTTCTGAATTTCAGGTGTCAACAGAAAAAAAATTGGACATAAAACACGAACGTGATAGATTGGACCGACCTGTTTTCATTCTTGTACTTGTTTTTGTCTATTAAATGATCATAATAAAGAATGTTAAATAAAGTACAATGTATTGTTGTGTGTTTGATTCTTTTTCATGTTTATTTAGATGCATTTCGATGTTATCCAAGTGTTTTCTTCATCAATCGATCGGCGCAATTTCTAGGTCAAACAAGTGGAGATAATTATCGTATTGACTGGGGGTCCATGAAGGGAAATTATTGTAGCATTGCAAAAATAATTAAGCCATTATGAGCTGATTATTAAATATTTGCATTTATTTTTTGATCAGAATCTAAATTATATTATTTAAAATAATAAGCTCATAAAGTCTTAATTATTTGAAATGCAGTATCATACCACTTGAAATAAAACGAAAGTAGAATACAGCAATAACAAATAGCCACTATTACAATGTCAATGTTAAAAAGCAGTGGTGAAAGTTTATAGATCTAAGCACTATTACAATATCAATGTTAAAAAGTACTGGTGAAAGTTTATAGATCTAAGCACTAAATGTATTTCATGGTCGTCGGTGAAACCATCGAAGTCTTCATCTTTGGAATCACTGTGGAACAATTCAGCAAGATCTGGAGTGATTCTGGTGTCTATGTTTGACAATGGCTCATCGTCATCTGATGATTCGACATCGGAGTCAACTGTGTTGTCGTCATACGGGTAGATCTCTGCTTTCTTAAAACCATTGAGTATGCAGGACTTCTTAACACCTTTCCAGGATTCCACTACCCATGCTGCAACTTCGGCTAACATTGCACGGCGGAGTCTACCAGTTGCTGTGAAGGATTTCTCACCACACGACATCCAGTTTTCCCACTTGGCACGCATACCGATCTTAAATGTGCGGTTGACACCAATGTATAATGGCTGCAGAAGTTTGGTCATGGCCGGTAGCTCGGTTACCATTCTCTTTAGCATAAGCAACTGCTTCCAGTTTGAAAGCAGCGGTGTAACTTTTTCTCAGAGGCATTTTTGAACTGAAGCAGAAGTTCAAAATTTGTCATTTAATTTAGAATTTGGGCTTGGTATGAAAAAGTTGTTTATTTAGGTTTTTTTTCCCATTGGCTAAAAGTGTTATGTCTAAAAAAAAACAATTAAACATGAACACAAGTCAAAATGAGTACATTTTAATTACGTTATGGACTCACAAATAAACAATCAGTATAGACCTACATCCTGTTGTAAATGACAACAAAGATACCTACCCAAGCTGAGCAGACGCCGATGTCCTAACTGCAAAGGAAGTTAAATTTGGCAAACAAAACACTAAATAGATCTAATTATTTCTTTAATTAAAAAAATAACACTAATAGATAACAAATAATATATTCTTTATTAAATTTCATCACAAATACACCAATTAATGACATCATAAACATGTGTACTGATGGTACACAACCCACAGGTATTCGTTTGTAAACAACCAAAATGGCGGGCGGCTTATAATCCGGTGCGGACTATATGTGGACAAAATCATTTTTCTCGCCCAAAAAGGGCCAGGCGGCCGGCCTAAACTTCAGTGTGGCTTTATGTCCAGCAAATACAGTAATTATTCTATTTGAGAAATATTATTTTTTCATTTTCCTATTAGATCCTATGTTAAATTTGTCCTATGTTAGCTAAGTTTTGTATCAAATTGTTTGGAAATTTTGAAATGAAATAACTTTAAAATATTTTGCCCATATTGTCATATGTTAAATTTATCCTGCTGTGGTGGCCATCTTGGATTTTCGACCCACACAAAAGATTATTAAATTTGTAATTTGCAAGGGAGCAACTTTCATAAGAGCTCAATCAAGTTCATAGCTTTTGATAAAAAAATCCTTATTTATCCCCAATAGGGTTTTCCAAATCTTTGGTCTATGATGGTGTCTATATTGGATGATGTCTTAATATATAGATCAGAAGAAGACCAATATTATAATCAAACAATAAACACATGCATGGTCTTTAGCTAACAGATTCTACATTCCCAGCTAGTAGTCAGTTAACTATGATCATTCACTGACTCTGCTATTGTCCATGTTGTTACTCATATTTGTGATAGTGTGTGGTCATATTGAATGGAGGTGAATCTGTGAAGGTTTGTTATTCCTTGTTTATATCTGTCGTTGGAGATCCAATTATCAGAAGGGGAGGGTTGGTATCATATTGACAGGTTTGGGGAGGAGTGTAGTTACCTGTACATTATTTTGGAAGACTTCATCATTATCACTGTTATCTACTAATGGTGCCTCTGACTTGGAAGACTTGCTAACCTCCTCTTCTGAGGTTGAGTTCAATGGTTTGACTTTTGTGTAATCTTTATATAAATTGATATCTTTGAAGGGAGATTTGTCTTCTACCCGTAGTGACTTCTTTTTCTGAAAAATAAGAAACCATGGAAATGAAATAAAAATCTTTTTAACTTTATTTAATTAATAGACTTTATATACAGAATTGTTTTTTAACAATACCATAAATTGTTCTCCATTTGCTATTTATTTCAATTGAAGACTTTCAAAACTGATGTTATTGTTTTTGTTAGTAATATCATAATGTGTTTGATGTCACATTGATAGATAATTTTCAGTTTCATGGTCAGTTCTTTGATGATGACAATATCACTTGTCAAGATCAAATGAAAAAAATGTCAAAATTACAGATAATATCTAATATTATATACTCATATAAATATCTTGAATCTGATTTGATAAAACACTGTCACGTGATATTTATCCATTCGTTGGGTCAACTGCTAATGGTAAGGTCTCATAGTAAGGTCCACCGCTCGCGAAGAATTCCCAAGGAAATTCCCACATGAGCCTCACGTGTTTCCAATTATAGTTACTTCCCTTGATTCAACAGACTACAGGTTTGTCGCTGTAGGCGAAGAAGAAATTTTATATATTATATCGAATATTTTCGCAAAGCCGCAGGTATTCTATTACTTGGTGTCTGATGCAATAATATTCGATATAATATACCAATTATCACCCTTGTTGGAGTGTGACCCGACGGTTTGTCTCCCCTCGAAAAGTTAGGTGGGTGACCTTACTTTTCTCTGGAATACAAACCGTCGGGTTACACTCCAACAAGGGTGATAATTGTATATTATCAAGTGATAAGCTTGATTTAAAATACTATTGTTGATTTCTGGTGTATTTTGCTCGAAATGAGACTTCTCATTGCATCTCATATCTAATTCTAAGTGGTTAGGGTTATGGTGTTTAACTCCACTTTCAACAATATTTCAATTAAATCGTGGTGGTCCGTTATATTGGTGGAGGAAACTGTAGCAGATCCAATTATCAAGACGGGGTGTGTTGAGATCCAATTATCAAGACAGGGTGTGTTGAGATCTAATTATCAAGACGGGGTGTGTTGAGATCCATTTAAACTATTTAACCCTGTCCATTTTAATGCTTGTTCCAATCCATAACTTTGATGGTCAATGACAAATGTCATGGTATTTTTTGATTCGGTGATTTGAAGTTAGAGGTGGTTGATCATTTTATTGGTGTTAGTTGAACTATCGGCTGTCAATGTATAAAACTTAACTTTCATATTTAAATCAAGTTGTCCATTGTCTTCTATACTTAATTTGTAATAAAACATTATTAACCTGGGTCAATATTAACACAGTCAATATTTTATGTACTCTTATTCTTCATATTTAAATTGATTCTCATAACATAATATACAACATGTACCACAGTGCAGGTTGGGGTATTGAATGGACTATGGCAGATTTTTTTTTTACAAATTGAGATCATGTTTTACTACATGTAAATTTTCTGCTATTTTATCTGATTAATAATACTTCATTGGAATACATTTCAAAATATCCAAAAAATATAATTCCAAAATAAAAGATTTAAAACAAAGAAATATCATATTAAAATATGTTTTCATATTTGCTTGCCCATTTATTAACTATTTCTTTATGAAAACTAGATCTTGTTTAAATACCCAGCCTATACTTATTATCACTAACCAATGAAGTAAACTGTCTCTCTGGTGGTGATCTGTCTCCTAATGATACTAAAATTCTCTTTCTATGACCCAACGATGAGATGTCTAAGACCTAAAACAGAGAGTACAATAAAGGTTTATGTCAGACTTTAACATTATAATACAACACAATGTCAGGTTGTACGAAATAAATACCTGCACCTCGTTCATGGCAAGGTGTACTTGATACAACATTAAGTGATATAGTTTGTCAGTGACTTGCGACAGGTCGATAGTTTTCTCCGGTTTCCTCCACAAATAAAACTGACCGCCACGATATTACTGAAATATTGCTGAAAGTGACGTTAAGCACCATAAAACTGACCAAACTACATGTATACAAAATAAATGATGTAGAAAATCATATACATAGTTTCTTTTTTTCCATTCCATATATAGCACAAAGCAAGATACTTCCACCTGATGTTTCAATCTTACTTTGGTCAAAGCATAGTTATGGTTATTGGTATTTTAATATCATTTTCAACAATTATTCAGTTATATGGTGGCTGCAAAGATTTATTGATGGAGAAAGCAGGAATACCAGGAGAAAACACATGATCTGTAGCAAGTCACAGACAAATTTTATCATATAAAGCTGTATTGAGTACACCTTGCCAAAGAGAAGAGTGATGATCTGTAGCAAGTCACAGACAAACTTCATCATATAAAGCTGTATTGAGTACACCTTGCCAAAGAGAAGAGTGATGATCTGTAGCAAGTCACAGACAAACTTTATCATATAAAGCTGTATTGAGTACACCTTGCCAAAGAGAAGAGTGATGATCTGTAGCAAGTCACTGACAAACTTCATCATATAAAGCTGTATTGAGTACACCTTGCCAAAGAGAAGAGTGATCATCTGTAGCAAGTCACAGACAAACTTTATCATATAAAGCTGTATTGAGTCCACCTTGCCAAAGAGAAGAGTGATGATCTGTAGCAAGTCACAGACAAATTTTATCATATAAAGCTGTATTGAGTACACCTTGCCAAAGAGAAGAGTGATGATCTGTAGCAAGTCACAGACAAACTTCATCATATAAAGCTGTATTGAGTACACCTTGCCAAAGAGAAGAGTGATGATCTGTAGCAAGTCACAGACAAACTTCATCATATAAAGCTGTATTGAGTACACCTTGCCAAAGAGAAGAGTGATGATCTGTAGCAAGTCACAGACAAACTTTATCATATAAAGCTGTATTGAGTACACCTTGCCAAAGAGAAGAGTGATGATCTGTAGCAAGTCACAGACAAACTTTATCATATAAAGCTGTATTGAGTACACCTTGCCAAAGAGAAGAGTGATGATCTGTAGCAAGTCACTGACAAACTTCATCATATAAAGCTGTATTGAGTACACCTTGCCAAAGAGAAGAGAGATGATCTGTAGCAAGTCACAGACAAACTTTATCATATAAAGCTGTATTGAGTACACCTTGCCAAAGAGAAGAGTGATGATCTGTAGCAAGTCACAGACAAATTTTATCATATAAAGCTGTATTGGGTACACCTTGCCAAAGAGAAGAGTGATGATCTGTAGCAAGTCACTGACAAACTTTATCATATAAAGCTGTATTGAATACACCTTGCCAAAGAGAAGAGTGATGATCTGTAGCAAGTCACTGACAAACTTCATCATATAAAGCTGTATTGAGTACACCTTGCCAAAGAGAAGAGTGATGATCTGTAGTAAGTCAAAGACAAATTTTATCATATAAAGCTGTATTGAGTACACCTTGCCAAAGAGAAGAGTGATGATCTGTAGCAAGTCACAGACAAATTTTATCATATAAAGCTGTATTGAGTACACCTTGCCAAAGAGAAGAGTGATGATCTGTAGCAAGTCATAGACAAATTTTATCATATAAAGCTGTATTGAGTACACCTTGCCAAAGAGAAGAGTGATGATCTGTAGCAAGTCACAGACAAATTTTATCATATAAAGCTGTATTGAGTACACCTTGCCAAAGAGAAGAGTGATGATCTGTAGCAAGTCACTGACAAACTTTATCATATAAAGCTGTATTGAGTACACCTTGCCAAAGAGAAGAGTGATGATCTGTAGCAAGTCACAGACAAATTTTATCATATAAAGCTGTATTGAGTACACCTTGCCAAAGAGAAGAGTGATGATCTGTAGCAAGTCACTGACAAACTTTATCATATAAAGCTGTATTGAGTACACCTTGCCAACGAGAAGAGTGATGATCTGTAGCAAGTAACTGACAAACTTCATCATATAAAGCTGTATTGAGTACACCTTGCCAAAGAGAAGAGTGATGATCTGTAGCAAGTAACTGACAAACTTCATCATATAAAGCTGTATTGAGTACACCTTGCCAAAGAGAAGAGTGATGATCTGTAGCAAGTCACAGACAAATTTATCATATAAAGCTGTATTGAGTACACCTTGCCAAAGAGAAGAGTGATGATCTGTAGCAAGTCACAGACAAACTTCATCATATAAAGCTGTATTGAGTACACCTTGCCAAAGAGAAGAGTGATGATCTGTAGCAAGTCACTGACAAACTTCATCATATAAAGCTGTATTGAGTACACCTTGCCAAAGAGAAGAGTGATGATCTGTAGCAAGTCACTGACAAATTTTATCATATAAAGCTGTATTGAGTACACCTTGCCAAAGAGAAGAGTGATGATCTGTAGCAAGTCACAGACAAATTTTATCATATAAAGCTGTATTGAGTACACCTTGCCAAAGAGAAGAGTGATGATCTGTAGCAAGTCACTGACAAACTTTATCATATAAAGCTGTATTGAGTACACCTTGCCAAAGAGAAGAGTGATGATCTGTAGCAAGTCACAGAAAAATTTTATCATATAAAGTTGTATTGAGTATACCTTGCCAAAGAGAAGAGTGATGATCTGTAGCAAGTCACTGACAAACTTTATCATATAAAGCTGTATTGAGTACACCTTGCCAACGAGAAGAGTGATGATCTGTAGCAAGTCACTGACAAACTTCATCATATAAAGCTGTATTGAGTACACCTTGCCAAAGAGAAGAGTGATGATCTGTAGCAAGTCACTGACAAACTTTATCATATAAAGCTGTATTGAGTACACCTTGCCAAAGAGAAGAGTGATGATCTGTAGCAAGTCACAGACAAATGTTATCATATAAAGCTGTATTGAGTACACCTTGCCAAAGAGAAGAGTGATGATCTGTAGCAAGTCACTGACAAACTTTATCATATAAAGCTGTATTGAGTACACCTTGCCAAAGAGAAGAGTGATGATCTGTAGCAAGTCACTGACAAACTTCATCATATAAAGCTGTATTGAGTACACCTTGCCAAAGAGAAGAGTGATGATCTGTAGCAAGTCACTGACAAACTTTATCATATAAAGCTGTATTGAATACACCTTGCCAAAGAGAAGAGTGATGATCTGTAGCAAGTCACAGACAAATTTTATCATATAAAGCTGTATTGAGTACACCTTGCCAAAGAGAAGAGTGATGATCTGTAGCAAGTCACTGACAAACTTTATCATATAAAGCTGTATTGAGTACACCTTGCCAAAGAGAAGAGTGATGATCTGTAGCAAGTCACAGACAAATTTTATCATATAAAGCTGTATTGAGTACACCTTGCCAAAGAGAAGAGTGATGATCTGTAGCAAGTCACAGACAAATTTTATCATATAAAGCTGTATTGAGTACACCTTGCCAAAGAGAAGAGTGATGATCTGTAGCAAGTCACAGACAAATTTTATCATATAAAGCTGTATTGAGTACACCTTGCCAAAGAGAAGAGTGATGATCTGTAGCAAGTCACAGACAAATTTTATCATATAAAGCTGTATTGAGTACACCTTGCCAAAGAGAAGAGTGATGATCTGTAGCAAGTCACAGACACATTTATCATATAAAGCTGTATTGAGTACACCTTGCCAAAGAGAAGAGTGATGATCTGTAGCAAGTCACAGACAAACTTCATCATATAAAGCTGTATTGAGTACACCTTGCCAAAGAGAAGAGTGATGATCTGTAGCAAGTCACTGACAAACTTCATCATATAAAGCTGTATTGAGTACACCTTGCCAAAGAGAAGAGTGATGATCTGTAGCAAGTCACTGACAAATTTTATCATATAAAGCTGTATTGAGTACACCTTGCCAAAGAGAAGAGTGATGATCTGTAGCAAGTCACAGACAAATTTTATCATATAAAGCTGTATTGAGTACACCTTGCCAAAGAGAAGAGTGATGATCTGTAGCAAGTCACTGACAAACTTTATCATATAAAGCTGTATTGAGTACACCTTGCCAAAGAGAAGAGTGATGATCTGTAGCAAGTCACAGAAAAATTTTATCATATAAAGTTGTATTGAGTATACCTTGCCAAAGAGAAGAGTGATGATCTGTAGCAAGTCACTGACAAACTTTATCATATAAAGCTGTATTGAGTACACCTTGCCAACGAGAAGAGTGATGATCTGTAGCAAGTCACTGACAAACTTCATCATATAAAGCTGTATTGAGTACACCTTGCCAAAGAGAAGAGTGATGATCTGTAGCAAGTCACTGATAAACTTTATCATATAAAGCTGTATTGAGTACACCTTGCCAAAGAGAAGAGTGATGATCTGTAGCAAGTCACAGACAAATGTTATCATATAAAGCTGTATTGAGTACACCTTGCCAAAGAGAAGAGTGATGATCTGTAGCAAGTCACTGACAAACTTTATCATATAAAGCTGTATTGAGTACACCTTGCCAAAGAGAAGAGTGATGATCTGTAGCAAGTCACTGACAAACTTCATCATATAAAGCTGTATTGAGTACACCTTGCCAAAGAGAAGAGTGATGATCTGTAGCAAGTCACTGACAAACTTTATCATATAAAGCTGTATTGAATACACCTTGCCAAAGAGAAGAGTGATGATCTGTAGCAAGTCACAGACAAATTTTATCATATAAAGCTGTATTGAGTACACCTTGCCAAAGAGAAGAGTGATGATCTGTAGCAAGTCACTGACAAACTTTATCATATAAAGCTGTATTGAGTACACCTTGCCAAAGAGAAGAGTGATGATCTGTAGCAAGTCACAGACAAATTTTATCATATAAAGCTGTATTGAGTACACCTTGCCAAAGAGAAGAGTGATGATCTGTAGCAAGTCACAGACAAATTTTATCATATAAAGCTGTATTGAGTACACCTTGCCAAAGAGAAGAGTGATGATCTGTAGCAAGTCACAGACAAATTTTATCATATAAAGCTGTATTGAGTACACCTTGCCAAAGAGAAGAGTGATGATCTGTAGCAAGTCACAGACAAATTTTATCATATAAAGCTGTATTGAGTACACCTTGCCAAAGAGAAGAGTGATGATCTGTAGCAAGTCACTGACAAACTTTATCATATAAAGCTGTATTGAGTACACCTTGCCAACGAGAAGAGTGATGATCTGTAGCAAGTCACTGACAAACTTCATCATATAAAGCTGTATTGAGTACACCTTGCCAAAGAGAAGAGTGATGATCTGTAGCAAGTCACTGACAAACTTTATCATATAAAGCTGTATTGAGTACACCTTGCCAAAGAGAAGAGTGATGATCTGTAGCAAGTCACAGACAAATGTTATCATATAAAGCTGTATTGAGTACACCTTGCCAAAGAGAAGAGTGATGATCTGTAGCAAGTCACTGACAAACTTTATCATATAAAGCTGTATTGAGTACACCTTGCCAAAGAGAAGAGTGATGATCTGTAGCAAGTCACAGACAAATTTTATCATATAAAGCTGTATTGAGTACACCTTGCCAAAGAGAAGAGTGATGATCTGTAGCAAGTCACAGACAAATTTTATCATATAAAGCTGTATTGAGTACACCTTGCCAAAGAGAAGAGTGATGATCTGTAGCAAGTCACTGACAAACTTTATCATATAAAGCTGTATTGAGTACACCTTGCCAAAGAGAAGAGTGATGATCTGTAGCAAGTCACTGACAAACTTTATCATATAAAGCTGTATTGAGTACACCTTGCCAACGAGAAGAGTGATGATCTGTAGCAAGTAACTGACAAACTTCATCATATAAAGCTGTATTGAGTACACCTTGCCAAAGAGAAGAGTGATGATCTGTAGCAAGTAACTGACAAACTTCATCATATAAAGCTGTATTGAGTACACCTTGCCAAAGAGAAGAGTGATGATCTGTAGCAAGTCACAGACAAACTTTATCATATAAAGCTGTATTGAGTACACCTTGCCAAAGAGAAGAGTGATGATCTGTAGCAAGTCACAGACAAACTTCATCATATAAAGCTGTATTGAGTACACCTTGCCAAAGAGAAGAGTGATGATCTGTAGCAAGTCACTGACAAACTTCATCATATAAAGCTGTATTGAGTACACCTTGCCAAAGAGAAGAGTGATGATCTGTAGCAAGTCACAGACAAATTTTATCATATAAAGCTGTATTGAGTACACCTTGCCAAAGAGAAGAGTGATGATCTGTAGCAAGTCACAGACAAATTTTATCATATAAAGCTGTATTGAGTACACCTTGCCAAAGAGAAGAGTGATGATCTGTAGCAAGTCACTGACAAACTTTATCATATAAAGCTGTATTGAGTACACCTTGCCAAAGAGAAGAGTGATGATCTGTAGCAAGTCACAGACAAATTTTATCATATAAAGTTGTATTGAGTATACCTTGCCAAAGAGAAGAGTGATGATCTGTAGCAAGTCACTGACAAACTTTATCATATAAAGCTGTATTGAGTACACCTTGCCAACGAGAAGAGTGATGATCTGTAGCAAGTCACTGACAAACTTCATCATATAAAGCTGTATTGAGTACACCTTGCCAAAGAGAAGAGTGATGATCTGTAGCAAGTCACTGACAAACTTTATCATATAAAGCTGTATTGAGTACACCTTGCCAAAGAGAAGAGTGATGATCTGTAGCAAGTCACAGACAAATGTTATCATATAAAGCTGTATTGAGTACACCTTGCCAAAGAGAAGAGTGATGATCTGTAGCAAGTCACTGACAAACTTTATCATATAAAGCTGTATTGAGTACACCTTGCCAAAGAGAAGAGTGATGATCTGTAGCAAGTCACAGACAAATTTTATCATATAAAGCTGTATTGAGTACACCTTGCCAAAGAGAAGAGTGATGATCTGTAGCAAGTCACTGACAAACTTCATCATATAAAGCTGTATTGAGTACACCTTGCCAAAGAGAAGAGTGATGATCTGTAGCAAGTCATTGACAAACTTTATCATATAAAGCTGTATTGAGTACACCTTGCCAAAGAGAAGAGTGATGATCTGTAGCAAGTCACAGACAAATTTTATCATATAAAGCTGTATTGAGTACACCTTGCCAAAGAGAAGAGTGATGATCTGTAGCAAGTCACTGACAAACTTTATCATATAAAGCTGTATTGAGTACACCTTGCCAAAGAGAAGAGTGATGATCTGTAGCAAGTCACAGACAAATTTTATCATATAAAGCTGTATTGAGTACACCTTGCCAAAGAGAAGAGTGATGATCTATAGCAAGTCACAGACAAATTTTATCATATAAAGCTGTATTGAGTACACCTTGCCAAAGAGAAGAGTGATGATCTGTAGCAAGTCACAGACAAATTTTATCATATAAAGCTGTATTGAGTACACCTTGCCAAAGAGAAGAGTGATGATCTGTAGCAAGTCACAGACAAATTTTATCATATAAAGCTGTATTGAGTACACCTTGCCAAAGAGAAGAGTGATGATCTGTAGCAAGTCACTGACAAACTTTATCATATAAAGCTGTATTGAGTACACCTTGCCAACGAGAAGAGTGATGATCTGTAGCAAGTAACTGACAAACTTCATCATATAAAGCTGTATTGAGTACACCTTGCCAAAGAGAAGAGTGATGATCTGTAGCAAGTCACTGACAAACTTTATCATATAAAGCTGTATTGAGTACACCTTGCCAAAGAGAAGAGTGATGATCTGTAGCAAGTCACAGACAAATGTTATCATATAAAGCTGTATTGAGTACACCTTGCCAAAGAGAAGAGTGATGATCTGTAGCAAGTCACTGACAAACTTTATCATATAAAGCTGTATTGAGTACACCTTGCCAAAGAGAAGAGTGATGATCTGTAGCAAGTCACAGACAAATTTTATCATATAAAGCTGTATTGAGTACACCTTGCCAAAGAGAAGAGTGATGATCTGTAGCAAGTCACTGACAAACTTCATCATATAAAGCTGTATTGAGTACACCTTGCCAAAGAGAAGAGTGATGATCTGTAGCAAGTCATTGACAAACTTTATCATATAAAGCTGTATTGAGTACACCTTGCCAAAGAGAAGAGTGATGATCTGTAGCAAGTCACTGACAAACTTTATCATATAAAGCTGTATTGAGTACACCTTGCCAAAGAGAAGAGTGATGATCTGTAGCAAGTCACAGACAAATGTTATCATATAAAGCTGTATTGAGTACACCTTGCCAAAGAGAAGAGTGATGATCTGTAACAAGTCACTGACAAACTTTATCATATAAAGCTGTATTGAGTACACCTTGCCAAAGAGAAGAGTGATGATCTGTAGCAAGTCACAGACAAATTTTATCATATAAAGCTGTATTGAGTACACCTTGCCAAAGAGAAGAGTGATGATCTGTAGCAAGTCACTGACAAACTTCATCATATAAAGCTGTATTGAGTACACCTTGCCAAAGAGAAGAGTGATGATCTGTAGCAAGTCACAGACAAACTTTATCATATAAAGCTGTATTGAGTACACCTTGCCAAAGAGAAGAGTGATGATCTGTAGCAAGTCACTGACAAACTTTATCATATAAAGCTGTATTGAGTACACCTTGCCAAAGAGAAGAGTGATGATCTGTAGCAAGTCACTGACAAACTTTATCATATAAAGCTGTATTGAGTACACCTTGCCAAAGAGAAGAGTGATGATCTGTAGCAAGTCACAGACAAATTTTATCATATAAAGCTGTATTGAGTACACCTTGCCAAAGAGAAGAGTGATGATCTGTAGCAAGTCACAGACAAATTTTATCATATAAAGCTGTATTGAGTACACCTTGCCAAAGAGAAGAGTGATGATCTGTAGCAAGTCACTGACAAACTTTATCATATAAAGCTGTATTGAGTACAACTTGCCAAAGAGAAGAGTGATGATCTGTAGCAAGTCACAGACAAATTTTATCATATAAAGCTGTATTGAGTACACTTTGCCAAAGAGAAGAGTGATGATCTGTAGCAAGTCACAGACAAACTTTATCATATAAAGCTGTATTGAGTACACCTTGCCAAAGAGAAGAGTGGTGATCTGTAGCAAGTCACTGACAAACTTCATCATATAAAGCTGTATCGAGTACACCTTGCCAAAGAGAAGAGTGATGATCTGTAGCAAGTCACAGACAAATTTTATCATATAAAGCTGTATTGAGTACACCTTGCCAAAGAGAAGAGTGATGATCTGTAGCAAGTCACTGACAAACTTCATCATATAAAGCTGTATTGAGTACACCTTGCCAAAGAGAAGAGTGATGATCTGTAGCAAGTCACTGACAAACTTTATCATATAAAGCTGTATTGAGTACACCTTGCCAAAGAGAAGAGTGATGATCTGTAGCAAGTCACTGACAAATTTATCATATAAAGCTGTATTGAGTACACCTTGCCAAAGAGAAGAGAGATGATCTGTAGCAAGTCACAGACAAATTTTATCATATAAAGCTGTATTGAGTACACCTTGCCAAAGAGAAGAGTGATGATTTGTAGCAAGTCACAGACAAACTTTATCATATAAAGCTGTATTGAGTACACCTTGCCAAAGAGAAGAGTGATGATCTGTAAGCAAGTGACAGACAAATTTTATCATATAAAGCTGTATTGAGTACACCTTGCCAAAGAGAAGAGTGATGATCTGTAGCAAGTCACTGACAAACTTCATCATATAAAGCTGTATTGAGTACACCTTGCCAAAGAGAAGAGTGATGATCTGTAGCAAGTCACAGACAAATTTTATCATATAAAGCTGCATTGAGTACACCTTGCCAAAGAGAAGAGTGATGATCTGTAGCAAGTCACTGACAAACTTTATCATATAAAGCTGTATTGAGTACACCTTGCCAAAGAGAAGAGTGATGATCTGTAGCAAGTCACAGACAAATTTTATCATATAAAGCTGTATTGAGTACACCTTGCCAAAGAGAAGAGTGATGATCTGTAGCAAGTCACAGACAAATTTTATCATATAAAGCTGTATTGAGTACACCTTGCCAAAGAGAAGAGTGATGATCTGTAGCAAGTCACAGACAAATTTTATCATATAAAGCTGTATTGAGTACACCTTGCCAAAGAGAAGAGTAATGATCTGTAGCAAGTCACAGACAAATTTTATCATATAAAGCTGTATTGAGTACACCTTGCCAAAGAGAAGAGTGATGATCTGTAGCAAGTCACAGACAAATTTTATCATATAAAGCTGTATTGAGTACACCTTGCCAAAGAGAAGAGTGATGATCTGTAGCAAGTCACTGACAAACTTTATCATATAAAGCTGTATTGAGTACACCTTGCCAAAGAGAAGAGTGATGATCTGTAGCAAGTCACAGACAAATTTTATCATATAAAGCTGTATTGAGTACACCTTGCCAAAGAGAAGAGTGATGATCTGTAGCAAGTCACTGACAAATTTTATCATATAAAGCTGTATTGAGTACACCTTGCCAACGAGAAGAGTGATGATCTGTAGCAAGTAACTGACAAACTTCATCATATAAAGCTGTATTGAGTACACCTTGCCAAAGAGAAGAGTGATGATCTGTAGCAAGTAACTGACAAACTTCATCATATAAAGCTGTATTGAGTACACCTTGCCAAAGAGAAGAGTGATGATCTGTAGCAAGTCACAGACAAACTTTATCATATAAAGCTGTATTGAGTACACCTTGCCAAAGAGAAGAGTGATGATCTGTAGCAAGTCACAGACAAACCTCATCATATAAAGCTGTATTGAGTACACCTTGCCAAAGAGAAGAGTGATGATCTGTAGCAAGTCACTGACAAACTTCATCATATAAAGCTGTATTGAGTACACCTTGCCAAAGAGAAGAGTGATGATCTGTAGCAAGTCACAGACAAATTTTATCATATAAAGCTGTATTGAGTACACCTTGCCAAAGAGAAGAGTGATGATCTGTAGCAAGTCACAGACAAATTTTATCATATAAAGCTGTATTGAGTACACCTTGCCAAAGAGAAGAGTGATGATCTGTAGCAAGTCACTGACAAACTTTATCATATAAAGCTGTATTGAGTACACCTTGCCAAAGAGAAGAGTGATGATCTGTAGCAAGTCACAGACAAATTTTATCATATAAAGCTGTATTGAGTACACCTTGCCAAAGAGAAGAGTGATGATCTGTAGCAAGTCACAGACAAACTTTATCATATAAAGCTGTATTGAGTACACCTTGCCAACGAGAAGAGTGATGATCTGTAGCAAGTAACTGACAAACTTCATCATATAAAGCTGTATTGAGTACACCTTGCCAAAGAGAAGAGTGATGATCTGTAGCAAGTCACTGACAAACTTTATCATATAAAGCTGTATTGAGTACACCTTGCCAAAGAGAAGAGTGATGATCTGTAGCAAGTCACAGACAAATGTTATCATATAAAGCTGTATTGAGTACACCTTGCCAAAGAGAAGAGTGATGATCTGTAACAAGTCACTGACAAACTTTATCATATAAAGCTGTATTGAGTACACCTTGCCAAAGAGAAGAGTGATGATCTGTAGCAAGTCACAGACAAATTTTATCATATAAAGCTGTATTGAGTACACCTTGCCAAAGAGAAGAGTGATGATCTGTAGCAAGTCACTGACAAACTTCATCATATAAAGCTGTATTGAGTACACCTTGCCAAAGAGAAGAGTGATGATCTGTAGCAAGTCACAGACAAACTTTATCATATAAAGCTGTATTGAGTACACCTTGCCAAAGAGAAGAGTGATGATCTGTAGCAAGTCACTGACAAACTTTATCATATAAAGCTGTATTGAGTACACCTTGCCAAAGAGAAGAGTGATGATCTGTAGCAAGTCACTGACAAACTTCATCATATAAAGCTGTATTGAGTACACCTTGCCAAAGAGAAGAGTGATGATCTGTAGCAAGTCACAGACAAATTTTATCATATAAAGCTGTATTGAGTACACCTTGCCAAAGAGAAGAGTGATGATCTGTAGCAAGTCACAGACAAATTTTATCATATAAAGCTGTATTGAGTACACCTTGCCAAAGAGAAGAGTGATGATCTGTAGCAAGTCACTGACAAACTTTATCATATAAAGCTGTATTGAGTACACCTTGCCAAAGAGAAGAGTGATGATCTGTAGCAAGTCACAGACAAATTTTATCATATAAAGCTGTATTGAGTACACTTTGCCAAAGAGAAGAGTGATGATCTGTAGCAAGTCACAGACAAACTTTATCATATAAAGCTGTATTGAGTACACCTTGCCAAAGAGAAGAGTGGTGATCTGTAGCAAGTCACTGACAAACTTCATCATATAAAGCTGTATCGAGTACACCTTGCCAAAGAGAAGAGTGATGATCTGTAGCAAGTCACAGACAAATTTTATCATATAAAGCTGTATTGAGTACACCTTGCCAAAGAGAAGAGTGATGATCTGTAGCAAGTCACTGACAAACTTCATCATATAAAGCTGTATTGAGTACACCTTGCCAAAGAGAAGAGTGATGATCTGTAGCAAGTCACTGACAAACTTTATCATATAAAGCTGTATTGAGTACACCTTGCCAAAGAGAAGAGTGATGATCTGTAGCAAGTCACTGACAAATTTATCATATAAAGCTGTATTGAGTACATCTTGCCAAAGAGAAGAGAGATGATCTGTAGCAAGTCACAGACAAATTTTATCATATAAAGCTGTATTGAGTACACCTTGCCAAAGAGAAGAGTGATGATTTGTAGCAAGTCACAGACAAACTTTATCATATAAAGCTGTATTGAGTACACCTTGCCAAAGAGAAGAGTGATGATCTGTAAGCAAGTGACAGACAAATTTTATCATATAAAGCTGTATTGAGTACACCTTGCCAAAGAGAAGAGTGATGATCTGTAGCAAGTCACTGACAAACTTCATCATATAAAGCTGTATTGAGTACACCTTGCCAAAGAGAAGAGTGATGATCTGTAGCAAGTCACAGACAAATTTTATCATATAAAGCTGCATTGAGTACACCTTGCCAAAGAGAAGAGTGATGATCTGTAGCAAGTCACTGACAAACTTTATCATATAAAGCTGTATTGAGTACACCTTGCCAAAGAGAAGAGTGATGATCTGTAGCAAGTCACAGACAAATTTTATCATATAAAGCTGTATTGAGTACACTTTGCCAAAGAGAAGAGTGATGATCTGTAGCAAGTCACTGACAAACTTTATCATATAAAGCTGTATTGAGTACACCTTGCCAAAGAGAAGAGTGATGATCTGTAGCAAGTCACTGACAAACTTCATCATATAAAGCTGTATTGAGTACACCTTGCCAAAGAGAAGAGTGATGATCTGTAGCAAGTCACAGACAAATTTTATCATATAAAGCTGTATTGAGTACACCTTGCCAAAGAGAAGAGTGATGATCTGTAGCAAGTCACTGACAAACTTCATCATATAAAGCTGTATTGAGTACACCTTGCCAAAGAGAAGAGTGATGATCTGTAGCAAGTCACTGACAAACTTTATCATATAAAGCTGTATTGAGTACACCTTGCCAAAAAGAAGAGTGATGATCTGTAGCAAGTCACTGACAAATTTATCATATAAAGCTGTATTGAGTACACCTTGCCAAAGAGAAGAGAGATGATCTGTAGCAAGTCACAGACAAATTTTATCTTATAAAGCTGTATTGAGTACACCTTGCCAAAGAGAAGAGTGATGATTTGTAGCAAGTCACAGACAAACTTTATCATATAAAGCTGTATTGAGTACACCTTGCCAAAGAGAAGAGTGATGATCTGTAAGCAAGTGACAGACAAATTTTATCATATAAAGCTGTATTGAGTACACCTTGCCAAAGAGAAGAGTGATGATCTGTAGCAAGTCACTGACAAACTTCATCATATAAAGCTGTATTGAGTACACCTTGCCAAAGAGAAGAGTGATGATCTGTAGCAAGTCACTGACAAACTTTATCATATAAAGCTGTATTGAATACACCTTGCCAAAGAGAAGAGTGATGATCTGTAGCAAGTCACAGACAAATTTTATCATATAAAGCTGTATTGAGTACACCTTGCCAAAGAGAAGAGTGATGACCTGTAGCAAGTCACTGACAAACTTTATCATATAAAGCTGTATTGAGTACACCTTGCCAAAGAGAAGAGTGATGATCTGTAGCAAGTCACAGACAAACTTTATCATATAAAGCTGTATTGAGTACACCTTGCCAAAGAGAAGAGTGATGATCTGTAGCAAGTCACTGACAAACTTCATCATATAAAGCTGTATTGAGTCAAACTTACAAACCTTAGTAGTGATATATGTCACAAACATAATTCTAAAGAAATATTCATGACCTAACTCGGAAATGTTATAATTTTGGCAGACTCCAATTTTTCCCACAAATGTGGCATTCTTCACTAAATAATTATATACAAGGTACTAGTATTAGATCTCTGTATTTCATTTTCAGAAAGATTTTTTTTTAATTTCAATTTACAAGGAACATAACTCCAGAACTTGTAAATACATTTTGAAATGTTTTATTTTGTTTCTTAAAGAAAGCAGCATTCAATCAAAATTTTAGTATAAGAGAATTATAACGGAACAAGGACGGTAATCACTTGTATTTTCTTTAATAAGAAACACACATATTTCTGTGGTCCCTCTCAGTTCACTGCAAGAACACTATACATGTTAAATATTAGAGAGAAAGTAAAACAACTTCACACATGACTTTCCAAAATGTTTTGACTTCCATTTTGCTTCATTTCATTTCATGAAATTCATTATAAAATGAGTCCACAATTAAAAACATTTTTGTTTCCCCTTAATTACCCAACCCACAATTTTGGAAGTGGGTAGGTAGGTAGGCTTTTTTTTTGACGACAAAGATGTGCTCGGTAATGCGAAAATATTGATCTTTTGGTGAAACGAATCTAAAAAAAAGTGACGGCAAATTTCCAATAAAAAAATTTCAGTCGGCTGAGGAGGGGAAACAAACTTATTTTTAATTGTGGCCTGAATTCCAAATTCTAAAGTCAAAACACTTTTTGCAGCACCCCCCGAAACCGGAATCCTGTATAAACTGAGCATTAAATTAATTCCCAATGTAGGAAATCCTTGTTCATTTAATCTGTATAAACCAAGCACCTGTCTATTACGAACAGAAATGTTGGTCCCAAGAAGGTTTGGTTTAGACAGTTTTCACTTTATAATCTATCGGTGAATGTAACCACTAACAGTTATACTTACAGTACTAAGTTCTAGCTCCCACACTTGTAAAACTCTCTCCATTGTGTCATATTTTTGTGAAATAAATTTATCTAAATATTGAGGTACACGTAAACTGTTCAACCAGCTTTCTACAGACTCCGGTGGGGTTTCAGCACCTACAAATAAAAGATGAAGAAGTTACTAGGTAAAATTCAAACCAAAACAATTACTTAGGGGGAATTCAGGTTACTCCTATCTGTTTTAACCTTCTGACCAAAGTCTGACATAATATTTGGAATCCAACAACATACATTTACAAGTGTTTAGATGGTTGAATAGCTAAGGTTATTGACTTCTAACAATAAGTCCCCCCACTGGGGTGAGTTCGTACCCTGATAGTCACCTCGAGTGTTAATAAGGTTTCATGACACCTACTGAAGGTAAAATAGTCAGTCCTTCGAATTGAACAAAACAAAAATTTACTGTTTTCTGAAGTGCAATATTTAAAATTTTTTTAAGAAAAACTGCCTAAAAACGAAAATTTTGTCAAATATTACTGAAAAAAATTCATTTAAAACACATCAGCAAAATGACATTCTACAATGCATTGAATAACAAGTAATAATAATAGCGTGTTCATTATCTGACGTACTTATTGGGCTGATCTGTGGCAGATCTTTAGCATGGTCCAGGATTGTCTTTCTATGTTCAACAGTTATAATTCCTATAGAATCTAAATCTTGATCCTCCATTATCTTTTCCCCCTGAAATATATAACATTAAATAACTTTAACTACAACAGAAAAGAAAGTGATGGTCATCAATTCCACCAGTCACCTCTATTCTTAACTGAACTCACTAAACAAAAAACATCACGACATGTGATGTTGGAAATTCAGGTCCTGGCTTGGTACAGACACAAATATGTATAGTATTTATAGCTTGATAGTCCCCATACATTACCAATATCTTTTATCAAAATTGACAGTTCCTAAATCATGTAATTATTATTAAAACTAGGTTCTTCCCCCTCAGGCATAAGTGACCTTATTTAATTGTTGGCTATTCTGTTAAGACACTTTGGTTTTCTTGTTCCCAAAAGACTTTTAAATTATTTGACTTTCTAATCTTTTGACCTTGAGCGTACCTGATGAAGGTTATTCTAGAAACTATTGTGCACGCTAAATTTGATATCTACGTTTTTATTACCAATCTTGATGTCTTTACAGCTAGCCCTAAATTACCAATGATAACCCATTACAATGATTTCTATATGTTGGCTCTGTTACGCATACGAAACAATAAAGCATGGGTTCCATAAATCATATCTGAGAGTCACAGATACAATCTGTTATTACCATGTTCAAACCATGGCTTCCATCATAACTTATTTCCATTCTTATATGGTAAAAAAAATGCCATTTCAAGAAAAATAAATTAGCATTGAAGTACAGTACAACATTATGTTCTTCTCCAAATTTGTGGTGTTCTTGTGAATAAATTTCAGTGTCAGACAGATGTTTAAGTACACTACATCATCTTGTGAATAAATTTCAGTGTCAGACAGATGTTTATGTACACTACATCATCTTGTGAATAAATTTCAGTGTCAGACAGATGTTTAAGTACACTACATCATCTTGTGAATAAATTTCAGTGTCAGACAGATGTTTAAGTACACTACATCATCATGTGAATACATTTCAGTGTCAGACAGATGTTTAAGTACACTACATCATCATGTGAATAAATTTCAGTGTCAGACAGATGTTTAAGTACACTACATCATCTTGTGAATACATTTCAGTGTCAGACAGATGTTTATGTACACTACATCATCATGTGAATACATTTCAGTGTCAGACAGATGTTTAAGTACACTACATCATCTTGTGAATAAATTTCAGTGTCAGACAGATGTTCAAGGACACTACATCATCTTGTGTTGTTGGTGTAAGTTTGTCTTACAGATGATAACAAAACAGATTAATTACTGCGACTAAACAATAACCAACTCAACCACACTGATCAGGACAGATTTAAGATGCACTGGGAAAGTAAAATACTACTAAACTGTCCCTCCCAAGAGAGGTCACTTTCTCAATGCAGAAGGGGTGGCCTTATTAGAGGCAGACTACTGTAGTCAACTTTAAAGTTGATGTTACTGTGACATTGCTATATATTCTATTACAACAAATTCCTTTTTTCAGTCTGTGTTGTGCATCAATGCCAATTTCAAACAAGCAAAGAGTAGCACCATGCCTTTTTCAAACTTTAACTTGAACATTGAATAACAAGATTGAGTATAAGATAAATAATTTACTCAAAACACTTAACGCCGTAAAATAGACAATATACGTACATTGTCGGCATATATATAAAATTTGTACAAGCTTTAGACACAGGAAGAAAAGCGAGCCTCTGACAAGTTTTTCTTACCTATTTCGCAGCGAGTGCAAATAAGAAGAGCAGAAAAAAGCGTCGTTCTAATCAATTTAGATGGTGTCTTATGTTATGTCCGCGCTTATACTGTTATTGATATACAGAATCTATATTTTGGTCAATGACCGTATACAACAAAAATTTAACCAGTCAACGCAAATTGACTGCTCAAATACAACAAGTGTAGGGTAAATAAACATATCTAATACTGTTGTTTTAACTAACCAGAAAATCTGTATCATCAAAACCATTAGCATACAATGTGTTTTCATACTGTCCCAGCCCCAGGGACTCCAGCCACTCCCCAACACTGTGTATTGATAAATTTGAACCTGTAAATAAATCATCTAGGAGGTTAAATAAATCATCTCGGAGGTTAAATAAATTTATTTAAAAACTGCAATCCTCTGCTTTTCTTTAATAAATTTTATTCCAGTCCTATTTTATAACAGAGATGAAAGTCTTCACTGATGAAAAGAAGAGGAAACCCCTTATAGTGTCCCTAGACCTACATTTTCTATCTACTTGGATCAAGTTTGACAAATTTTATTTGATAATAGTTGGCCAAAAAAAAAAGAAGAAATCTGCTGAGGAAAAATTTCATCTCTGTTACAAATAAAACTTTTCTCAGCTCTATTGCTATGACTTTGGTATAAATGTTTTCAAATCATATTGTAACAGCACTTGTTACTTTCATCCATTTCTGTCATAATGTGTATTATTTTGTAACATTATTAACACAATCTTATGGTATTGTGACTACCATAATCAATTAATGACTAGATTGTCATGGCAACTTTGACTAAGATTTTAAATTTCATTTGTAAGATTATTTCTAGACTGGTGAATATGTGTTGTGATTGCTTTGGTTGTTGTTAATTAATGTGTATCTTTCTTCTTTTAATTGACTGATTAAATAAATGGTTGTAATTTGTTAAATTCAATCATTTCAGAAATAACCCAGAACATGTACTGATCACTGTAATAAATGATGCATACAAATTATAGCTTAGATTCAACATGTCTGAGAAAAAGATTTTTTTTAAATTTTCAGATTTCTAATTAACATATTTAAGACATGTAAACTTTGTAAAGGATCAGTTCAGGCTCAATCAAACATGTAGTTTCTGAGAAGCTTTTTTATACAGTCAGACCTGTAATTGTGTGACCATCCAAGGGAACATTGGGAAAAGGGTCACACAAAACAGGCGGTTAATAAACACAATTTTAATCAATATGCACTGTGAAGGGAAATTAAAATTAAGGTCATATAATATAAGTTATTGCTTAATAGAGGTGGTCATTAAAGCAGGTTAGACTGTATCATTCCATAAGTCAGTAAATCATGACAATCAGGTCATGGTCAGGTGACATATGCCTGGCTGACACTGTACATATCATGATCAGTGTGAGAACTATGTATGAGGAGTCTAGGTTGTAAATAATGGAAATACTAATTTAATCACAAATACTTGACATTGTCAATGCTGTCATCGGAAAAGCTATACCTATTTCGCACTCACAGTGACATAAAAATTAAATAAGACACGACTGATATAAACTGATGACATTACATCATTTGACTACTTAATACTTCAATTTCAAACTTGTTCCAATTAAATTAAGTTATGGTGATGATGCTTAACGCCATTTTCAACAATATTTCAGTTATATCGTGGCGGACAGTTTTATTGGTGAAGGAAACCGGAGTATCTGAGAAAACCACTGACATGCCGCAAGTCACTGACAAACTTTATCACATAATGTTGTATTGAGTACACCTTGCACTGAACGGGATTCGAACTCACAATGTTAGTGATGATGGGCATTGATTGCAAGGGTAGTTGTACCATATGATCATGACCACGACGGCCCCTTCCAATTAAATTAAAGCTAGTCTTAATTTAAAGTAGGCATTAATTAAAGCATCAAAGCAAGCTAATAAACAAATCATTAAGTTACCTGTACCGGCCAGGTGTTTGGTGAATAAGGCTTCAAACTTTTCAACAAACACTGATTCCCTATCAATCCCTGCCCCAAAGGAAGCCATGATGTCAGCTATCTAGAGAAGAAGTTAACACACATTCCAGGAACATGCTTTTAAAGGACAGTAATCTACACAACTCATATCATACATCTGAGATTACCAATGATTCATGCAATCAAATTCTCATTTTTTTCACAATTGCAAAATTATTTTATATTTTCTCATTTTGAAGCATATAAATAATATGCATATAAAAAAATTCTGACATTTTTAATCTCAGATATTTGTATAAATTATCCTTCACTGAAAATCTTGGCAAACAGAATAAATGAATTTTGATGTATTCATATTTCTTTTAAAAAACAGCTAACATGTTTTTCTGCTTATCATAACAGGGATAATTTTGGTTAGAAAATAAAATGACTGAAAATCAAAGAAAATAGCTGTAATCATTTTTCAAAGGTTCTTTTTTACCTATTCTAACCATATGCCCTGCAACTTTTTTTTTCTTTTTCTGGAATAGTCAAAAGTTTCAAAGCCAAATGCAATGTAATTCATTATTTAAGCCTAAAAACAGACACAAAATAGTGACTTCATCCTTATTAAACATAATCCAAAATAAAGCTATAAATATTTTCCTTTAATTCACATTCGTAATTGATATTAAATCGTAAAATTCATGATCTAAAGACTTACTCCTTCTTCTGAAAACGACATTTCATCCGAAATATTTAAGTATCTATTACCAAGATTTTCAATAATTTAAAATATTTAGATGACCATGCATTATAAACTGCAGAAGACAACAGGACACTGGATGTAAGACATTTATATTTAGATTAAGGACATATTTCCTGATTTAACACAAATTTATTTGATTAATCATTTTACTATTTCAATAAAAGAAATCATTGGAAACAAAGAAACTTTCATCAGAAGTCTGGTATTTTAGTACCTATCATCTTCTGCAGTTCAGTTGTTACAAATGTCAATCAAAGAAAAACAAACAATGGTAGATTAGTGATAAACTGTATGATTAGGAAAGTTCATGCTCATTTGCAATGATAAGACACCAGACTGAACAATCAAATGTGAAAAAAAGAAATTTAACCTATTGTAATGAGTTCACCATACAGATAGTGAATGATAGTTTGAATTTGAACCAACATCCTGCATTATACAGATTAAGCAATAGGTATGCTGTGAAATATATATGTTGCCTATTTCAATCATATGTCTAATGCCGTCTGATAAAGTGGATTAAAAGCTATAGCTTTGGGAAAACTTTTTCATTTTCTATACAATATTTAGATGCATATATCCATGTAGATGCCATAAAAATGATAAATTTATAAAGTTGTTTATTTTAAACTGTTGAAGGTTCCAACAAAAGTAACAAAAATGACATTAACCCAGAAAAAGAATTAATTCTCCGAAAACAAAATCCTATGAACTGTAGGGGGATATTATTATTTAAGACCCAATTGAAATAGGGGGAAAGGCTATGGAAAGAGATTTTTATCTGATAAATATTTTAAATTTATATGTATATCTTCATGTGGTGGTAATCTCTAAGAAAATAATACAAACACAAAATAAAGTGTTCTACACATGTCAGGCATGCTGAATTATGTCAATTAATGTCAGACATGCTGAATTATGTCAATTAATGTCAGACTGACAGAGGTTTGCTTAAGTAAATGAAAATGTAGATATCTAATTTAGTGTGCACACCACCTTCTTAAAGTACACTCATAGTCAGAAGATTGGGTAGATATCTAATTTAGTGTGCACACCACCTTCTTAAAGTACACTCAGTCAGAAGATTGGGTAGATATCTAATTTAGTGTGCACACCACCTTCTTAAAGTACACTCATAGTCAGAAGATTGGGTAGATATCTAATTTAGTGTGCACAACACCTTCTTAAAGTACACTCATAGTCAGAAGATTGGGTAGATATCTAATTTAGTGTGCACACCACCTTCTTAAAGTACACTCAGTCAGAAGATTGGGTAGATATCTAATTTAGTGTGCACACCACCTTCTTAAAGTACACTCATAGTCAGAAGATTGGGTAGATATCTAATTTAGTGTGCACACCACCTTCTTAAAGTACACTCAGTCAGAAGATTGGGTAGATATCTAATTTAGTGTGCACACCACCTTCTTAAAGTACACTCATAGTCAGAAGATTGGGTAGATATCTAATTTAGTGTGCACACCACCTTCTTAAAGTACACTCAGTCAGAAGATTGGGTAGATATCTAATTTAGTGTGCACACCACCTTCTTAAAGTACACTCATAGTCAGAAGATTGGGTAGATATCTAATTTAGTGTGCACAACACCTTCTTAAAGTACACTCATAGTCAGAAGATTGGGTAGATATCTAATTTAGTGTGCACACCACCTTCTTAAAGTACACTCATAGTCAGAAGATTGGGTAGATATCTAATTTAGTGTGCACAACACCTTCTTAAAGTACACTCATAGTCAGAAGATTGGGTAGATATCTAATTTAGTGTGCACACCACCTTCTTAAAGTACACTCATAGTCAGAAGATTGGGTAGATATCTAATTTAGTGTGCACACCACCTTCTTAAAGTACACTCATAGTCAGAAGATTGGGTAGATATCTAATTTAGTGTGCACACCACCTTCTTAAAGTACACTCAGTCAGAAGATTGGGTAGATATCTAATTTAGTGTGCACACCACCTTCTTAAAGTACACTCATAGTCAGAAGATTGGGTAGATATCTAATTTAGTGTGCACAACACCTTCTTAAAGTACACTCAGTCAGAAGATTGGGTAGATATCTAATTTAGTGTGCACACCACCTTCTTAAAGTACACTCATAGTCAGAAGATTGGGTAGATATCTAATTTAGTGTGCACACCACCTTCTTAAAGTACACTCAGTCAGAAGATTGGGTAGATATCTAATTTAGTGTGCACACCACCTTCTTAAAGTACACTCATAGTCAGAAGATTGGGTAGATATCTAATTTAGTGTGCACAACACCTTCTTAAAGTACACTCATAGTCAGAAGATTGGGTAGATATCTAATTTAGTGTGCACACCACCTTCTTAAAGTACACTCATAGTCAGAAGATTGGGTAGATATCTAATTTAGTGTGCACACCACCTTCTTAAAGTACACTCAGTCAGAAGATTGGGTAGATATCTAATTTAGTGTGCACACCACCTTCTTAAAGTACACTCATAGTCAGAAGATTGGGTAGATATCTAATTTAGTGTGCACACCACCTTCTTAAAGTACACTCAGTCAGAAGATTGGGTAGATATCTAATTTAGTGTGCACACCACCTTCTTAAAGTACACTCATAGTCAGAAGATTGGGTAGATATCTAATTTAGTGTGCACAACACCTTCTTAAAGTACACTCATAGTCAGAAGATTGGGTAGATATCTAATTTAGTGTGCACACCACCTTCTTAAAGTACACTCATAGTCAGAAGATTGGGTAGATATCTAATTTAGTGTGCACAACACCTTCTTAAAGTACACTCATAGTCAGAAGATTGGGTAGATATCTAATTTAGTGTGCACACCACCTTCTTCAAGTACACTCATAGTCAGAAGATTGGGCATCGTCGGTAACCCACGGTTGATTCCGATACGTTCCTCTCTCTCTGGAACGTATCGGAATTAACCATGGGTTACTGACGATGAAGATTGGGAAGCCAAATAATTTTAAAAGTTTTTTGGTACATGTAAACCAAAGGGCTTAAACAAAATAGTCAAAATCGGCTACGGTCACCTATGCTGGAGGGAGACTGGATGTTTGAATTAGTTATATTATTTAGGAACTGTAAATTTAAAACACAAAATAGAGATTAGAAAGCCATATAATTTAATTAAAGTTCTTGGTCTTTGGGAGCAGGTAAAACAAAGTTCATTAACACGATAGCCAAAATCGGCTAGGGTCACCTATACCTGAAGAGGATTAGCCTTAGTTTGAATCACATGTAGTTACATTATTTAGGAACTGTATATTTTAACCACAAAATAAAGATTGGAAGGCCATATAATTTATAAGACTTTAGGATCAAGTAAACCGAAGGGTTTAAACAGGATAGCTAAAATCGGCTACGGTTATGTATGCCTGAGGGAGATTTGGTCTTATTTTGAATAAATTACATTATTTACGAACTGTGAATTTCAAACATAAAATAAATACTGAGTGTTATTGGTATATCTTAAAATAGAGAAATTTAACTGTCAGACATCAGTCCTATGTTACATAAGATTGATGAATTATGTTGATATATATTCACCAAAGGACTGTAAATCCTTTGAAGCCGATCATGCGCAATGATGTTTAAATATATCTTCATGCTACATGATATCAAACATCTTGTCAAATATTATCAAAGACATTTTTTTTAAATATCTAGTTCTTCTGTTTTGTCATCATTGCAAATTAAACATGAATATTTACATAATCTACAGTTTAATAATTCACTTCTTACATGCACTTTGTTCTATCCCTGTAATAAAAAGGAGAGGAAAAATTATCAACCGCATGCCAATCCTGGAAAAAAAATTCTCAAACCCAAGTCTCCATTTTTCATGATTTGTCATTTTATCTTAATTTTTCATGTTCAATAAATACTGATGCTGTAAAATTTAATTATTACATACATTTTCTCAAATGGCACAATTGATGGGTTTTTGTTGTTGTTTAATTTTAACTCTTTTTTGGGGACAAACAGAAAAAGTCTAATTTGCAAGATGCCATGATTTTTTTATGCAAGACAACAAAAATGATAATTTTATGCCCCCCGCCCCTCCTCCTATATTAGTAATTTATAAATTGTATTTTATTATTCAATTATTTAAGGAAATACATATACCTATTATCAAGATAGCTGATTTTTGTCATATTTTCTTTTTTGTTTCTTTGTTTTTTTTTGTGTGGTTTATTTGCATATCATATTCAAAGCTAAAATAAACTATTGTCCAAATTCGAAGCAAGTCCAGCATAAATGAACTTTGTTATATGATATTCCTAAGATAAAATTCCCACTTTTTAACATTTTATTTTAAAAATTGTGGCGTTCACAATCTATTAAATTCCTATTGAAACTGTAAATACTATTAACAGTAATATCAACATACATAGTACTCTTCCAGAGCTTGCAAAATGTTTTTTTTTCTCCATCAGCTTTTTCCCTGTTAATTACTGCTAAGCATTTGATGTGGTCTGTAATTTTGTAAGTAAGCCAGTACAAGTGTTAATTTATACATAAGCTTGTTTAATTACTCCAACACTCCAAAACCAAAATTAAATAATTTACCTAACATCTGCATTTCAAAGTGGTATTAATTAGAGAATTGAAGACAGCATGAACTAAAATGATTTTTACCCAAACAAATTTTAAAATAAATACTTTGCAATCTGAAAATTATACTAAAAATGTAAGAATATGTCCATATGACACTGATATGCACACTTGAAGATAAACAGGGGCATAACTACATAATGGAAAAAGTAGAAATGTCCAAAATTGAACTTGAGCTTCCAATTACGGTCCTTGACCTTGTGTATAAATTTCAAATTATTTGTTAAAGGGCGACTTATGCTATTGAATGGAAACCAAATGCAGGATGTACATACAAAGATTAGTCAAACTTAATGTTCCCGATGCCTAGCAGCGGGGGCATAAACTAGAGGCTCAGTGGGCTGAGCCTGTGTCGCTCACCTTTCATTCTGCTTTGAGGAAACTTAATACCGAACCTTCCATAGGTGCTTCCCACCAAGTTTCGGTTCATTTGGCTAAGCAGTTACAGAGAAGAAGATTTTTAGAAATCGACCAATCCGAAACAAGAATTGCCTATGGTGGCCATGTTTGTTAATGGATCGGGACAAATGAGCAATCTTTAGAGAGGACCTTCCATAGATGCTTCCTACCAAGTTTCACTTCTGGTTTCAGAGGAGAAGATTAAAATGTGAAAAGTTAACGGACGACAGACGGCGGACGCTAAGTGATGGTAAAAGCTCACATTGCCTTTGGCAAGGTGAGCTAAAAATGGAGACCTAGATTTTAGAATTATGACCTTCAAGCACAAAAATGCAAGCAAAACAAATATTGAAAGTTAACATGAAGAAATGTCATTCAAGTATAATATTCAACAGGCTATCTATCAGGCACATGGTCATAAAGTTGTCATCCCAACCAGTCATACTAGTACCTTCTAAAAGGTGGCTGATGTCTGCATCATAAACAGACATCCCTTCATCATGAGACAACTTCCCACCAAAACTGGAGACAATATCTGCAATCTGAAAACCATACCAACTTATATAAATCACTGCTATACTGTATATCAGATGTAGCTACATGTTAATCCTTAGATAAAACATAAAATAACTGACTATACAAATACAATGTAGGTCTATATATAAAGCTTATCCAATGAGAAATCATGTTTGGGACATGTATCCGACAAAGGATCATCAGTGTTTTTCATCTTTTTTTTTTAAATACATTTATATGCTGATACTTTATCAGTATCAATTTATCTTCCTTTAATCAAATTAAGGATCGATCATTTAACTCACCCAGTCTCTGCAATTTTGAAAGAGTAATTTTGGTATATTTTGACAAAAAAACACATTTTACCAAAGTTACAAGTTGCGTGAAAAAAAAATCTGTCTCTCTGACAAAAAGCATAGTGACCCTGGCCCTCCCCTATAACATTAAATGGTTGGTACCTTGTGATAAACTGGATTACATTGTAAACAAGTACAAAATCAACCACAGTATATTCACTTCCTCCCCCTGCCCCTACAGGATATCAACCTGTCCCTGTTCTACTTCAGACTGTACACGTGTTAGTTTTGGGTGTTTGATTAGGACAATATGGTTACTTAAGATTCTGCTTGAAATGATCATATGTTAACAGTTAAACCCTAAATGCATATAAAAGATAACTTTATTTTGAAATTTCCTTTCAAAAAGATCTAATTTGTCTTTATAAACTTCCTAGTATAATGTATGTAGATTGAAACCTGTGTAGACCAGACAGACTTTACAGTCCCATCTACTAAATGTTTACTGTGTTATGTAATTTGAACCTGTGTAAACCAAACACCTGTCTAAACTGAACAAATTCTTCAATCTAAAAGGGATTTGACTTAGACAGGTTTTTACTGTATTAATAATTATGATTTCTCACTTTACATGTATGATGTATAGATATGTTTCAATCTTACAATTTTACAGTAATAGTAGATGTACTTTTTGTTTTTATATGATCTATTTATATTAAAACCAAACACTTAATATAATATCATTCCATGTCCTTGTTTTACAACATTTCACTTCCGACAAAAAAAGTTGAAATATCCTCAATTACGATCATAGTGCTTCCTGTATCACTTTGACCTCATTGCCAGTATCAGGATACATTTCTCTTCAATTTTTTTTTTATGATTATTTAAGCTATCACCCATTACACTTCATTAAAATATTGTCAACCACATTTAATGTAACACAACCCTGGGTCAGGCCCTCCTCTAACTGAAATAAAAAAAAACAAAAAACAAAGCAAAACAGATTATGCCAAAATTACTGTCTAAAAAGTAAAAAAAACCATACAGAAATCTATTTTGTGACCTGTATTGACCTAGCTATAGCCTGGAATCAATGATCAACATTGACTTTGATTCCCCCCCCCTTCCTAATCCTATTTATATCTTTCTTAACTACATTCCTCCCCATTCTATACCTGGTCCCATTCATCTGGTTCATTAAATGACCCCTCATCTTTCATCCCTGAGAGTTTCACTGGTAGTGTTTCATAGGACTGAATTCTTTCTGACTTGATCACTTTTTCATGGCCTACATCTTCCTCACGTTCCATCACAGGTTCAAAGGTCATATTGCCTAGCGGCAACGAGGTCCTTTTAGCACCAGTTTTCTTGTGTGGCAAAGCCACATGTTCATAGATTTGTGAGACAACTTTCCTTGGTCCACCAACAACTGATCCTCTCAAAAGACCTGAAAATATTAATACAGAATTTATATTTAATGTCACATGATTATTTTTCATGGGAAAAACTTCAAATACTGAACCTCCCCGTGAAAGATCTGCATTTTCAATCTGTAATTTAGCAATTATGATATTACATACATACAGTTAAACCTGTCTTAAAGGGCACCTCTATATAACAAACCACTGTCTATAAAGGGCAGCCTCATTTTCCCCATAAATGTATAGTGCATATAATTTTAACCCGTATATAAAGGGCACATTTTTGGGTTCCATTGAGTGCCCTTTATAGAAAGGTTTGACTGTACTTTCAACTCAGAATTATCTTTAGCACAAAAAATGCACAAATACAAAAATAACAACTCCACTTAAAAACAAAGCTTGATTAATTACTTCCTGCTTCTAGTCCAGCCAAAACTGAATTTTATGTATATTTTGTCAAATTAAACAATTATCATAACTAAATTGGATTATTTTTTTAGCATGTTAACTGATACATATTTAGGGTTATGGTGTTTAACGACAACTTTCAACAATAATTCAGTAATATCGTGGAAGTCAGTTTTATTGATGGTAGAAATTGGAGTTCCCCAAGAAAACCACCTGCCATAAGTCATTGAGAAATTTATCACATAACGTTGCATTGAGTACACCTAGCCAGAATTAGGATAAATCTTGACCCTTCAAGTGTTGCTATTATTTTCAACAGCAGTATCATCAAAGTAAAAGAGCATAGACAAATTAAACAAACTAGTGATATATTTTTTTAAAAATAACACAAAAACAAATGGACGCTACAAACTGAAGATTGTTTTGACTGGACATCACAATTCTTCAATCAACACTGAATGCATACAACAACATGAAATCCCCAGAAATAAAAAAAAGAGTCAGACCGGGTACTTCACATGAACTCTTTAACTATCAATGTTGTTCCACAGACAATGGACACCATATCAATAAAAAAAACATACAGTCAATGGTAAGAAATATAGTGTCTTTTTTATATAGTGTATATTTGTTATTGTTTACATTTTTGCTGATTTTTGTGTTGGAATCCTTCTCTTTTTATATCACACTAGACACTATTTTCTTATCTTTGACTGTATGGGATTTTTTAACTGATATAAGTACATGTGGTTGTCACCATTGCTTAGACATCTGCCAAACAGAGCTATAAAACAGACTACAGCAAACTATTTATATACAAAGTTGTGGCACTTTTCTATCTCTTTAGCATCCTGTGTTCTAAAAGATTCTCCTCCCAACAGAAATTCCTTTACAATATCAAAACCTAGTAAATCCATTAGGATGTAAAAAAAAAAACGTTTTCTTTGGTTAAATATTTTATGATAATGTAAAGCACATTTCCATGTGTATAATCTACTGATGTACAAATAATGAACTTCTTTAATCAAATATCTTCTGGTTTTTTTCCTCTTGTTTTATCTGTTATATACATCATCAATACAGTCTGATATATAACTAACTAATAATAAAAGTGATGTCTGACTGGCACGGTGTCTCAAGTACTACTGATAACATTCATTGTTACAACTAAATATCTTCATTTATTAAATGTAACAGAATTATTCTGAATGCCATCTTGTAATCACAAATGGGACTGAGAATAAAATGTCTGTAAAATGTTACAAAATATCTTCATTTATAATATAATGTAATTAATATAATTATATATATATATATAAACACCTCTTATAATCACAAAAAAATCATCAGAATTAGGACCGAGCATAAAATATGTTTGAAAAGACTTAACCGTTACTTAATATTAAATATTTAATTATCTGTCCTGGGTCAGGGTCATGGTGTTTAATGCCACTTTCAACTTATCCATCCATTCTTTTACTATAGGTATCAAAGTTACCTCAGTTATTATTTTTTTAATTGTTTTAATTACTACTTTATTTGGTTTTTCGAGCGTACCTGATGAAGGTTATACCAGAAATGTCTATTGCACACTAGGGCCCGGGTGGCTCAATGAGTTAGGTAGTTGGATTACCTAACAACTCATACAAGCCTATCACCAATACGTCGTGGGTTCACGCCCGGCTTTGTCAATTACAAATAAGGGTGCACTCGACTCGTAGTCGCAAGTGATAAAGTTTACCAGTTGCTTGCCCAGGGTCGGTGGTTCTCTCCAGCTTCTTCCACCACTAAAACTGGTCGCCATGATATAGCTGAAATATTGCTGAAAGTGGCGCTAAACACTAAAAATCAATCATCATCCTAGTGCACACTAAATTAGACATCTTTGTTTTTATTACAGTTTAATGGCTAATAATAGATTGGCAAGCTATTTTGGAAAGGTTATACTTGTAATGTAACATCAATCTAAATATATCTACAATACATATGCTCAACATCAGTCTAAATATATCTACAATACATATGCTCAACATCAATCTAAATATATCTACAATACATATGCTCAACCACTATTTGTGTAAACATAGAACATGTATCATCAGGCAAGTGTCTAGTTTTTGAGAAAAATTAATAATTTATTTCCCATTGGGGTCAAGGTTAAAATTTTGTCCTGCACTGGCAGCCATCTTGAATTTCCTAGTGACAATTAAACACCAACTTTGTACACGGTCATTCATATAAGGAATATTCCCACCATGTTGCAATTCCATCACAAGCCTAAACTATAGGCACATGTGAATCTGTATCCTTCATCTGGAGTAAAACATGAAAAAGGTAACACCGACCAACACCAAGTGTCACTAAAACTCGCTCAGCCTTTGGTCAAGTGAGTAAAAAAAAGATGTGTCTAAAATTTCACTGAAACTGAGACTGAGAGCCTATACTGTATTGCATCTAATCTTTAAATACCTACTTTCACTATGACGTATATTATGAATTAAAAGTTTAAGCAGTAATAAACAACAATTCCACCAATATCAACAAAACATAAAACTACTTCTCACCTCAAACAGAGTTCGCAAAATTTGTCAGTCCTGTCAGACATGACCAGCAAAATTTGAGCAAGGACTGACACAAGATTGGTATTTTGCAGAAAATTAATGAGGACTGACATTTTTTTTTCACTAGGACCACAATTTCGTGAACTCTGTTCAAATAATTTAACAGAAAAAGACCACCACATCATTATGTTGTACAGAAAATTTCATAATATGATTACTTCAAATACAGAATCAGATATATTCATTTCCTATGAAGATTTAATTGATTCTGAGTGACTCAACGAGTTGTCTGTCATAGTCTGGCTATATATATATATATCTTTATTACAATATACATAAATAATTCACTTTTTTTCATTCTTAAAATTTCTATCTACTATAAATTGCAAAAAATGGTAGTGCATTCTTTCAAGAAGAAAGTGAAATAATACATTTTTTTAGTATTTCTTATGATAAAATCTTTTAAAATGAAATTTATCATCAAAATCAACAAAATCACTTCCAGCATAAATCTACCATTCCCTGTGATTATACTGATAAATGCCTAACACATCTGTCAGTAGTTTCATCTTTAATTCATTTCCTGAAAGTGTTTTTTTCAATTTTCAAATTTCAATTAGAGAGCTGCAAATTACAAAAACTAAAATAAAATAAATAAATAAATGAATGAGTTACTGTACTATATATAAACCAGTGATGTAGGTTTGTGTCTGTTCTTCAATGTTTGGCTGTCCTACTAATTGATATCAAGTCCCTCCGATGAAATAATATATAGAAATATACATCTAGTATTTAATTTATGTAATTTTGTTATGCATGTCGGTTTGAAAAGCTCTTGAGAGCTTATGTTGTATTGTTATAAAATGTACCGACTTTAAATAAAACTTTGATTGATTGATTGATTGAGTATACTTAATTAATACTGGTAGCTTTGATCTTAATTAATACTGGTACCTTTGATGCTAATTAAGCTGACTTATTATTTGATGATAAAGAAGGACATTGACCCATTAGATACCAGAACCTTTTAGTATCGGCCCTTGGTGAGTGTTGCATTGGAATGATCAATTTAATTGTTCTTGTGCATTATTTAGTTATTTACGGAGAGGTTTATTGGGTTCTGAGGAAGACAGATACTAATATGTCCAAGTGCATCTGCCCTAGGTCGTTTCTCCACTTAAGTAACTTGCACAATTATTCCCTGTAACTTGCTTCACTGGAGAGGGGAGAAGGTGGACCTCTATTAGTCAACTATACACACTGTTATATGATACCTTGACATGAATATTTAATAGAAATTATCAAGCAGTACTCTGGCGTGGCTTATAAATATTAGAGCTGGTATAATAATAATTATAAAAAAAAAATATATATATATAATAATACTGCAATCTTGTAGTGTTATTTCATTTTGATTGAATTGTTCTATACTATGTGTTTTAATTATGAATGTATATGTTGCTGTATTGTCAGTATGTCCTTCGGGGCCCTTAATTGGAATAAAGAACTTTGAACTATATATAAATATAAATTTTCCTGCTGCTACCAGTGCAAATAATGTTTTCTCCACTCAAGAAAGGGAAATTTTCAAATTTTGAAAATTGAACTATCAAGACTGGAGAAATATGATAATCCACTGGTAGCACAATCTGTTTCTCTTCTGACCACAATGTCAAAAGTGTTTTAAAGTTGTTAATATCTGTCGTTAATGACTGATGAAAGGACATGGACAGGAATTCTCATGTAGTCAAACCTGTATAAAAAGGCCACTGAAGGGAACATGAAATTTGACCTTTATGAGCAGCTGACCTGTATATACAGGTTCAAATTATATGGAATATGGAAAAAAGGAAACCTTCCTCTATAGACAGTGATTTATCATATACTGGGGCCCTTTTAAAGTAGGAAACTGTACTAACATTAAATGAAGGAAGAAAAGTTTGAAGATACCAAAGAGGTAATCAGAGGCAGTAAATCAAAGGGCAGACAATACAATGACCAAAAGATACCAAAGAGGTAATCAGAGGCAGTAAATCAAAGGGCAGACAATACAATGACCAAAAGATACCAAAGAGATAATCAGAGGCAGTAAATCAAAGGGCAGACAATACAATGACAAAAAGATACCAAAGAGATAATCAGAGGCAGTAAATCAAAGAGTAGACAATACAATGGCCAAAAGATACCAAAGAGGTAATCAGAGGCAGTAAATCAAAGGGCAGACAATACAATGACCAAAAGATACCAAAGAGGTAATCAGAGGCAGTGAATAGAAGGACAGACAATACAATGACCAAAAGATACCAAAGAGGTAATCAGAGGCAGTAAATCAAAGGGCAGACAATACAATGACCAAAAGATACCAAAGAGGTAATCAGAGGCAGTAAATCAAAGGGCAGACAATACAATGACCAAAAGATACCAAAGAGGTAATCAGAGGCAGTAAATCAAAGAGTAGACAATACAATGACCAAAAGATACCAAAGAGGTAATCAGAGGCAGTAAATCAAAGGGCAGACAATACAATGACCAAAAGATACCAAAGAGGTAATCAGAGGCAGTAAATCAAAGGGCAGACAATACAATGACCAAAAGATACCAAAGAGGTAATCAGAGGCAGTAAATCAAAGGGCAGACAATACAATGGCCAAAAGATACCAAAGAGGTAATCAGAGGCAGTAAATCAAAGGGCAGACAATACAATGACCAAAAGATACCAAAGAGGTAATCAGAGGCAATAAATCAGAGGGCAGACAATGCAATGGCCAAAAGATACCAAAGAGGTAATCAGAGGCAATAAATCAAAGGGCAGACAATACAATGACCAAAAGATACCAAAGAGGTAATCAGAGGCAGTAAATCAAAGGGCAGACAATACAATGACCAGAAGATACCAAAGAGGTAATCAGAGGCAATAAATCAAAGAGCAAACAATACAATGACCAAAAGATACCAAAGAGGTAATCAGAGGCAGTAAATCAAAGGGCAGACAATACAATGACCAAAAGATACCAAAGAGGTAATCAGAGGCAGTAAATCAAAGGGCAGACAATACAATGGCCAAAAGATACCAAAGAGGTAATCAGAGGCAGTAAATCAAAGGGCAGACAATACAATGACCAAAAGATACCAAAGAGGTAATCAGAGGCAATAAATCAGAGGGCAGACAATACAATGGCCAAAAGATACCAAAGAGGTAATCAGAGGCAATAAATCAAAGGGCAGACAATACAATGACCAAAAGATACCAAAGAGGTAATCAGAGGCAGTAAATCAAAGGGCAGACAATACAATGACCAAAAGATACCAAAGAGGTAATCAGAGGCAGTAAATCAAAGGGCAGACAATACAATGACCAAAAGATACCAAAGAGGTAATCAGAGGCAATAAATCAAAGGGCAGACAATACAATGACCAGAAGATACCAAAGAGGTAATCAGAGGCAGTAAATCAAAGAGCAAACAATACAATGACCAAAAGATACCAAAGAGGTAATCAGAGGCAATAAATCAAAGGGCAGACATTACAATGGCCAAAAGATACCAAAGAGGTAATCAGAGGCAGTAAATCAAAGAGCAGACAATACAATGACCAAAAGATACCAAAGAGGTAATCAGAGGCAGTAAATCAAAGGGCAGACAATACAATGACCAAAAGATACCAAAGAGGTAATCAGAGGCAGTAAATAGAAGGACAGACAATACAATGACCAAAAGATACCAAAGAGGTAATCAGAGGCAGTAAATCAAAGAGCAGACAATACAATGACCAAAAGATACCAAAGAGGTAATCAGAGGCAGTAAATCAAAGGGCAGACAATACAATGACCAAAAGATACCAAAGAGGTAATCAGAGGCAGTAAATCAGAGGGCAGACAATACAATGGCCAAAAGATACCAAAGAGGTAATCAGAGGCAATAAATCAAAGGGCAGACAATACAATGACCAAAAGATACCAAAGAGGTAATCAGAGGCAGCAAATCAAAGGGCAGACAATACAATGACCAAAAGATACCAAAGAGGTAATCAGAGGCAATAAATCAGAGGGCAGACAATGCAATGGCCAAAAGATACCAAAGAGGTAATCAGAGGCAATAAATCAAAGGGCAGACAATACAATGACCAAAAGATACCAAAGAGGTAATCAGAGGCAGTAAATCAAAGGGCAGACAATACAATGACCAGAAGATACCAAAGAGGTAATCAGAGGCAATAAATCAAAGAGCAAACAATACAATGACCAAAAGATACCAAAGAGGTAATCAGAGGCAGTAAATCAAAGGGCAGACAATACAATGACCAAAAGATACCAAAGAGGTAATCAGAGGCAGTAAATCAAAGGGCAGACAATACAATGGCCAAAAGATACCAAAGAGGTAATCAGAGGCAGTAAATCAAAGGGCAGACAATACAATGACCAAAAGATACCAAAGAGGTAATCAGAGGCAATAAATCAGAGGGCAGACAATACAATGGCCAAAAGATACCAAAGAGGTAATCAGAGGCAATAAATCAAAGGGCAGACAATACAATGACCAAAAGATACCAAAGAGGTAATCAGAGGCAGTAAATCAAAGGGCAGACAATACAATGACCAAAAGATACCAAAGAGGTAATCAGAGGCAGTAAATCAAAGGGCAGACAATACAATGACCAAAAGATACCAAAGAGGTAATCAGAGGCAATAAATCAAAGGGCAGACAATACAATGACCAGAAGATACCAAAGAGGTAATCAGAGGCAGTAAATCAAAGAGCAAACAATACAATGACCAAAAGATACCAAAGAGGTAATCAGAGGCAATAAATCAAAGGGCAGACAATACAATGACCAAAAGATACCAAAGAGGTAATCAGAGGCAGTAAATCAAAGAGCAGACAATACAATGACCAAAAGATACCAAAGAGGTAATCAGAGGCAGTAAATCAAAGGGCAGACAATACAATGACCAAAAGATACCAAAGAGGTAATCAGAGGCAGTAAATCAAAGGGCAGACAATACAATGACCAAAAGATACCAAAGAGGTAATCAGAGGCAATAAATCAAAGGGCAGACAATACAATGACCAGAAGATACCAAAGAGGTAATCAGAGGCAGTAAATCAAAGAGCAAACAATACAATGACCAAAAGATACCAAAGAGGTAATCAGAGGCAATAAATCAAAGGGCAGACATTACAATGGCCAAAAGATACCAAAGAGGTAATCAGAGGCAGTAAATCAAAGAGCAGACAATACAATGACCAAAAGATACCAAAGAGGTAATCAGAGGCAGTAAATCAAAGAGCAGACAATACAATGACCAAAAGATACCAAAGAGGTAATCAGAGGCAGTAAATCAAAGGGCAGACAATACAATGACCAAAAGATACCAGAGGTAATCAGAGGCAGTAAATAGAAGGACAGACAATACAATGACCAAAAGATACCAAAGAGGTAATCAGAGGCAGTAAATCAAAGAGCAGACAATACAATGACCAAAAGATACCAAAGAGGTAATCAGAGGCAGTAAATCAAAGGGCAGACAATACAATGACCAAAAGATACCAAAGAGGTAATCAGAGGCAGTAAATCAAAGAGCAGACAATACAATGACCAAAAGATACCAAAGAGGTAATCAGAGGCAGTAAATAGAAGGACATACAATACAATGACCAAAAGATACCAAAGAGGTAAACAGAGGCAGTAAATCAAAGGGCAGACAATACAATGACCAAAAGATACCAAAGAGGTAATCAGAGGCAGTAAATCAAAGGGCAGACAATACAATGACCAGAAGATACCAAAGAGGTAATCAGAGGCAGTAAATCAAAGAGCAGACAATACAATGACCAAAAGATACCAAAGAGGTAATCAGAGACAGTAAATCAAAGGGCAGACAATACAATGGCCAAAAGATACCAAAGAGGTAATCAGAGGCAGTAAATCAAAGAGCAGACAATACAATGACCAAAAGATACCAAAGAGGTAATCAGAGGCAGTAAATAGAAGGACATACAATACAATGACCAAAAGATACCAAAGAGGTAAACAGAGGCAGTAAATCAAAGGGCAGACAATACAATGACCAAAAGATACCAAAGAGGTAATCAGAGGCAGTAAATCAAAGGGCAGACAATACAATGACCAGAAGATACCAAAGAGGTAATCAGAGGCAGTAAATCAAAGAGCAGACAATACAATGACCAAAAGATACCAAAGAGGTAATCAGAGGCAGTAAATCAAAGGGCAGACAATACAATGGCCAAAAGATACCAAAGAGGTAATCAGAGGCAGTAAATAGAAGGACAGACAATACAATGACCAAAAGATACCAAAGAGGTAATCAGAGGCAGTAAATCAAAGGGCAGACAATACAATGACCAAAAGATACCAAAGAGGTAATCAGAGGCAGTAAATCAAAGAGCAGACAATACAATGACCAAAAGATACCAAAGAGGTAATCAGAGGCAGTAAATCAAAGGGCAGACAATACAATGACCAAAAGATACCAAAGAGGTAATCAGAGGCAGTCAATAGAAGGACAGACAATACAATGACCAAAAGATACCAAAGAGGTAATCAGAGGCAGTAAATCAAAGGGCAGACAATACAATGACCAAAAGATACCAAAGAGGTAATCAGAGGCAGTAAATCAAAGAGCAGACAATACAATGACCAAAAGATACCAAAGAGGTGATCAGAGGCAGTAAATCAAAGGGCAGACAATACAATGACCAAAAGATACCAAAGAGGTAATCAGAGGCAGTCAATAGAAGGACAGACAATACAATGACCAAAAGATACCAAAGAGGTAATCAGAGGCAGTAAATCAAAGGGCAGACAATACAATGACCAAAAGATACCAAAGAGGTAATCAGAGGCAGTAAATCAAAGGGCAGACAATACAATGACCAAAAGATACCAAAGAGGTAATCAGAGGCAGTAAATCAAAGGGCAGACAATACAATGACCAAAAGATACCAAAGAGGTAATCAGAGGCAGTAAATCAAAGGGCAGACAATACAATGACCAAAAGATACCAAAGAGGTAATCAGAGGCAGTAAATCAAAGGGCAGACAATACAATGACCAAAAGATACCAAAGAGGTAATCAGAGGCAGTAAATCAAAGAGCAAACAATACAATGACCAAAAGATACCAAAGAGGTAATCAGAGGCAGTAAATCAAAGGGCAGACAATACAATGACCAAAAGATACCAAAGAGGTAATCAGAGGCAGTAAATCAAAGGGCAGACAATACAATGACCAAAAGATACCAAAGAGGTAATCAGAGGCAGTAAATCAAAGGGCAGACAATACAATGACCAAAAGATACCAAAGAGGTAATCAGAGGCAGTAAATCAAAGGGCAGACAATACAATGACCAAAAGATACCAAAGAGGTAATCAGAGGCAGTAAATCAAAGGGCAGACAATACAATGACCAAAAGATACCAAAGAGGTAATCAGAGGCAGTAAATCAAAGGGCAGACAATACAATGACCAAAAGATACCAAAGAGGTAATCAGAGGCAGTAAATCAAAGGGCAGACAATACAATGACCAAAAGATACCAAAGAGGTAATCAGAGGCAGTAAATCAAAGGGCAGACAATACAATGACCAAAAGATACCAAAGAGGTAATCAGAGGCAGTAAATCAAAGGGTAGACAATACAATGACCAAAAGATACCAAAGAGGTAATCAGAGGCAGTAAATCAAAGGGCAGACAATACAATGACCAAAAGATACCAAAGAGGTAATCAGAGGCAGTAAATCAAAGGGCAGACAATACAATGACCAAAAGATACCAAAGAGGTAATCAGAGGCAGTAAATCAAAGGGTAGACAATACAATGACCAAAAGATACCAAAGAGGTAATCAGAGGCAGTAAATCAAAGGGCAGACAATACAATGACCAAAAGATACCAAAGAGGTAATCAGAGGCAGTAAATCAAAGGGCAGACAATACAATGACCAAAAGATACCAAAGAGGTAATCAGAGGCAGTAAATCAAAGGGCAGACAATACAATGACCAAAAGATACCAAAGAGGTAATCAGAGGCAGTAAATCAAAGGGCAGACAATACAATGACCAAAAGATACCAAAGAGGTAATCAGAGGCAGTAAATCAAAGGGCAGACAATACAATGACCAAAAGATACCAAAGAGGTAATCAGAGGCAGTAAATCAAAGGGCAGACAATACAATGACCAAAAGATACCAAAGAGGTAATCAGAGGCAGTAAATCAAAGGGCAGACAATACAATGACCAAAAGATACCAAAGAGGTAATCAGAGGCAGTAAATCAAAGGGCAGACAATACAATGACCAAAAGATACCAAAGAGGTAATCAGAGGCAGTAAATCAAAGGGCAGACAATACAATGACCAAAAGATACCAAAGAGGTAATCAGAGGCAGTAAATCAAAGGGCAGACAATACAATGACCAAAAAAGAAAGGAACAAAAAGACAAACGATGATCTACAAAAGACTTGATTATCCAGGAAAATGCCTTCTATTAAGGGGTTATATCATGGCGGTCAGTGTTTCTGGTGGGGGAAACCGTAGTACCTGGAGAAAACAGCTGACTTGGCATAAGTCACTGACAAACTTTATCACATCATATTGTATCGAGTACAACTCCTCATGAGCAGGATTCATACTCACAACTTTAGTGGTGATAAGCATTGATTGCATAGATAGGTGTAAATCCAACTACCATATGATCACGTCCACAACGACCTCTCCTTCTATTAGACAACAAGGTTATACAGTAATGAATACTGTATGCTAATGTCATGGTGTTTCTACTTAAGTTTAACTGTCTGTCCCTAAAAATCCTGATAATAATTGTCAGTGTAGAGATAGCTGACATTATTTATCTACAGATACAAGGTTCTTAACATTGTAAACTAATTATAACCAAAGTTTTTCTTTTACTGAAACAGATAATGATGATACTATAGATACTGATAGCAAGTCAAGTAGAAACAATTTGTAAAGAATAAATATGTATGTAACTGTTTCTGTATCTACTTCAATTCTACAACATGTATTATGATCTCATTTTTATTGGGCTTTGGGTTTATGGGTGCTTTTCCTCACTTTCAGGCATTTTTTCAGCTATATTTTGACTATCAAACTTTTTGGTGTAGGAAAGCCTGTCTGGATAGTCAAGTACATCTCGCCATGAACGGGATTAGAACTCACAACATTAGTGGTAGTAGGCACTGATTGCATAGGTAGTTGTAAATCCAACTACCATACGATCATGACGGCCTCTCACAATAATTGATAGGAGTCCGGCAACTAAAACATTTAAAGTAACATTAGGTTATGTTTATCGTCACTTTCAGCAATTTTCCCACTACATCAGGAATACCAGACTTATTGGAGGAGGAAAGTCAGAACAGCTGCAAAAAAAACCGACAGGTGAAACCTCTGACCTTGAGTAGGTGTCAAGAAAACTGAACACTTGACATGGTTAACGAGGGGGTGCATCATGTGGTGTTAGGCTTGTGGGCAGGCATCTGTCAATATTTGATCAATTAAAAGTTACTTAACAAAGAGAGCTGAAACACTGAATTTAAACATAGCTGAGTGAGTCAAAACTACAAAAATATGTGTCCATATAATAAGAACAAAACAAGCCTAAAATTATAGACAACCCCTCCTCCATCATCTAGTTCATCACTGCTTGTATATATAGACAATACACATCCCCTCCCCCATCACTTAATTCACACCACTGCCTTATTTTAAAGTTGTACCCCTGATACTGTTGAGAAGAAATCAAAACATTTGTACCCACCTGAATATAATCAAAGTGAAAACAGTAAGTAAAGATGTCATACATTATTTATCTTTGTATCAACCTTTAATGGTCTGTAAGTGTTTACATCTGTAGATATTAAACTAACTGTACATTTATCTAAGGTTTCTCATTAATCAACTTCTCACTGTTACTTTTCTGATTTGTATTTAACTTGGCAGTTGGACATCTCTGTTCTAATTAATCAACTTCTGTCTGTTACTTTTCAACTTTTCACATTGCTTAGGTTAGACAAAATATACAAAAGGATTCTCTTAAGTTTTATTTAAGTCTTAACAGCACAGGGTAACAAAATGTACATAAGCTTTCCATAAGTTTTATTCAAGTCACACACTCCCATTAAAAAAGTCATAACCCTTCCCTCTAATATTTTAGGTAGGTCTACAGTGCCTGGTACAGTGTACACAAGTCAAGTACTGATGAATTTCATGGTCTATTTCCTCCAGATTATATTTATCTGGCCCTGTACAGTACAATACTGGTCTCATAATACAAGATAAATAGTCTCTAACCTAATTTCAAATCAAAACAAAGTTAGGATTAACAAAATTATTTTTCATATTTACATGTACATTTTGTACTGGTAGAATTCATTTATCATAAAAATGCATTTATCTCAAAGCACATGGTTTAATGACAATTAATTAATTATCTTACCTGTTAACAAGGTAATCAGACAGGTAAAAATTCACCTGTCAATCAATAAATCAATTGGTAATATAACCAGATATTATTATTATTTATATATAAGTCTATATGTAAACACCTCTAAGGTATTAACACTAGTAAGATCTGGAGTGTTGCCCTCTACATCAAAGTTAATAATAGTTATTTTATATAGAGTACTAGTATGGACTTGAATATAAATGATGGTCTAAAACAGCCATAAAAAAAACAATAAAAAAAGTTGAAATGTTGCAACATTATAAACACTTAAGTATGTTATAAAATAAAACTTGATACAAAAGTAGACTTATCTAATTTAATTCTTTATTTATTTAGCCAGGATTGCCAATACCCAATGGCTAGGAGAGGTTTTCCTCAATACTTATTTAAGAATGACTTTTGAATTAAATTGTATAATATATTATAACAATGGATAATATGTTATTAAATATAATTATATATAATTATCCAGCACCATTTCCCCTTGTCACTCTTCACAAAAGTGGCCTGTTGATTGAAACTTCAATTATAATGATATAGAGAGGAAATTACCCTAAATTACCTTAAGATTTTTTGTAACAATAATAAAATTCAGTGATTTTTTTTCAGTTGATTTCCCCCTCTCAGGGTCAAAATAACAATTATATGTGTACTATGTTAATATCATTATATATAAACATAAAATGTACCAACGCCACGATATAACTGAAATACAAATGTATTGTTGAAAGTGGCATTAAACACCATAACCCTAACCCACCCGTTATTCCCTGAGATTATCACTAATCCAGTACTGAGTAGTTGACATGAAATTAATTACTACAATTTCAGAAATTACAAATTTGAGAAATTATTGTTAAATTCAAGTTTCTTAATGGACACAGATAGCAAAAGCAGGATTTTGTCTTCTTTTTTTTTTATTTCCGGCATTTCAATGTCTGGTATTTATTTGTTTTTCTTATAAAATCTTTGAAGTCAATCACAACTGAAAAAGTTAAATACATAAATGCACTTCTGATGCATGAAATTAATATATATGTTTATAGCACTTCCCTGGCAGTCAAAGCATAATATTTCTCCTACCTGTTTTACAGTCTAACACATAAAAGTCAATTTACACAAAGATTAATTTATCTTATTATCAGACATACCACGGCTCCATTCATTACATTAAAAGTATTTTCTTGTATGTCCTAATAGAAATACAGTTGTATTATTTTTGACTTTATAAACATTAGCATGGCTTGTTTAATATTTTTTTTAATCCATACATTTCCATTATCTTTAAGTGGCCCTATATTTCAAACTTCATTGATTGTTGTTCAATTTGGTTATAACATAATCAGATATATAAGAAGAGTTTGGTGATACCAACTGGGTAATCATGAATTTGTAAATCAAAGGAGGACAGACAACACAATGGTCAAAAGAATAAGGACAAATAACGATTTACAATATACTACACAGAAAACTAAAATGCAAGCAACATGAATCCCTCTGAAAACCGGTAATGAACTCAGCTGCTCCGGAAGGGAAAGCAGTTCCTGCTTCACTAGTGGTACCCATCGTGCATAAACATTACATGTATTGATATAAGATAAAGAACAGCAACAGAAGTGTTGTTTCTTAACTGCTGATTGTTGTCTCTTAACAGGCACTAGTACATAATAGAATAATGTCAGTTATGAGGGTTGAGACAGACATTATCACTAATATAGCAATGAGTCTGTCAGGATAAGCTATGATACTAGTGATAATTTACGTCAAGACCATCAAAAACTGATGTTATTGTTTTTGTCTGTAAGATGTAACATTATATTGTATTTGACGACACAAAGACTGATTATTTTCAGTATTATAGCCAGTTCATTGAGACGTGTACTGACAATAGTATTCATTGAGTCAAAGGAAAAATGTAAACATTACTAACAGAATTAGTTCAACTATGACTGACGGGTACCCATTTCAGGAAATTCTCTAAAAATGATTTGGTACCCATCAACTTTAACTTTCATCAGCAATTAATATTTCAAAATCATGAAGATGCCATCCTTAATTTTTTGTTAGATTGTAGCAGTGTATTTTGCCTATACAGAAAAATGATAGACATAAAAAAAAATACTAATGGTCAAATGGTCATTCTAATTTGACCTGTAGTATTCAAGAATGTTAAATGGTATACATATAAAAATTCAAGTTAATTGAATACTGTTATCAACAGTATAATCAAATCAATGTTAATTTTTTGTATGTCTAACCCAAATCAAACTATATATACAATATCCGTACATTATCAAAAATATGAAATTTATTTGTACAAGCTTTAGAAACAGGTAGAACAGCAAGCCTTTGGTGAGCTTTTCTGGTATATTTTAAAACTATTAAACTTTAATAAGTGCAATTAATTCTATATTAACCAACAATAAAAAAAAATCCATGATCTCTATCACAAAATTTATTGATATACAAAACTTGCCATAAAATTTTTGCTGCTAAAAATTTCAACACACAAATTTCCTATTTATTTAAATCAATAGTATATCCCAATGATTTTATGATATCAAGTCAGTCAATAATTGCCTTCACTCTGTCTCTATAAAACCAATTAAAAGTAAATAAACATATATTACTACTTAGTAAGTATACAAGGTTAGTCTATAACTGACAACACTTCTCCTTACATTCTCACGTCAGTATAATCTTATACATTTCTCTAGCACTTTAACACTTTACAAGTCAAGAATTTAATTAGTTTTAACTCTTTACATCTCCATAAATATCAACAATAAATACAATTTTATAGATTCAGTTTTATTTCCCTCTTCAGATGTGTTTTTACAATTAATGTAAGCATCATCTTCAAATATTCATACAATTTCTAAAAGATTATTTTTTTTATTTTTATCAGAAGTTTTATTAACTTAACTTGGGGTGGTCAATGGAATTGATGTCCATCTAAAACGTCATTTCAAGAAATATTATCTTTTCAAAAGTTGTGTTACTGTACAGATATTGTATCAAGTTATTGGTGACTTGGGTGGCTGATTGGCAAAAGGTCATAGACTTCCGACAGCAAGTCATATAACATGATGTTGATTTGAGCCCTGATACGAATCTCCAGCATTAAGGTTTCTGTTTTAAGACACATTGAACCCCATGAATATATGGAACCCACTTCCATTATTCCAAAATTGTTGAATTAGCATGAAGTGTTTCTGCTAGACTTTGAAATCTTCAGGACACATTGCCAGTTTTATCAAAATTTCTTCAGGACATTCTTTAATAATTAAATTAATTTTTGTAAAGTTTTTCAGGACAATTTGAGAAATAGGTGGGTAAATGTCCAGAGACCGATGTTTAGCTGAATCACTGAACATGTCCACATTTTATTGATAAATTTAGTCTATAAGAAATATATTCAAAGATTTCCTATCAGCAGATTTTACCCCATATCTTACAACATCTACATTAATTAATTATTGACAAATTAGGTGACATAATCCCTGGGATTTCTCCTACTCAAACATTCAACAGCTGTAATGATATGTAACATTTTTACAAGTCAAGGTATCAGATTGTTGAAATATGTGGCCCTATATTTAGATTATTCTGTAATGATATGTAATATTTTGAATAATAGATTATCCATTTTCACAAGTCAAGGTAACAGACTGTTGTAATATGTGGCTCTATATTTAGATTATTCCAAATGATGAATGGACCAATATACATTATTAACTAAATACTACACGGTTGTATTAAAAATTAGCATCTTTCTGACATACCAATTTGTTACATCCCCGTGTAAAATAGAGCTCATGTAAAATAGAGCTCATCATTAATCAAACATGTAAATCCTAAGGGAAAAAAATAAAACCAAATTCCTACAATGATAGCTGTTTGATCACGAATTTACTTAAAATGTTCCAACAGGTATAATATAGGCAGCAAACAGCAGTGAGAAAACTAAATTAATTACCATCTAACCATGAGGACCTTATCAGAAAATTGGTGAGGTTTGGTTTGGTTTATGGTGTTTAACACCACTTTCAACAATATTTCAGTTATATCATGGCAGAGGAAATTGGTGAGGGTGGGTAAGAAAGTACATTCAATGCTACAAAAATGTTGTTGTACTTCTTTAGTTGTTATTTTGTTATTTCATCATTCCACATTAAATAAATTAATAAATGTCTAGTAACCATGGAAATGTGTTTTGGTTCAGGGTTTATCATGTGTCTTTTATTATCTAACAATGAATTAAATAATGACAGAGAAATAAATTAGTGCGAACTTTCTTTCATTAATTCATGGTCCGATTATGCAATATGCCTGAGAGAACAAAAATGAAAGTATATTTCCGATTTCATTTTTCGATGCATTAGATGAGGAGGGTCTCCAAGATAAAAGTTGGAAATAAGAGAGAAATATTATTAATATACAAAAAGAATGCAACAGGTTGGACTGATTTGATGAATAAAAAAACTATTTCTTTAAGAAAATTAATTACAAGTTGTATGTGGTAATTAATACTAATTATTGAAGGTAAATATGTTATTTTAATTTTTTTATACATTTAGTAATTGTTGAAGATACAAGTCCTTCCTTTCCATATCACACATAAAATGTGGACACAGAAGACCCCTGCTTTTCATGAATCAGTAAACCCCATACAAATTATAGCAAAAAGGGCCTGTCATACATATATTATTTCTAACATGTTAGTTTCTGTAGAGTTGGGTGTACTTACCACCATTCTAATCCATACATAATTTTAGAGTGGCCGTCGTGGTCATAATTGTATTTGGTAGTCGAATTTACAACTACCTGTGCAATCAGTGCCCATCACCATTAGCATCGTGAGTTCGAATCCCGTTCAGGCAAGGTGTACTTGATACAATATGTGATAAAGTTTGTCAGTGACTTGCGACAGGTCAGTGGTTTTCTCCAGGTACTTCGGTTTCCTCCAATAAAACTGACCGCCACAATATAAATGAAATATTGTTGAAAGTGGTGTTAAACACCATAACCCTAACCCATAATTTTTCAATATAACTATAATCTCACCTTTTTTTGTATCTGTACACTATACAATCAGTTTCACATACAGCCTGACTCTTATGTTATGATAATTGTAAATGATGAGATTCAGGAAGGAAGTGTCATAGTTACCAATATTAATTTCCTGTGTTCATCAATTTGACAGTTCAAACATTTCCCACCTGATGTTAATTTTCAATCTTTGTTTTGATGTTTATCATTATTGTTTTTTCTATTTTACATCTTTTAATATTTTCATCTACAAAGACTGGTCGTCATTACACAACTAAGTATTAATAGAGGTGATGTATCTTTATTATCCTATTATGTCTATCCCTTCTGAAATAGGGTCTTTACTTTGGGGGGGGGGGGTTCCATTCCTACAATCTTAGTTATTACAGTAGTTCCCCTCTTATAAGGCCAATCTCACCAAAGGCCTCCACCTTTCCTTGTTTCGAGTCCTGTGGCGTTTAATATTTTTCTCTCGTCCTGAATATAGCTGAAAAATTGCTCGCTGGACGTTAAACATCAATCAACCAAAGGCCACCCTCTTATTAAGCCACTATCACCAAAGGCCACCCCTCTTATTAAGCCACTATCACCAAAGGCCACCCCTCTTATAAGGCCACTCTCACCAAAGGCCACCCCTTTTATTAGGCCATGCTCACCAAAGGCCACCCCTCTTATTAGGCCACTCTCACCAAAGGCCACACCTCTTATTAGGCCATTCTCACCAAAGGCCACCCCTCTTATTAGGCCACTATCACCAAAGACCACCCCTCTTATTAGGCCACTCTCATGAAAGGCTACCCCTCTTATCAAGCCAGCTTTCAGATACACATAGTAAAATATGATTAAATTGTCCTCCTCAAGAGAGGCCACCTCTCTTATAAAGCCACTTTTTCATTGCAGAAGGGGAGGTAATGTATTCTTGAGGAAAACACTTGTAGCCATCGGCTTGTCAGCAATCCTAGTTAATTAAAATAATGAATTAAAATTACTGTATTACAGAGTTGATTTTGCTTACAATCTAAAAACAAATGTCTATGTATCATCCTCCCATTTTTATTTCAGAATGGATGGCCTTATAAGAGGGGGACAACTGTAGCTTCCCAAAATAATTCCATAGTATCATCTTTCAATTCATACTATTTTAGACAGGTAGTTTTACTGGAGACCACATGGTCATATACACTACACTTATCTGGTTCAGTTATAACCTGTGAGCTGTAACATCTTGTGGTTTATACAGAAAATTGAAAAGAAAAGAAATCAACTCATTTGGAAAATTGAAGATGTAATTATATATTACTGATAAGTACCCTTCAACTACTCATTTATCTAAGTCTAGTTTTATACGACCATTCCACTTACCATTTATCAAGTCTAGTAAAATACTTCAATAACATTATACTGACATGACCTTACTCCTAACCATTTACAAAGTCTAGTAAAATACTTCAATAACATTATACTGACATGACCTTACTCCTAGCCATTTACAAAGTCTAGTAAAATACTTCAATAACATTATACTGACTTGACCTTACTCCTAGCCATTTACAAAGTCTAGTAAAATACTTCAATAACATTATACTGACCTGACCTTACTCCTAGCCATTTACAAAGTCTAGTAAAATACTTCAATAACATTATACTGACCTGACCTTACTCCTAGCCATTTCCAAAGTCTAGTAAAATACTTCAATAACATTATACTGACCTGACCTTACTCCTAGTCATTTACAAAGTCTAGTAAAATACTTCAATAACATTATACTGACCTGACCTTACTCCTAGCCATTTCCAAAGTCTAGTAAAATACTTCAATAACATTATACTGACCTGACCTTACTCCTAGTCATTTACAAAGTCTAGTAAAATACTTCAATAACATTATACTGACCTGACCTTACTCCTAGCCATTTACAAAGTCTAGTAAAACACTTCAATAACATTATACTGACCTGACCTTACTCCTAGCCATTTACAAAGTCTAGTAAAATACTTCAATAACATTATACTGACATGACCTTACTCCTAGCCATTTACAAAGTCTAGTAAAATACTTCAATAACATTATACTGACCTGACCTTACTCCTAGCCATTTATTAAGTCTAGTAAAATACTTCAATAACATTATACTGACCTGACCTTACTCCTAGCCATTTACAAAGTCTAGTAAAATACTTCAAAAACATTATACTGACCTGACCTTACTCCTAGTCATTTACAAAGTCTAGTAAAACACTTCAATAACATTATACTGACCTGACCTTACTCCTAGCCATTTACAAAGTCTAGTAAAATACTTCAATAACATTATACTGACATGACCTTACTCCTAGTCATTTACAAAGTCTAGTAAAATACTTCAATAACATTATACTGACATGACCTTACTCCTAGCCATTTACAAAGTCTAGTAAAATACTTCAATAACATTATACTGACCTGACCTTACTCCTAGCCATTTATTAAGTCTAGTAAAATACTTCAATAACATTATACTGACCTGACCTTACTCCTAGCCATTTACAAAGTCTAGTAAAATACTTCAAAAACATTATACTGACCTGACCTTACTCCTAGTCATTTACAAAGTCTAGTAAAACACTTCAATAACATTATACTGACCTGACCTTACTCCTAGCCATTTACAAAGTCTAGTAAAATACTTCAATAACATTATACTGACATGACCTTACTCCTAACCATTTACAAAGTCTAGTAAAATACTTCAATAACATTATACTGACATGACCTTACTCCTAGCCATTTACAAAGTCTAGTAAAATACTTCAATAACATTATACTGACCTGACCTTACTCCTAGCCATTTACAAAGTCTAGTAAAATACTTCAATAACATTATACTGACCTGACCTTACTCCTAGCCATTTACAAAGTCTAGTAAAACATTTCAATAACATTATACTGACATGACCTTACTCCTAGTCATTTAGTAAGTCTAGAAAAATACTTCAATAACATTATACTGACATGACCTTACTCCTAGCCATTTACAAAGTCTAGTAAAATACTTCAATAACATTATACTGACCTGACCTTACTCCTAGCCATTTACAAAGTCTAGTAAAATACTTCAATAACATTATACTGACCTGACCTTACTCCTAGTCATTTACAAAGTCTAGTAAAATACTTCAATAACATTATACTGACATGACCTTACTCCTAGCCATTTACAAAGTCTAGTAAAATACTTCAATAACATTATACTGACCTGACCTTACTCCTAGCCATTTACAAAGTCTAGTAAAATACTTCAATAACATTATACTGACCTGACCTTACTCCTAGCCATTTACAAAGTCTAGTAAAACATTTCAATAACATTATACTGACATGACCTTACTCCTAGTCATTTAGTAAGTCTAGAAAAACACTTGACGATAATTAATTACCTTATGATCATTCTTGTTTTTAATGAACTTTAATGATTGCTCCCTACCTTAGCTGAGTGTATCCAGTACAAAATTCTTCTAATTTGTTTATAAAGATTCAACTGCAATCAGAACATGGTAAGAAAATTTACACTGACACACAAAGTCATGTCAGTTATACATCACTTCTACAATGGGGAAATTAAAATCCTCAATAACATGTGAATTTCTCTTCCTAACTAATTAAAATCCTCAAAAACATGTGAATTTCTCTTCCTAACTAATTAAAATCCTCAAAAAAACTGTTAGTTTTCTGCATCAGTTTATAAATACATGTGTAGTCTTAATGCAACTTGAAGAAAAAAATAACAATCATTCAATTACAATCGACATAAAATGAACACTATAAGGATATGTCTCCTATTTGCACCCTGCACGCTTCAGGCACCTAACACCTAACGTATAGAGAAGGTATTACTATACAATAAAGGCAATGGCTTTTAAAATCAACTAATAATCCTAACGTGTATTGATAAAATGACCAAAAAAATTAAATCCATCAAAATTAATAATCGTCTAACATTTTATTAAAAATCAATTTATCCATACTGTATTACTGAGTGCCAAAACAAGTATTATATTCTACCATTCTACCATTCAGGGTGAGCACAGAGACAGAAAATTGTAACAATGTCTTGATACAAGGGACGTTTCATTTTCTACTTTATCTTATTAAACAGATTATTGTATTCTGTCGGGGAAAATAGAGAAATATTTACACAGTAATAGACACACAGCTAATACAACTAACATGTAAATCCAGTCATTCCTCGACCTTCCTTTTCTTAAATCAATAAGTCATGATAAAATTATAATGTCCACTGTTACAAGTACATACATAATAAATATTGGAACATTACCATATCTCCACATCACTCTAAACGGACTGTCATAACATTGTTACATTCAGTGATCAATTCAGACTTATATATTGGAAATATGGAATTGAACAAAATATATTGACGAAATCAACTAGTAAGAATTGAAAAACAGAAATTTATAAAAAAAAAAAAAAAAAAAAACTAAAAAAAACCTACTAATACCTGAATAATATAAGCTACATGTACATGTATTTACAAACTAGAAGCCCACCTGAACCTACTTGCATTGTTTTGGTTTCAGAAAAAGCAGTAACTTTCCATATTTCCCTAGTAATTCAATGTCCTGTGGTATAGGTCAACTTGAATTTCCAATCCACACAAAAAATGAAATTTTGTAAGGGATTATTCGTGTACCTCTTGGATTCGGTGAAGTACAGTACAGACAAAGACATAGTGTGATAAATCACTGTGATAGACGTATCGCTCATCTTGGTGAAACCAATATATCTTTTAGTCTGTTTAAGCTATTTACTTATTTTGATCTACCTTTTGTGTGATAGTAAGTAACACTCTAAATGTAAAAGAAATTTTGAAAATATATTTAATAGAACAAAAGATATATCCAAATCACCAAGAAGAGTGATACTTCTATCACAGTGATTTATCACACTATGTCTCTTGACTGTACTGTATATAACATCTGGGAATATTTTTTTTTCATTTTCATACGATTCCATGTTAAAACTTGTGCTGCGGAAGCATCTAACTTGCATTTCCAATTAACAAATAAAAGCACAAATCTTTTACAGGATTGCTACCATATAACAATTCCATCAATAATGTAGCTGCTTCTGCGAAGGTTTTTCCGCAAATCACAAAGCATAAATGGCCACAAAGATTCTTGAATTTTCAAATGAAATGAAAATCATATATGGACCAGCAACGTAACATTTCTACCAAGTTTGTATTCTACTGGTCCAGTGGATTATGATTGAAATGTTATATATTAGCATAGGGAGATGACAACACCACCACAGACAATGGACTCAAAGTCCATTAAAAATACCTTTGGTCCAGGTGAACTACTGGTGGTTATAGAAAACAATCATAAACAGGTGAACTACTGGTGGTTATAGAAAACAATCATAAACAGGTGAACTACTGGTGGTTATAGAAAACAATCATAAACAGGTGAACTACTGGTGGTTATAGAAAACAATCATAAACAGGTGAACTACTGGTGGTTATAGAAAACAATCATAAACAGGTGAACTACTGGTGGTTATAGAAAACAATCATAAACAGGTGAACTACTGGTGGTTATAGAAAACAATCATAAACAGGTGAACTACTGGTGGTTATAGAAAACAATCATAAACAGGTGAACTACTGGTGGTTATAGAAAACAATCATAAACAGGTGAACTACTGGTGGTTATAGAAAACAATCATAAACAGGTGAACTACTGGTGGTTATAGAAAACAATCATAAACAGGTGAACTACTGGTGGTTATAGAAAACAATCATAAACAGGTGAACTACTGGTGGTTATAGAAAACAATCATAAACAGGTGAACTACTGGTGGTTATAGAAAACAATCATAAACAGGTGAACTACTGGTGGTTATAGAAAACAATCATAAACAGGTGAACTACTGTTGGTTATAGAAAACAATCATAAACAGGTGAACTACTGGTGGTTATAGAAAACAATCATAAACAGGTGAACTACTGTTGGTTATAGAAAACAATCATAAACAGGTGAACTACTGGTGGTTATAGAAAACAATCATAAACAGGTGAACTACTGGTGGTTATAGAAAACAATCATAAACAGGTGAACTACTGGTGGTTATAGAAAACAATCATAAACAGGTGAACTACTGGTGGTTATAGAAAACAATCATAAACAGAGGATATAACTGTAAATGGATAAAAGATAAGAAGAGTTTGAAGATACCAAAGGGGTAAACATTCTTGTCTTAAACAAATTAAAGAATAATGTTACAAGGGTCTTCTATGAACAGCAGAATTCATACCATAAAGCTCTAAGAGTGAGGATTGACTTAACCCCTGGTATAAGAATAAGAAGAATTTTTATTGTCCAATAGAGGGCCCACAAGGGGCAAAGTCATTACAGTGATTCATTAAAATATAAAAATATAAATATTGTACGTTACAATGAACAAATCTGCCCATAAAATATACTAAATACTCATACTAATGATAATTATAATAATAATTAAGTGCTGTCGACTATGACATTGTTGGCCACATCAGGTATATACAGACATGTACATCATGAAGTCTGTAATAGCCTGATGACTACAGATCAGATCACTACTATACTAACTGTCAGAAGCCTTAGTTTTTCTTGACTATAACACAGATAACCTATAATCTTAAGGCTGATAATGAAAGACTATAAGGAACTAATTTGACACAAAATAAAACTTTTTCTTTTGTCTGACATTGATGAGGTGTGAAGTAGAAATTGTTAATGACTGGTTTCAGGAAATAATTTGACACTCAACAAACTTGAGTAAGCCGTCAATCATTCAACACACAAAATAAATATAAAAACTGCATCATCATCTCTATCAGGCTTCTGCTAACATTTGTTGGGGTGAAGGTCTGAAAAAGTGGGCATGAACCACAAACCAGTGCTGTCTTAACGCATGTGCACATCGGGCAGTTGCCCGGGGGCCCCACACGCTAATCTATGTATCTTGTGTATGGCATATCTTTTAATGTTTAAACACTGAATTTGTTAGAAGTAGTAATACGATAAATATACAGGCATGTTTAATTTTATCGACCATTTACATTTTTATTCCTGTGAGTGGTTGTGTGGGTAGGGGCCCCAGTGCACTGCTTTGCCCGGGGCCTATAATGTTGCTAAAGCGGCCCTGCCAAAAACCCAGACTATGACAAATGGAAAGGTTTGTGCCTTATAACAGTGAAAGAGTATTACAAGGAGTTCTTTTTAAAAGTTGAAGAATATTATCTTTACTAACCATGATAGGGATATACAAACTCATACTAATTTTATAACATATATGGAAATAAAGCATTCCTCTTTGTGTAACAATATTTCAGCTATATCGTGGCAGTCAGTTTTATTGGTGGAGTACCCGGAGAAAACCACCGACGTGTCACAAGTCACTGACAAACTTTACCCCATAATGCTGTATTGAGTCCACTTCACCATGAGCGAAATTTGAACTCATAATCGTGTAATAGGGAGAAGATCCATAGAACTCAAGCTTAGGGAAATCTTGTAGATAATACAGTACAGTGTATCCTTTCTACAGTACACATTTATTTTAACACATCTGGGTTTTAGAAATATTGTAGCTATAACCTTTATCCACCCCCCTCCTTCTCCTGTTTCTACCTACATTAATCCATTAATATTAATAGATGTTATTAGGAGAAAGTGAACAGCAGACTTTTGTAGACAAAAGAATAATTATGGCAAGGGACTTGCTGCAGAACTGTAGCTCTTAAATTTTTTATTTAATTTTTTTTTTTTAATTTAAGCGTAGTAAAAAAAGACTGATAAGAGCTATGCCAGTAACATGAACGAACATTTCTACAACTTTGTAAAACATGCCATCATACACAGTTCACTAGTTAAGTTAAATGAGGCGTACATAATTATACCTTACCTTGATATAGGAAGGTAGTAACTGAGAAAATTAGATAATTATCCCAACAATTTATCCAGATGTTCAAATCACCATTAAATTTACAACAGGACTCCAATATAAATCAAAGATTTCACATTGAAAAGTTTATTTCATCCATTATAGATACAATCCAAGTTGAATTAATGAATCTTTAAACAGATCATGTCTATCACACACTGTGTCTCAACAATATACTGGTAAATTTATAAGTCACTTGTACTCAACATAGAGATTTAAATTCAATAAAAGTCACTAAAATTATTGTGTAAATTTGATTAAATAATCAATATTTTTATATGTAAACCATTATTATAAATGTTGGTTTTCTCTACATAAAAACAACACATGCTATTTGTCAATGTTCATCCAGATGGTCTATTTAGTTATTAGCTGTATATACATGATTTTACTATTTGTCCAATTTTATGAATGAGAAACTGCTAACAATCATTTCCCAAAGAAAACAAATGTACAGTTCTGTGCCAATATAATGACAAGCCAAATGGTTCTCTATACAAATTGCTATTTTTGCATCATATTTTATAAAGCAATTTCCCCAATAAATCCAGACGGTTTATACCAGAATATTATTTACGATATCTACAGATGAAGTACTTTAGTGTATATATTATATCTATGACTTTCTTTCTCTCCAGATGTTAGACTAAGTTCACACAGATAAAATTTTTATTGAATTCTTTATCTTCCTTGATTTCAAAGAGGAAACTGTTTATAATCCAGGTGAATACAAGTTGGGTTTTTTTCTTCAAAAACACAATTTTTTTCTGTCGTCCGTCAAGTTTTTTTTTCAAGAACAATTTGTTTTCCTGTCGCCTTCGAGTTTTTTCTTCAAAAACACAATTTTTTCCTGTCACCTTACAAGTTTGTCTTCAAAAACACAATTTTTTCCTGTCACCTTCAAGTTTTATTTTCAGAAACACAATTTTCCCCTGTCACCTTCAATATTTATCAACACTGTTTTATCTTACACAATAAATGTATCATCATAAGACAGCTGTTGTATAAAATTATTAGTCAATTTTCCACACCTTTTAAAACAGTTTTAATATTATTGTCTGTATGTTCATAACACAATGAAAATTACTGTATAATATCTTATATTAACCAACATGAGATTTCCATGCTCTACTCAAGCTTAAACATCCATAAAATACTAGTATATTGCTGGTTTATTACTTTTTTCATTATTTTCATTTTTTTTTTTATCTCAAGTTCCATAAAATCCATCAAAATTATAGGAAAATAATTTCCTTAATGTTATACTTTACACAACTGAACATATTACAAAAGATAATTCTGATCAAATTCATATATAATTAAATTTGCTCCACATTTTTTTTCCCACATTACCTTGTTGTAATTCCCTTGTATAATTAAATATACATGAAACTTACAGAAAAATTGTGTGTATTGTAATTTACATACAAGCTACAACATCTAAAGAAAATGACAGCAAACATGTATCTCACCATCAGGAAGTAAAAATACCACTTCAGTATCATTTCAGATGCCAAGTTAAAGTTGAAAGGTCATGATTTGGGTCAAGACATGGAGAATAATATGTAGTATTCACACATGATGTCAACCGAATCCCTGTTAAGAGCTGGCTAATTAAGATTAAGTTTTATCTCACACAGATATGCATGTGACTTCAGATAAGTTTATCTCATTTTCTTATCTTTTTAATTTGACTGCAGATATTACATGCACATTGATGCACTGTAGGTGTTCTGTAGGCACATTACAACATTGTTTTTACCATATTTTATGTACACGATTCTAAAAAGAATTCTCAGAAAATGATTCCTGGAGAGCTAGCATGTGCATAGAGGATTACAAAATCCTTGATACATTGTATCTATGTATCCATTATTTTTTTGATGGTCTAATTATAATTCAAAAGTTTCATATTTATTGGGGATATTTTTTTTTATTTTGAAGATATTCCCTAATTGTACTAAAATGTGAAATAGGATAACAAATAATTATATTTTTTATCTTAAAACTTTAATAAGCTTATGTCTTACATGTATATATATACATATGTATGTATTCAAGACTACATCAAAAAGGACTGAAAACTAAATCCCAAAACTTTATAATCTTGTAAAATTTTCAGACTTACCTCAGTGTAAAACTGAATTTGTCTGTGTTGACTTTCTAACACACAAAACATTTAAAAACCCATTCACAATATCAAAAGTTAAATGAAGAAAGAAAAAAAATGTTTTCAAATAGATTATTCACAAGTCAGAATTAGCTTTAGGGGATCTTAATTGAGGGTCAGAGGTCAAAAAGTTTCTTGTCAGTTTGACATGATCTATTACTCCACAGAAACAGGAAGTTTGTCTGATTGCCATAGTTTTTTTAAATAAACATGTTTGATACTTATATAACTGTACATTTAAATAAATACATGTATTAAACAACAGTTTTACTACTAAATACCTCTAAGTTTGTTTACATAAAATCTATGGAAAATATGGAAATTTCTCTGATGAATTAAAAAAAAAATAACTGAGAAACGAAAGACCACAAAATTTTGAGACTTTTAAGGTGTGAAACCACTAATTAATTTCTTTAAGGTTTTCTACTAAATTTGTGTTTTTTCGAGCCTACCTGGCCATTTTATCTTAAGTTTAACCTTTCCAAGACCATATATTTTCTGAAACATACAGGATTCCTCTACGTTCTATCAAAATATCAGGGCATGCTTAAAATCTTGCAGTGAAATGCCAGGCTACGGAAAACACCTACTCTAAAAATAGCTCGGTCATCCTCCAAAAATTCAGTATTTATAGTTCATGCATCAAATCCTCCATAGAGGTATTAAAATACAACTAAGTTCATCAAATTTGGGCTCAAAATAATCCCTATATATCTAACTTCAATTATCAGTTTTAATCATTCCATTCAATTCAGTAGTTTTCACAAAACTACAAAGTGAAAAGAACTTTTTTCTTGAAAAGGGACTACTTTCATATATGTTCTAAGCTCTGATTGGTGAATTAGTGGTTTTACACCTTAAATAGAAACTACCAGTTTGATGGACACTAAATGAATATTTTCAATTTTGATAACTTTGCTACTTTGAAATCACACAGCACTTGAAATAAACTTGTTCATTTCACTGGTTGAAATACCAGTGTTTCTTTCACTGGGAAATCTCGATATTTCACCAGTGTCTATATACATTGTATGTGGAACTGAACAAATATATGTTACTTTCTACCCATGTGTTATGTTCAAACACACTGTTCATCAAATGGTTCATTTCACCTTGCTCAAATATATGTTACTTTCTACCCATGTGTTATGTTCAAACACACTGTTCATCAAATGGTTCATTTCACCTTGCTCAAATATATGTTACTTTCTACCCATGTGTTATGTTCAAACACACTGTTCATCAAATGGTTCATTTCACCTTGCTCAAATATATGTTACTTTCTACCCATGTGTTATGTTCAAACACACTGTTCATCAAATGGTTCATTTCACCTTGCTCAAATATATGTTACTTTCTACCCATGTGCTATGTTCAAACACACTGTTCATCAAATGGTTCATTTCACCTTGCTCAAATATATGTTACTTTCTACCCATGTGTTATGTTCAAACACACTGTTCATCAAATGGTTCATTTCACCTTGCTCAAATATATGTTACTATCTACCCATGTGTTATGTTCAAACACACTGTTCATCAAATGGTTCATTTCACCTTGCTCAAATATATGTTACTTTCTACCCATGTGCTATGTTCAAACACACTGTTCATCAAATGGTTCATTTCACCTTGCTCAAATATATGTTACTTTCTACCCATGTGTTATGTTCAAACACACTGTTCATCAAATGGTTCATTTCACCTTGCTCAATTATATGTTACTTTCTACCCATGTGTTATGTTCAAACACACTGTTCATCAAATGGTTCATTTCACCTTGCTCATCATTTATAGTTATGTTGCCTTTTGTTTTATTAAATAATTAATGAACCACATCCTGCTCTATAAAGTATTTTCATGTCAAGTCAACATTTCCATATAATAGCTAGAATGGTTGAGATAAATATTGATCTGATAGTCTATAGAGAACATGTAAAACAGACATAGATCTTACCAATTATATACTTCACAGTACATGTGCACCTGATAATTTAACAAATACACTTGAAGTACAGTAGACCCTTTCTTATCAGGCTACTCCTATCAAAGGTCACCCCTATTATGATGCCAGATTTCACATACTTCTGTATCGTCCCCCTCAAGAAATGACACATCACCCATCTTATAAAGCCACCTTCTAATTGCAGAAGGGTGTGGCTTTACAAGTGGGGGACTTCTGTAGTTGTATATAAAAGTTGTATATTATGGTTCTTATAGAATGTTAAAACACCACATTTTTTTAACACACCATCCCATGCTTGCACAATCATAAGGTGATGTAGAATAACCCTGCATGTTCAAATACTTTAAAGGGAGAGAACCCTGCATAACAACCACAAAAGGGAAATTACTCTTGACATTTTGTTATTTTTCAGGTTTCTTTACTTTCTGAACAATGTACAAATGTGACTCAGATTGCTTGAAAATGAAAGCATATTATTTTTTTAAAAGTTTGGATATAATCCAATACATCTTATTTCACTTGTAATTAATGTACAATATTCAATAAACTCCGACCAGATTCAATGCTCTCTTTCATTATATACTATCTAATTAAAGATCTTTATTGCAGTTGATTAAAAGGTCACTCTCAGTTGACATCATCAATTTTCAAACAACTTTTAATGTTTTCTTGAGCTTAGTCTGAAATTATTTATTATTTTCAAATTCATTTACATATATCAAAGCAAAATAAGAAAACTGACTTAAACTAAAAACAAGACCCACAAAAAGTCCATAAATTAATATATTTCTAACAGCATAGGGAAAATCATATTCTATGGTGACATTAATGACTATATTTGAAACTTTCATTAATACTTCCTGTTTGTGTATACTACACACATTTGCTTTTTTCTGATAAAACTGACTCAAGAGATCAATTATTTATAACTGTTATCTCAATATTGTTCTACTGACATATTCTTCTACAAACTGATAAAATATTTATAGATCTATTATCTACTCTGGAATGAAATCTGCTTGATCAATAGACATAAAAGTTTCAATAAAAAAAACTGATTAATAACATATACAAATGTCTTAACTCTTAATTGACAATTGAAAAGAAAAAGAAAACAATACTACAAGAACTTAATTTCTCACTAATGAGACAGCACAGTTCCTATTTTTAGCCGTGTGAGATATATAGATTCTTACTTTGTTGTGAGTGAATTATCGGAGTTCTCCAATCGAGGTAGTTAAATTATGGAATTTTAAGTCCGAGCCTTGGCGAGGATTTAAAATTCCATAATTTAACTACCGAGATTGGAGAACTCCGATAATTCACTCACAACAATGTAAGAATCTGTTTCTCTAATTTTTTTAAACAACAAAATTTAAATCGATATGCAAATTCTCCCAACCTTTATACCGCCCCTTTAGTCTTTCCTTTGAGAGATTGCTACGCATCCTGTCACCATGGTTGCAAAATGATATAGATGTTTCAAATATTTAAAGGAAACCAAATAAATTAATAACTTTTGATATTTTATAACGACAGTATTTAACGAAACAAAAATATTTTTAAATTTGTCTATATTTCCTGAAAAATGAGATGTCCAACGAAATATTTGCGCGGACGGATCTCCAATTATAATAACAACAATGGCGGAACAGCTGAAACCGATGAATCATCTGATTCATATATTTCAGACTGAAATAAATGCATAAGCTCCTCGGGTACTGTAGGAGGTGAGTCAGAATTTCCTGGATCGTTTGATACCTCAGGCTCAGTTAGGTAGGACGTCAAATCTGTATCTTGCTTCAGTGAGAATTTTTCCATTCTCGAGTTTGATCTCCCATAATGGGAACTCAAAGTTTTCATTTTTCTCTATTGTGATCCCCTTTTCACCCGAGAGAAGTCTGACTCTGTCCCCTTTCCAAAACTTCGTTTAGGGACATCTTTTATTTTGCAGACGACACGATCGCGATTTTGTTTACACGGTAACCAAGGAAGCTTTACGTGTATCCATGTATCGAGTAGGCTAAGTCCGAAACGTTCGAATGCCAACTGTTCTGTTCCCGGTAAGTTCCCCCAAACAGGGCGCACATCACAGCAGTAAAACGTTTAACCACATGCATCACGAAAATGGAATTAAGTTACTTTTTACATGTAAATGGTATTTAGGCCTACAATATCTTTCAATATTTTATAAAATGATCAATCACAGTTGGAGAGAAAGTAGTCCCGACAGAATAAAAATTGACCAATCAGGTGCCGAGAACAGTTAAATTCACTAGTGAGGAGAACAATTTTTTCACAATCGGTTGTGAAATGTGGAAATAATAAAAAAAATTAGAGAATCCTTTTCTCTAATTCTTGTTCAATTTTCACACTTCTCAACGCGTGTGAGAAGAAATCAATAATCAACGTGTGGATCACTTTGTTCTCAGTCGCTGATTGGTCAATTATGCAATAATGTCTCAACCTGTGGGTGAGATAAGAATTTCACGCTACTTTTCCCATAAAAATGTTACGTTTTGCAAAATGTCATTGTGTCAATAAAATCGTTTAATTAACCGTAACTAACCGTAATTAACCGTACCGTCATCAAGAACCCCTCATCTGGAATCTTGTCCCTTCTCCATCATTGCTTCAAAATCATTCCTTAACGGGTGTGACGTCAATTGAAGTATACGTCAGTGACGTCATTGGACATCGATTTGAGAAAGTGAAAAACGGCCATATATTTTGTTAAATTAGTGAGAAAAAGAATCAAACAAATTTTTAGTGGTTCATTAGAGAAACAATCTCTAACATTGTTTCCCGTTTATTACGATAATTTCTCAAATCAAGATAGTTAAATTTTCACATTTTAAAGTTCGAGGTTTATATGTCTCAACCCATGGGTGAGATAAGAATTTCACACTACTTTTGCCGTAAAAATGTTACGTTTCGCAAAATGTCATTCTAAGCCGGGAATGTCACATTATATACCTGTCTGATAGCTGAATAGCAGATATATTACGGATTTAACCATTGTTTTTTTTAAATACAGAATCCAACCGTATTAAATATATTTGTGTCTTTTATTTTCATTTTTTCATATTTCTAGATGTCCTTTTCCGTACCTTTGAGGTCATTCTTCAATGACGTCAAAATATGTGTCACGTCATATTTCATGTATGGGGTGTCTCATGAAGGAAAATACTGTACTTTCAATAAAATATTAGTGAGAAAAAGAATCAAACACCGGTAAGAGGGCAAGACGGAAAAATCTCAGACAACTGCTTTGGAGACCAGAAATCTTTCCCTTGGCTGTTTGAGATTTTTCCGTCTTGCCCTCTTACCAGTGTTAGATCCTTTATTTCTTTACATGTATTATGAATGATTTACAAACATTTTTTAAAATCCTTTATGGAGGTCTTGATGCATGATCTATAAATGCTGAATTTCTGAGAATGGCATTGCTATTTTTAGAGTAGGTGATGTTGCACAGCATGGTATTACACTGTAAGATTGAAACATCCCATGATATTCTGAATGTAGACAAAATGGTCAGGTAGACTCGAAAAAACACCAATTTAGTGTTTAAATTAAAGAAATTAATTAAGAATTGAATTAATTTTTTTGTAGTTTTATTGGCGTGTAAAAGTGTGGACCGAAGCACATTTTGTATGAAGCACGCTAGCATTCAATTCTTATAATTACATTTAAATCGCACCAAAATTTAATATAGTTGAATTTTTCGTTGTGAATTTTATTTGTGTTAGATTATTTGCTGTTGGAAATTACTATGCCATTGATTGTTTACATCTGATGTCATCATGGAGGCACGTGCAAGTTCCGGTTTGAGTTTTATTGGTATGTAAAACATCTCTTTTATAATCACAGTCTTCGAAATTAGACTTTCGAATTTACTGGCCCGAAAATTTCTAAATTAGAATATTTATATAGATTCTATTGAACAAATTTGGCAAAAGTCACTGGTCCGAATCAATTTTCAATGGCCGTAGGCCACCGGACCACTGCTAAAGTCGATGACTGAATCATGTGACCACTTCATAACCAATCATATTGTAACATTTCAATGAAAAACGGAAGTAATGTAATTATTTAGTGGTATAACACCTAAATAGGCTAGACAAGGGAGATAATCTAACACTTAAATAAGCTAGACAAGGGAGATAATCTAACACCTAAATAGGCTAGACAAGGGAGATAATCTAAAAGTATCTTCTTGTCCCTCATGGTTTAATATATTATTAACCAACTGGAGAAGTTTCTTCTTGTTCCTTAGGACCTAATAGATATTATTTCCCAAACTTAAACAAGGGAGATAATAGCTTATGGTTATTGTTGTTCCTTTAAACAACATGTTTTAAAGGAGCAACAATAACCATAATTATGTCTTCTTTTAAGAAAGTTTTTTTTTAAACAATAGTTAAGATATGTTTTCTTTTCTTAAATAGTTTTCATTTCACATCACTGTCATCTTAAAGCATTGAAAGTCTTTGTAATACAAATACAAAATGTATTATTGAGTTTCATCCAATCAAATCTCTGCAGAATTACTTGTGTGATAACTTGTATATCTTAATCAGCCAGATTTATAGGAATGGATTTCTCATTATTTATGTCTAGACATAGATATCAACATATACAGGCTATTGACCAGTATATTAAAGGTGTATCAATGAAATCAATCTCTGAATAGACAAATAAATCAAAGACTGGTTACCCGACAGATACTAAGGTACCAGTTCAAATACTGGTTACCTGTCAGATACTAAGGTGCCAGATTTTACAACAGAGAATTAACAAATAATGGTTACCTGTCAGACACTAAGGTACCAGATTTACAACAAAGAATTAACAAATACTGGTTACCTGTCATATACTAAGGTACCAGATTTTACAACAGGAAATTAACAAATACTGGTTACCTGTCATATACTAAGGTACCAGATTTTACAACGGGAAATTAACAGCTTTATTATGTTCAGTTTGAGTTTTGTTGAAGAAGAGCTTCAGATTCGCCATTAAACCATCATTTGATTGGGTTGTTTATGGGTTCAACAACATTTCTATTATATCCTGGGGGTCAGGTTTATTAGTGGAGGAAACTGGAGTACATGGAGAAAACCATAGACTTACAGCATTATCTGATCAGTTTTATCACATAAGTTATATCAAGTAGTCATCTCCTCATGTGCAGGAATAAAACTCACAACTTTACTAAAATAATTTGAAAATACATTGTACAAGTCAGTATGAAAATAAAGCAGAAAAAATCAATGCTATCAATACAGTTCAACCTCACTATCTCAAACTTGTTTTTCCTGTGATAACTTTTGATACATTTGTAGACGTTTTAGTTTGGTTTACCTCAGATTAATAAAATATACTGCTACTTCCAAAAACATTGGATATAATGAAATTCGACATATATATTTATCCCCGGTTTGAAAATTATAACAACTTTTGATTGGTTAAAACCCTGGGTAGAAAAAAAACATATTCCCGGGTGTTGCTAGGCCATATTACCGGGTGTAACTAGCCATTTAACCAATCAAATGTTGCTATAATTTTCAAAACGGGGATAATATGACGTCAAAGCTCGTGACGTTGCACTCCAAAATCAAATTTAGTTAATTTTGGCTATATATTGAATATAAAGCTCTTACTTTGATCAACTGTAGGGTTCTACCAAAGGTAGTACCTTATACTGGGTAAAAAACACTCGAAACTTTCATATTTTTTACTTATTCTTTCCAAAAACAGAAAACATCACTTTTAAGTGGGCCACCGGGGTTCAAAATGTCTTATTTTTTACCATAACCGGGGACAAATTCGTTATTTACGTTCCTATCCGTAGATATGGAGATTTTCACCACCTTCAGTACCCTGTACATCCTTCGGCTGTGCCTCAGGGTGTACTTGGCTTCTTCAGGGTGTTAAAATCTCTATTATTGTGTCTTAAAAGCATTATTGAAATACAGGTATATAAAATAAAAATCCTTTATGACCAAAAGCAACTACATCCTGTTGACAGAAGCAAGTTACTTTACAGCAGAAAATAAAACCATTGACTAAACCCCATATGCTAGATTGATTGATTGATTTTTTTTGTGCTTAATGCCACTTTCAGCAATATTTCAGCTATATCATGGTGACCAGTTTTAGTGGTGGAAGAAGCCGGAGTACCCGGAGAGAACCACCGACCATGGGCAAACAACTGGTAAACTTTATCACTTGCGGCTGCGAGTCGAATGCATCCTTTTTTGTAATTTACAAAGCTTGGCGCAAACCCACGCCGTATTGGTGATAGGCTTGTATGAGTTGTTAGGTAATCCAACTACCTAACTCATTGAGCCACCCGGGTCCTTCCCATATGCTAGAAAGAAATAAGTATTCTATTGCAGTTGATCATAGAAGTTCTTGTGAAAGAAATATTGATAATAATTAAATGATACATATGGATCACCTTGTATTCTCACTCATGATTTTACCGTAATGGGTTAGGGGTAAGAGTTATGGTGTTTAATGCCATTTTCAATAATCTTTCAGCTATATCATGGTGGTAAGTTTTATTGGTGAAGGAAACCGGAATACCCGGAGAAAACCACCAAATTTTAACGTAATTAATTCCTATAAGACACTGAAAAGAGTAATACAACATGTAATGTTTCTTTATCCTACATAATTAATAATACCACATATTGTTTTCTGTTTCTGTCTGGTTTCAATTCAAATCTCTATTGGACAGAGCTCCAGATAATTTTCAAGTCCAAAGGGTAATTACCCCCTACTTTTGAAAATGATGGGTATTTGCATATTTCCTTTGCACTGTTGTACTCTCTACTTCGGAAAAGATTGCTTACATGTACACTTTTAAAATTATGTTTGACACAAGTGTTATTCAATAAACGCAGGATGCAAGTGAAATGTATATCTCTGTTTAATTTGACACGATTGTGTCATGTTTATTAATAAAATGTTGTAAATATTTCGTTTTATGCTCGTCGACTTCGGCAGTTTTCACAGCCGTGTTCACAGGCACTTGTTTCATTCAAAAAATATATGCCCCCTCCTCTTCCTTACTTCAAGGTAAACATCTACCCTTTTCCCCTTCCCCACTTCGCCGCAATATTTTTCGCTTATTTGTGATCCTTTCGCTGACCCAATTATATCGTTACACTCCCGAGATATTTCTCTTTTCGACTGCCACATTTAAATATATCTACCTCAGACAAATTGGACAAGAATAGTCAGCGAATGTGGCTTATTAAAAATTTCAGTCAATGAAACGTATACAACCACTTCCAGTCCGGTTTAAATTGATTTAGAAAATCAAAAAAAGGTGCTTTAAAAATCAAATGTCAGTAATTTGGAGTTGAACATATTTTTATAATCTGCATTGGAACAATTATCTGTATTTTAAAGGCTTACTTTACATTTGAGAGGAGATGATCATGTGGCATTCTTACACATGGCCGGTCTAGAGAATTCCGAATGCATATGAAAAATCCAGCGCAAACCAGAAGTGGTTGTATCCGTTTCATTAACTGAAATTTTTAATAAGCCACATTCGCCGACTATTCTTGTCCAATTTGTCTGAGGGGGACCCGGTAGATATATTTAAATGTGGCAGTCAAAAAGAGAAATATCTCGGGAGTGTAACGATATAATTGGGTCAGCGAAAGGATCACAAATAAGCGAAAAATATTGAGGCGAAGTGGGGAAGGGGAAAAGGGTAGATGTTTACCTTGAAGTAAGGAAGAGGAGGGGGCATATATTTTTTGAATGAAACAAGTGCCTGTGGCCGTGTTGACAATGTCATCAATGATTCCTTTAACTATACTGTCACTAGACACAGATGAAACTGTCAGGAACTTTAGTATAAAATTTTCCGTAGCGCTCTTGTGCTTAGTAGCGCACTTATTCATGTTCTTGCTCATTTTCAACGAACAACGTGTTCCCAAAATTACTTTCGTTTTAGTTCTTACTTATTACGTAAAACTGCATTTATTTGTAATATTGACCGTGATTGGATGATTTATCATAAACATCCAATCAGATCTCTTTTGACATCGATGCTTAGGAAGGCAAGCTTTCGGTACCCCTCGGATGTATACACTCTCTCCTTCGAAAAGTATTAAGGGAAGTAATTACGGGGAATTTCTCAATGACAAAAAAATGTATTGTTATGTACACGACTGTACAAGTACGCTCCAAATTTGGAAAGTTTGCTTACACAGCAATATGTATGCGCAATGTGTACACTCTGATCTGATAATACATGCGTTTTTACTCGTTTTCATAGCGTAAAAAATGCAAATACGCAGCTTATCTGGAGCTCTGTTGGAATATATAGGTTAAAATAAAATCTTGTGAACACTAGAACCCAAAAATAAAATATATACAACAAATCATATTGTTAACGAAACATGAATACCATGCATAAGAAACAACAATAAAATAAATTATAAAAGTTGACCATTAATACCACCAACAATAAAATAGGTAAAAACAAAAGACCTAACAATAAACAACAACACAATTCTAAATTAAATGTTGCAATTCTATTTTATTTCATCACACTTATCTGGTATTTCTGCTTAATGGATTAATAAATAGTAATTTTTTTTTAATTTTTTTTTTGCTTTTGTTAAATAGTATGTTGTTTGTTGTTTTTTGTGTGTGTTTTTTTTGAGTCAAATCTTATGTTGAAGTCAAAGGGAGCGGTACTAATAAGTAATCCAGGGTAGATAACCCAACAACTACCAATGGACCATATTTTCAATTTGATTTATCCAAGAAAACGACCGGTCTGAATGCCAGATAATGGGATTTGGCTGTACGTAAGTATGTTAAAATTATAATTCAAATATTGGACTTTACCAACTTCGGAGTATATGTGAAAGATTTTCCAACACAATCTACCAGTATGTACTTTATTTTGTATGTTCATGTAAGGCAGAAATTATGGAGTGTTTTGGATATTTTATAGAAAAATCAAAACTTACATTCAGCATTATCATATAAAAGATAATTTCAGCTCCTAAATAAACCAATTTTAGTGTAGTTTGATAATTTTAATTTAATTGCAAACATTATATTGAGAATTGTTACATGACACAAAACAAGACTTACAGCTAGAAGATTCTCCATTACTTAAAGCAGCTTAAAGCAGGTATAAAACATCTGATTAAAAAATAAGTAAAACAAAGCAATTTAAATTGAGTTATCTCCCTTTAAAATACAAGTTATCTCCCTTTTAATACATTTTCCTGTAGTCTACTCCTTTGTTTTAGATAACATTAGTTAGGTATACTCAATACTCCATTTTTAAGGGAAGTATGGCACAATGATTTTAGATGGATCTGAAATTACAGTAATATTTGAAATTTGAAAAGCATAAAAGACAAGATCCCATGTTTTTATTCTACCCACAGAGTTCTAATTTGAGCGTATGCACAATGTTGACATGTTTTATTACATATAATACAGACCAGTTCATGTGTTCCTTAAATTTTCCACCCATTAAATGTGGAAAAAGGTCATGGTGCAAACCACTGATGGTCACAGTTGACAAATGGTCCACTCCCCCTTTCCCATTATGAGCTCTTGAAAATGGTATATTTTATTGTAGAGACAGAACATGCATAATGGCTACGAGGTCAAAAAAAATCCTAAGCATTCTGATGTTGAAAAAATGGTGAAAAAACACATTACTCAAGCAAGATTTTAAAATGTGCTTATAAATAATGTGTCTATATGTTTTGAAATCAGGTTGAAATTTTCACAACAGACTTGTTTTACAAATGAATTTGACAGCTTTAGTAATTCAAGTACCTTCAATATGCTATCAAAATCTAATAGACAGATACAACCATTTTGTTTTTATAGCAATATTATTTTTCTTGACAATTTGTAATTTGTGGATCAATTCATTACTTCCTTGATTCGTTTGTTTATCAAATGCTGCAAATAAAAAAAAATCTGCAATAATTTCATTGCAAAGCTGCAAAAGTGAAAGAATATTTCAGAGAAAAGAAAACAGAAGACAATAAAAAATAAATAATTTGTTTCTCAGATCTTTTTATTATCATACTTTGAAGCATGCAGGCAATATCTATTTTTTAGACATGTTTTTTTTTCTGGGTTATGAAATATATATCAATTACACAATCTGGTTGAAATTAAATGTATGCTGGATTTTTTTTTTTTTTTTTTTTTTTTGTAATCCACTAAAATCTAACAACATCCTGATTTCGCTATGCTAGGTAAACTTTCATTCATCTTTAACTGCCCAATCATATGCAAGACAGTTAAATATATTGACCAATCAAACAACAGGTCTCAAGGTGTTCTTGGTTTTTAATACCTTAAGATTTGGTAGGTCTGTCACTGATTGATTGGTTGAAAATATTACCTATGACGTTATCCTATACAGAGTGTCATTAGATGTTAGTGCATAACTGACGAAAGATCCAGCAATTTGATTGGTCAATAACGTTACTTCATTTGACTTTAAACACATGATGTACAGGATTTAATGGGCAAACTACAGACACTTTAGAACAAATGATTATACATAAAAGTCTTACACTAAAATTCATATATCATTTATGAATGGAAAAAATAAGTCTCCATGTGACAATAATGAGGCTTTAAAGACATAGTCTGAAAAACAATTTATATATTTTGTATGGCTTGGTAATTAATGGCAAAATAAACTAGAAGTACAGTTAAAATGTGTCAAAGTATCACACAAAAATAAATAAAATAATAGAATGTGATTGGATATCTTTAACTTTGTTTTCTACACAGTGTTCATCTCTTCATACTAATAAGTAGTCAGGTAATAATTAAAACAATTGGCAGCCTTACACAGTGTTCATCTCTTCATACTAATAAGTAGTCAGGTAATAATTAAAACAATTGGCAGCCTTACACAGTGTTCATCTCTTCATACTAATAAGTAGTCAGGTAATAATTAAAACAATTGGCAGCCTTACACAGTGTTCATCTCTTCATACTAATAAGTAGTCAGGTAATAATTAAAACAATTGGCAGCCTTACACAGTGTTCATCTCTTCATACTAATAAGTAGTCAGGTAATAATTAAAACAATTGGCAGCCTTACACAGTGTTCATCTCTTCATACTAATAAGTAGTCAGGTAATAATTAAAACAATTGGCAGCCTTACACAGTGTTCATCTCTCCATACTAATAAGTAGTCAGGTAATAATTAAAACAATTGGCAGCCTATCACCAACAGAAGTTATATTTTCTCACACCAAAGCAGACCAGTGAATTATCTTCCAAACGAAATGAAATATTTCAATTTTTAAGTTTAGTTCAATATTTTATGTAGATTTGTTATTCATCACATGATCAAACCAACATTAGACTGATTGTATTTTTATTTCAAATCTGTACAAATAGTTGTTGTTTTTTTTTTGTCTATAAATTGGGCGAGCAAAAAGACCTCACTGCAATTCTTGATATAATTCAAAATAGGCATCATGCATCATTCAATTCTATGATAAAAACAAGAAAGTCAACAACCTACCAGCAAAAGGTTCCAACTCATCTGCTACTAATACTTCTTGACTACTCCCACTCCCACTGCTGGATAACCTTGATGACCTCCTCATCACGACCACTTCTTCTTGTACATCACATGGTTTCTCATCTTGTGGCTTACTTTCATTTTCTTCTTTGGTCGTTATTAGTTTATCAACATTGCTGTCCGTGTCTTTAAGTTCACTACTTTCATTTTCTGCTATCTTATCACTATCTCTATCAGTGGAATCTGTTTTGACATCTTTAGATGAATTATCTCCCCCTGATTTGTCGTTCATGGTAGATGAATTATCTCCCCCTGATTTGTCGTTCATGGTAGATGAATTATCTCCCCCCGATTTGTCGTTCATGGTAGATGAATTATCTCCCCCTGATTTGTCGTTCATGGTAGATGAATTATCTCCCCCCGATTTGTCGTTCATGGTAGATGAATTATCTCCCCCTGATTTGTCGTTCATGGTGAAATCTTCTGTTATTGTTTCAATATCTCTAGACTGTCTCTTTGTCTGAAATACATATATAAATCATTGATAGGGAAGTGAGTGACAGCTGTCTTAACACCAAGTGAGCAATTCTACAGCTATATCATGGCACTACAAGTTCTACGAGATGATGATGTATTCAACATGCTTAGTTGGACTTTAGCTCACAGTCCAAGTGTAGACAATAGACATGTTGCTTCAATTGGACATATTATCTGTATTCCAAGTAGACCATCCTTGCTCTTACTCCTTAATTCTGTGTACTTAGCACAGAAGCAACAAATTTCAATTCCATTGTTTGGTTTGACCGGTCTAGGACTTGAACGCATGACCTACAAAACTCAAGGTCAGCACGCCAACAAAAAGAAATAGACAGGTGTTTGATTTATACAGGTTATATTAACAAAGATTTTCTTCATCGGAACTTTATTCAGGGTTCAGTTTAGACAGGTTTCGCAGTATTTTTTTTTAATAAAGACCAACATGTTAGATTATAATATAGGAATTTGAGACCATACTTTTAACCAAGTCCTTTTGCATATATCTAAGAATTTCGAAACAAATTACAAATAGGGATTTTAGGAAAATTAAATGTCTATCATAGTTTAAAGTTTATTTGCAGTACTTACTATTTAAATGTATGTCAACAACTTTAGTTAAATTAGCTCAAATCATAGTCTCCATTTAATAACTTTGTTGTGTAGAAAAATACTGTCATTTATTCAAGTACTACCCATCACTAGATAACATAATTCTAAATAAGACCTTCTAGAACTTGATATCTAGTCCTAATCATAACTATTAACTACTTTTTTTTTCTTATCAAGGAATTTTGTTAAACAAGGAAGTAAAATACAAGCTTAGTTACTAACCACATTATTTAACAAATTTAAATGTTTATTTGATGTCATCTATTACATCTTATCTACATGTATAAAATGAATTTTAAAATCCAATAATAATGTTATCAACTTTTTCTTATCTGCCTGAACATCAATAAAAATCAGTACCGTATTTCTTCTAATTAAAGCCCCCCACCCTTATTCTGGCCTATAGAACATTTTGACTTCTAATTTAATGCCCCCATTTCATAAAATGTAAACTCCACTTATCGGTACCTAATCAACAACACAGCGTGTAACAGTTCCTAAAATAGTTACAATGTGTGAAGAGTTTTACACATCACTAATCAGCAATAATTGTCCAGGTAAACAAACACGTTTTCTGTCAACGTTAAAGAACTTGGCTGCCGCATGTTTTTCCTTTTCTTCGGCAAATTTAATTACTTTCAACTTAAAGAAAAATTATATTTGTGTCTAGCTTTAATATTCTTAGATTCCATTTTTAGTAGCAGTGGGTTTTAGTAAAGTTCTTAATTTTTCAACATCAGCAGCTTGTCCCGAAAATGTGTACGTACACGGTAATTATAATCCTATATTGAAAAACTTGTTGCCAATTACAGTTGCAAATATTTTACCACCTGTTTTAAGAAAAAATTTAAATACTTTGCTGTGTTCGATGGGCAAGTGTCCTACACATTGTTCTTTATTTCCATAATTTCGAACGAGTTTCACAGCAAATTTGTCATTTGGATTATTTTCTTCTCTGTCACAACGAAGTTTCTCGCTGATCTCGTATGTCCAGATTGATCTATATACGTGATAACCTCGAATAGAACTTTCAAAATTAAACTCCATTTGCTGCTCCATGCACGTTTCTAGATGGAATTTATAAATTATGGTCAGACCAACCCAACACGCACTGATTAACCGATATCAGAGACATTTCATTAGGTAATGTATATTGACATAGCACGTGTATATTTTTATAGTCTGTTTCATCAAATTAACCTCATCTAACGGCTATAAAAGTCGGAAATTCGTTTCTCTAATTGATGCCCCCTATTTTAAAAATGCATTCACCCTCGGGGCGTCTATTAGAAGAAATACGGTAAGTCACAAAAACACAAATGTATCATTAAATTTTTATTGTCCTTTTTACTGTAACAAGATATGATTATAATCTAACGATTATGAAGTCTCCCAAACCGGCCACTGACAACAGTTTAATTGAACACTTTGCATTGTGACAAATTCTGAGCTTGATTTTTTGCGGTATTGTGGTGGCCATTTTGAAAATGGAGACCGGTAGAAATTTTGCAATGTCGGGAATCAATTCCAGACATCATAATCTACCAACATATGAAATTTCGTTGAAATCAAACAATGTTGAATATGTGTGGTATTGTGGTGGCCATTTTGAAAATGGCGACCAGTAGAAATTTTTCGATATCAGGAATCAATTCGGGACATCAAAATCTCCCTAAATATGAAATTTCGTTGAAATCGGACAATGTTGAATTTGTGTGGTATTGTGGCGACCATTTTGAAAATGGCGACCGGTAGAAATTTTTCAATGTCGGGACATCATTATCTACCCACATATCAAATTTTTAGGATATCGAACAATGTTGAATTTTTACCCTCATTTTTATGCCGAGTTTTGGCAGCCATTTTGAAAATGGCAGACATCTTGAAAGTTTTGAAAATGCAGAATTGCTCCTCTAATGGTGACCTATCACTATGTCAAATTTTATGTCTCTATCATTATCCAGTTAGAAGTTATCAACATTAATGTACAAAATTTCAAGTTTCCCATAGGATTCTATAGTAACCCCCATCCTCTTTGAACCCCCAAAAATATGGCTTTGACCCCCTTTACCACAAATCTGAAAACTTTAGGATCAACTAGAAACATATATCTATAACTCCACCAAGTTTCATGAAATTCTGTCCAGTAGTTCCTGAGATCTGCCGTGGACAAGTTCATGGTCCACGGAAAGAAAGGAGAATAAGAATAATAATAATAATAATAATAATAAGAAACGGAGCAAAAACAATAAGTCTCCAAACGTTGTTTGGGAGACTTTTTTTAAAATAATACAATCATAAAAACTGTAATATTACCAAAAAAAATGAGAGATACACAAAATTCCTGGATACATTTTAATCATTAGGTTAAAAATATTGAAATGGTTGAAAAACTGTTTTTGTTTATGAATAATCAACCAGGCTGACGATTTGTTTTAGTTTAATAAATAAGTGTGGACATAAGAATTAATAAATAAGTGTGGACATAAGAATTAATAAATAAGTGTGGACATAAGAATTAATAAATAAGTGTGGACATAAGAATTAATAAATAAGTGTGGACATAAGAATTAATAAATATGATGTACAGCTTGAGTTCAATCAAAATTGTAGTTTTTATGAAAAATATTGTCTGTACCTTTCTAGAGGATTTTCCAACGAATATGGAAGTTATGCTGTCCTGAATAGAGAATGCACTTTCTATAAGATTAAGGCTGCAATAATCTATATATACAGTTAAACCTGCCTTAAAGGGCACCTCTATATAACAAATCACTGTCTATAAAGGGCACCTCTATATAACAAATCACTGTCTATAATACAGTCAAACCTGCCTTAAAGGGCACCTCTATATAACAAATCACTGTCTATATAGAACACTTCTATATAACAAATCACTGTCTATAAAGGGCACCTCTATATAACAAATCACTGTCTATAAAGGGCACCTCTATATAGCAAATTACTGTCTATATAGAGCAGTCTCATTTTCCTCATTAATGAATAGTGCATATAATTTTAGCCTGTATATAAACGGCAACTGCTCATAAAGGGCACATTTCCAGGTTCATTTGAGTGGCCTTTATATACAGAAATGACATTGTAAGTTAATGCAGTGTCACAGTACACACTTACAGAAGGCACTTCAATACCAGCTATTTTCTGTTCTATACCCTTCCTGGCTGTATTAGGGGACGGAGGAGGGAAGTCTGGTGTCGGTGGTTGAGGGTATCCAGTCGGTGTCATAGGAAACGTGTGTTCAGACTTTCTCTTCTTTGTAAACTCTAGTGAAGGTGGCTTTGATACTGAAATATACAGCATTACATGATAATGTTTATAGGAGAAAATTAGCAATTTCAACAGAAAATAAATATTATATTAAAAAAAAGAAAGTTTTTGTCAAAATAGCTATTTAAAAGATTTAATGACCCCCACAAATAAAATAAGTGAGTGATTGTTGTTTAACAACTCAGCTATTGTTCAGCTATATCATGGGGAGAAGAAGTTAATTTTCAATGAGATGATGAGGTCTGCTTTGTACTAGATCAACACACTTAGTTGGATGTTTATAGTGCTAGCTGACAGAAACAACACTAAGACATGTTATACTACTTCTAAACCAACAAGTCTTTGCTCTTTTTTCTTAATACTGCATGTTTAGCGGAGAAGCAACAAATAAATATTTTATATAGTCTTTCACTTGACTCGATCAGGGCTCGAAACCAAGATCTACTGCACTTGAGGCAGTTGACAAAATAGATGTCATAATACATCTCAAGTATATGCTGAATAAAATATAACTTATACAAGTATCAAAATAATTAACATGTTCTTAATAAACGTATCTACACTTTCTATAAAAAAAAAATACAATGCTAAATATATAGTCTGGGGTCAAAAGTCTTTCTGCACTTAAATATTTCCCTATATTTTATAAATACCTGTACATATAAAACCATGATTTTTGATTTTTTTTTATGTCAAATCAATTTCTACATGATTTACACGATATTTTCATCATTAAAAGCAGAAATAAATATAGTATCTTCTTATAAATTCTCATATAATTTCCTTAAAATATGATATAAAAAATTCACCAAATATTGAAGGAATATTTGAAATTTTTGAACAGGTCATACGATATAACCTGGTTTGGGACAGCTTACACTTAATAAACATCTATTATAGCAGTTTCTATAATAGATTATTATTACACTTATATACAGGACACCTACCCTTGCTCTCAGTTTCTATAATAGATTATTATTACACTTATATACAGGACACCTACCCTTGCTCTCAGTTTCTATAATAGATTATTATTACACTTATATACAGGACACCTACCCTTGCTCTCAGTTTCTATAATAGATTATTATTACACTTATATACAGGACACCTACCGATGCTCTCAGTTTCTATAATAGATTATTATTACACTTATATACAGGACACCTACCCTTGCTCTCAGTTTCTATAATAGATTATTATTACACTTATATACAGGACACCTACCCTTGCTCTCAGTTTCTATAATAGATGATTATTACACTTATATACAGGACACCTACCCTTGCTCTCAGTTTCTACAAGATTATTATTACACTTATATACAGGACACCTACCCTTGCTCTCAGTTTCTATAATAGATTATTATTACACTTATATACAGGACACCTACCCTTGCTCTCAGTTTCTATAATAGATTATTATTACACTTATATACAGGACACCTACCCTTGCTTCCAGTTTCTATAATAGATTATTATTACACTTATATACAGGACACCTACCCTTGCTCTCAGTTTCTATAATAGATTATTATTACACTTATATACAGGACACCTACCCTTGCTCTCAGTTTCTATAATAGATTATTATTACACTTATATACAGGACACCTACCCTTGCTCTCAGTTTCTATAATAGATTATTATTACACTTATATACAGGACACCTACCCTTGCTCTCAGTTTCTATAATAGATTATTATTACACTTATATACAGGACACCTACCCTTGCTCTCAGTTTCTGTATTAGATTATTATTACACTTATATACAGGACACCTACCCTTGCTCTCAGTTTCTATAATAGATTATTATTACACTTATATACAGGACACCTACCCTTGCTCTCAGTTTCTCCATCAATTTCATCTTTTGTCTCGGTGGATCCATTAGAAATTCTTTTCTCATCACTAGCTAAAGCTTCAGAGAGGTTTCTATTAATTCGTCCTGATTTAGGAGGTAACCCAGGTGTAAAACTACCTCTCTTTGTTGTATCCTTGTTTTGTGCTTCATTTTGGCAAGACTTTATTGGAATGTCACTATCACTTTGTAGAGAACTACAAGGAATGCAAGTTTCATTTTGTATATTTGTTTCTGGAATGTTACTTTCACCTTGCAAAGTTTTCTGTGGAATGCTACTTTTACTTTGTAAAATGTCGATTGGAATGCAATTTTTAGTTTGTAAAGTTTCATTTGGAATGTTGGATTCATCAGGAATTTCACTGTTATGTTTAAAACACTTTTCAGGAATGGCCTTTTCAATTTGAGACAAATTGTCTGGAATGTTTTTATCTAAACTGCTATCACAGCCATTGGAATGACAGACATTCTCCATCAATAAAGTACTTTCACTTTCTTGTTTTGCCGTTTCTTTGCTATCTAAAGGCTTAGAGACTTGCTTAGCACTTTCGGTTTCAATCACAGATGTAAGAGGTTTACTTTCACTTTGTTCTTTGACAACAGGATCAGCTTCAACCTGTTGAAAATCAGTTGAACTTCTGTCTGATAGTGAAGTCCGTTCATCACTAGAAAGATTTTGATAAATTTCTTCCCTTGATTCAGTCACATGACTTTCAACTCTTTCAGTTCTAATTAAATTTTGATCCAATTTTGTCTGATCGTCATTGTATTTGGTAAATGGCACAGTTTTAGAAGTATCAGTTTTGTCTTTTGAAATCAAGTCAGCAGTAGCAGCGATATTGGTATAAACAGGATCAGATGGAACATTATCAGCAGGTCTTTTTGCATCACTGCTATTTTTAGTATCAGTATTGGTATATACAGGATCAGATGGCACATTTTCAGCCAGTTTTGTCACATCACTGCTTTTTTTGGTATCAGTATTGGTATAAACAGGATCAGATGGCACATTATCAGCTGGTTTTGTTGCATCACTGCTATTTTTGGTATCAGAAGGTTCAGTTTTAAAGCTAGGATATAAAACGTTATATACATCTTCGCCTCTACTTTCATTTTCATCAGGTTTTTTTCCAACATTAGACATTGTCTCATAATCAACTTTGTTAGCATCAATTTGCTGAACTTGTTGTAGACTAGTTTCGGTTTTTTTTCGTGCTGGAGCTGGACTATTCTTTCGAGGTGGTTTTGGAGGCCTCATCTGAAATTATACATATAAAAGTAGCACATAAGATTTATGCTTATGAAAAGAAAGATTAAACAGTGATTGATGGTCATCAATTCAACCAATATCAACAAAACAAACAATCATTGTTTTATAAAGTACTGTTCACAATTGTAGAGTGAAAACAAATCATGGATGTCCTTGGTCAAATATGGACCAAAAAACAAACAAAATTAACCCACATTATCCATATTACTTGATAATCTATTAGACTTTGGTACAGGACACGAAATTAATGCTGCTCCACTAGCCCGAGGCTAGTAAAATCAGCGTCGGGCTAGAAGAACTCTCTTAGAAGCTAGTCCGATGGGCTAGTTAAAATTTCCAATTGTCAATTATTGTTTCCACTTCATTAATTTTAATGACATAATTGAAAATCATAATTAGTCGTTCATATTACTGTGTTTGTTTACGCTGTACACAATTTACCTGTAGGGAATTCCCTCGATAGCAATTAGATCCTAAAGGGTGGTATACGAATTGATCAAATTACTCGATAATCCGGGTAGCTCAGTGAGCGTTCTTAACAACATAATCTAAGGTTCACGAAATGTGGCGACACATTACCGGCATAGAGCAACCAGCGAAAAAAAATTTAATTAGATAATAATGAAAAATTGGAGAGAAAAAGGACGTATGATCAGGTCAAAAGAAAAAGAAAAACTAGAGGCTCAGGTGAGCCTGTATCGCTCACCTGACATAAATAAGTCCTCTTAAGAATGTCTGCATGCTGAATACATCTAAGTTACTATTCAAATCCCATACTGCCATAGGGTTCTATGTTAAAACTATGTCTGCTCATGGCAGCCATCTTGGATGGAGGTCATGGTCACCGGACACAATTTTGAAAGTATACTACCCAAGGACCATCCATGCCATGTTTGCTTTAAATTGGCTGACTGGTTTCAGAAGAGAAGACTTTTAAACAATTTTCCCATAGGGTCCTATGTTAAAACTATGTCTGCTGACGGCGGCCATTTTGAACCGAGATCGGGATCACTGAACACAATTTTGGAAGTTGACCACCTAAGGACCATCGATGACATGTTTGCTATATTGGCTTACTAGTTTCAGAGGAGAAGATTTTAAAACATTTTTTCCCATAGGGTCCTATGTTAAAACTACAGTATGTCTGCTGAAGGTGGCCATCTTGGATGGAGGTCAGGGTCACTGGACACAATTTTGAAAATTGACCACTTAAGGACCATCCATGTCATGTTTGCTTTAAATTGGCTTACTGGTTTCAGAGAAGAAGATTTTTAAATATATTTCCCATAGGGTCCTATGTTAAAACTATGTTCGCTGATGGTTGCCATCTTGGATGGAGGTCGGGGTCACAGGACATAATTTTGAAAGTTGACCACCTAAGGACCATTCATCCCATGTTTGCTTTAAACTGACTTACTGGTTTCAGAGGAGAAGACTTTTAAACATTTTTTCCATAGGGTCCTATGTTAAAATTAAGTCGAGTCATGGTGGCCATCTTGAATTTCCGATCAGCAAACGATTCACAAGTTTAGTACAGGACCACCCAATGATCATTCCTGCAAAGCCACAATTTAATTGACTTAGTGGTTTCTAACAAGAAGATTTTTAAAATTTCGACCAATCAGAACACATTATAGGCCCTGGCAGCCATGTTGGATTTCCGATCAGCACCAAAAACACAAATCTTGTATATGACCATCCAATGAACATTTCTGCCAGGTTTGGTTCAAATCTGTTTTGTGGTTTCAGAAAAAAAGATGAAAATGTGAAATTCCCATAGGGTCCAATGTTAAACTAAGTCGAGTCATGGCGGCCATCTTGAATTTCCGATTGGCAAATGATTCACAAGTTTAGTACAGGACCACCCAATGATCGTTCCTGCAAAGTCACAATTCAATTGGCTAAGTGGTTTCTAACAAGAAGATTTTTTAAATTTCGACCAATCAGAACACATTATGGGCCCTGGCAGCCATGTTGGATTTCCGATCAGCGCCAAAAACAAAAATCTTGTATATGACCATCCAATGAACATTTCTGCCAAGTTTGGTTCAAATCTGTTTTGTGGTTTCAGAAAAAAAGATGAAAATGTGAAATTCCCATAGGGTCCAATGTTAAACTAAGTCGAGTCATGGCGGCCATCTTGAATTTCCGATCGGCAAACGATTCACAAGTTTAGTACAGGACCACCCAATGATCATTCCTGCAAAGTCACAATTCAATTGACTTAGTGGTTTCTGACAAGAAGATTTTTTAAATTTCAGCCAATGAGAACACATTATGGACCTTGGCAGCCATGTTGGATTTCAAATCAGCACCAAAAAACACAAATCTGGTAGAGGACCATCCAGTGAACATTTCTGGCAAGTTTGGCTGATTTCTGTTTAGCGGTTTCAGAGAAGAAGATTTAAATGTAAAAAGCTAACGGACGGACGGACGGACGGACGCTTACCCATGACAAAAGCTCACATGACCTATGGCCAGGTGAGCTAACAAGCTGGCAGAAAAACCGCAACTGGTTAGTTCACAACAATGAAATAGACAGAATGACATGTTCAGTTTGCATACAATATGCTTCTTCCGACAGGATGATGGTGACGCTGGTGATGATGATGTTTCAAGTGATGACAATACTGACATTCTTTCTTCATTATAATTTTTTCAAATAAAATAATTATTATATAATTTTTAGTAATTGTCCCCATGATGGTCGGGCTAGTAGAATATCTGGGGGCTAGTTGATTTTGATATCTACTAGTCCTGCTGGCTAGTTGCAATTTTTGCTTAAATTCTACCCCTGCTTTGGTACTCGGTGTACATCTGGGTACAAAATCATGAGTACTATTGTTCAACGTTCTACATTGGTACCATAATACCCTGACCTACATAGGTAATCTTAAACTACATTTTTCATATATTTACCTTGTTTAATGCTGGACTTCGAGTTGACCCTTCTTTTGCTACGGGGCTCTTGCCTGACATCACAAAATAACCACCTAAAGGATAAAAAGATATAATTAGACTTCGACAAGTATAAATTGATATAAAGTATCTGCAGTTATAAAGGTCGAGACAGACAATATTGCTTAGTAACATTGTGAGTCTGATAGAACGAGCTGTGTTAATAGAGCTAATCAAAGTCGAGACATTCAAAATTGACGTTAATGTTTTTTATTGGCAAATTGGACATTTTCCATTAAATGTGTGCCGCTGATAAAGTTTGGATCACTGGACTGACCACAAAAATATATCGTCAGTTCGTAACTCGCATGCACAAGTTTATCAGTCGATCTGAAGTAAAACACATTTTGACGTCATCGATTAAAACAAGATGAACTGTGAGCTAATGCTCACTTATGATACCCCCGCTCTTCGGCAAACAGGAAGTAGGAATCTGATGGGTCAAAAACCGCTTCCCACAATATGGCATACCTATATGAAGCTTGTGACCAAATATCACATTCCTGTCATCAATAGTTGCTGAGAAAAATGCGACGAAAAATGTGCATATATACAAATGTATGTCAAATGTGTATAAAAATCAACAAAATCGGCAAACAGGAAGTAGGAATCTGATGGGTCCAAAAATGCTTCCCACGATATGGGGTACCTATATGAAGCTTGTGACCAAATATCAGATTTCTGCCATCAATAGTTGCTGAGAAAAATGCGACGAAAAATGAGCATATATGTTCAATGTGTATAAAAATCAACAAAGTCGGCAAACAGGAAGTAGGAATCTGATGGGTCCAAAAACGCTTCCCACGATATGGGGTACCTATATGAAGCTTGTGACCAAATATCAGATTTCTGCCATCAATGGTTGCTGAGAAAAATGCGACGAAAAATGAGCATATAAGTTCAACATGTATAAAAATCAACAAAGTCGGCAAACAGGAAGTAGGAATCTGATGGGTCCAAAAACGCTTCCCACGATATGGGGTACCTATATGAAGCTTGTGACCAAATATCAGATTTCTGCCATCAATAGTTGCTGAGAAAAATGTGACGAAAAATGAGCATATATGTTCAATGTGTATAAAAATCAACAAAGTCGGCAAACAGGAAGTAGGAATCTGATGGGTCCAAAAACGCTTCCCACGATATGGGGTACCTATATGAAGCTTGTGACCAAATATCAGATTTCTGCCATCAATAGTTGCTGAGAAAAATGCGACGAAAAATGAGCATATATGTTCAATGTGTATAAAAACCAACTAAGTCGGCAAACAGGAAGTAGGAATCTGACGGGTCCAAAAACACTACCCACAATATGGTATACCCATATGACGCTTGCGACCAAATATCAGATTTCTGCCATCAACAGTTACTGAGAAAAATGAGATGAAAAATATCTTGGACGGACGGAAGGACGGACAGAGGTAAAACAGTATACCCCCCTCCCCCTTCGGGGAGCTATAACAATAACATCAGTTCTGAAGGCCTTGACAGACATTTATCGGTAACATCATCAAGTGTTTAATGTTAGTGACAGATAATTTTCCGTATTCAAGTTAATTTGTTAACATAACAACATTGACCTGTTTGTTCTAGATCTAAATAACATATTACAACATAATAATGAGAGTTGAATGTATATTCACTGACAAAATTTAATAAAGCTAATTTTGGCTGTCTAAACATCTGCAATTTTGATGAAGAAAATTTGAACCTATTATCTAACACTATTTTGTAGAATAAAATTATAGAAAGTTATTGAGATATCTCAAGATAAAAAAAAATGTTGTTAATTATTTAAGAAATAATTCATGGCAGGCATAGAGTTGTGCAAATTTACACATGGGTTGGGCTTTTATTCGAATTTTACCCCGAGCGAAAGCGAGGGTAAAATCTAAGAATATAAAGGCCCAGCCCATGTGTAAATTTGCACAACTCTATTCCTGCCATGAATTATTTCGATTCTAATATCTAATAGGACAAATACGGTATTTTTTAACCATTCGTGAACTGTATACACACGGCATTTGATGGCTGTTCCATTTACCTCCTTCGGAAATTTTGAAATGATTTTGAATTATTTGTATTTGAACGAGATATTTTAAAACAAAGATATGGATGTTAACACGAAAAACATATTTATTGTGTATTTTCCAATATAGATTCGATTGAACAATTCCTGCGTAAAAATATTAAAAAAAAAGTCGGAGTTCATTCGTTCATCATTTCGTGCGCTAACAAGATGGCGGAGCGGAGTTGTCAAACATTGATAATATCGAACACTTGAACAGTTGTTAATAATCGACAATTCTTGTTAGATATGAAATAAAAATAATAAATGCCAATGGAAAAAAAAGCTTGTATTGTTGACATAAAAAAACATTCCAGAATAAATACAACCATCTATTGACTTTGACTTTTGTAATATATCGTCATCCTGTGACGTTGTTTACAAGGGAGGCTGATTGACACAAGCTGGTTACTGATTTATTTTACGATTTTGTGAGCATTTTTCTTATTTGAGTAGCAAAATTCAAAATGCCATCAAATTGGAAAATATCAGTAACTTAATTACATCACCATCCAGTTATCAATGTATACGTAGTAAAAACATGAAGGTTAGTGCATTTTCCGGTTATTCATGGCCGACACATATCAATGGAATGTATGTGTGCGTACTGGGGATCCCCAAATGTAAATTTTCAAAACAAATGATCAAAAAATACTTAATTACAGAATATTTATTTATAACTGAGGGGAAATTTTTTATTTTAAGGACTTTAAAAATACGTTATATGCCGGTGTTTTGCTTGTTTACACTCGGTCGTCACGGTAATTTCACAGCGGGAGACGCATGGAACAGCCAGATTTGTTGTGTACTGCACTTGCGCTAAATATAGAGTTGTTGAGTATTATCATGTGTGCCGTTTTAGAGACGTCATATTAGAATTTCTTTTCACTGTATATATGTATGTTAAAATCTCTTACAAATATACTGCATAAAAACAGTATTAAATAAATCAACATGGAATATCTGAATTCCTTAAAAAATATTCTTATGTAAATTAGCCATGCACTGTTAATACAAAAAGCAATCCAATTCAACCATGTCATATATAACTTTCATCCCCATATGTTTATTATCATTTTTTCTAAATTGAAAAACATGCAATCAATAATTGTCTCCCTTTAATGTACAACAATAATTGTCTCCCTTTAATAAATGTTTTAAAATGGACATATTTAGACTTCTGTTTTGGACAAAATTCAATTGAATCATTAGTTTAGGACATGAGGTGAGCTGAATATTGTCTCAGATATATAGCATCTTGATATAAAACACATCTCTGCATATTTTATAATACCGATTCTTACTTTTCCTAGACTAAGTTGTTAAAATGGACTATTATCCTCAACACTCACATATAGCTTTTCCCTCAAATATCCCTTATAAAATAAAAATTTCAAAACAAAGATATTTTTCACACACATTTTGAACAACATGTTTGATTTAAGTCTTAATGACAAAATAATAAAGAAATATCAGGACCGTTGTTAATAAAAATGTGAGGAAACCTCCTAAATAGAGGACACAGATCCTTAAATACAGAGACACTATCACTGTGACCTACATTACAAGGAACACACTGTAAACTTGTGATATTAAGGCTTATTATTATCTAATATTAAAGGTGCAGGTTGTCCTCTTTCTTTTGACCTTTGTATTGTCTGATCTTCTTTGATTTAGGACTTCTAATTATTCCTATGGCATCTTCAAACTTTTCTTGCTTTGATATAATTTCTACATATATAGATATTAATATAAGCTTTAGATAAGCTTCCTTCTTCCAATTGTTAAGCATTTATTGTTATATATTTTCTATAATGTTGTATATTTTTACCTGCAGAACCTATATTTCCTATATTTGCATAAATATCATCATCATCTGAAATTCACATACAAAAATATTTAAAAACTATGACAATGTCTGCTCATAATTATATAGCACAACCCTATTTCTGTTAAAACGTAAGTCAAGATATGGCATTTTGAATAAAAATTGAATTTACATAAGAAAAGACCGGAACAGAACAAAAAAAACGGGACAAAAGCCATTTGTCACCAGGATGGCTAATACACATCACTTGATCCTGGCATGACAGCTTTGAAAAGCTACAGAAGAATGAATTGTTTAAGGCAACTTCATTCTCGACATTTCTTTAAGAAGAAAGAAACAATTCTGAAGACACTGTATTGATGTACTGTCATTTAAAAATAGAATTTTAGTCCACAATTTACTGTTAATTATTTTTAGTCTTAAAACAATTAATAGTCAAATCATTTAAAAACATATAAGTGGATTAGAATTATTTAACAGGTTAAATATAACTTAAATGAAGCTTTCATATTATATACCTGCAAGCTCAGGATCAACAGTCACACCTACACATGGTGGTGGAGCATCCAGTATTTCTCCACTTTTAATTCTAACTGGTGGTAAGTCAGCAACAACCATGTCACTTGTTGGGGACATTACTTTTGGTGGGAGCAGAGGTATTTCATCAGTCTTTGGTGGCAGAGGTGGGATAGAATCCTCCTTCTTTGGTAAATCTGGTTGGTGTTTCTCTTCTGTAATTTGTTCTTGTATGAAGACAGCTGACACTCTTGGAGGAACATTAGGAGGACTGGCAAGTGATGCAGGCGATTCATTAATTCTATAAAAATTAATTTACATCATAATTATTATACTATTTGTAGTATTTTGACAGATCTAACTTTAACTTAAAGCATCCAATATTTATTAAATTATAGAGTTCATAAATTGAGATTTTACCCATCAGAAATCAGTTAATAACAAATCTGTTTTTAAATAATTTTTCTTTGAATTAAAAACGAGGAAAAATTACCCTATGCTAAATTTTTATTATAAAAATGCAACTGATAAGATTGTTTTTGAAATACCTCATTTTAAACCTGTCCTTGTCAGGTTTACTATACATGGCAGATTTTCTATCTTCGTCAGTCTCCACCACTGATATTCTTGGTTTAGGAGTTGGTCTTGTTTTGGTTTCTGCTGGTTTTCTGTTATCAATTTGGTTTTTAGTGAGATCTGTATCATCAACTTTAGGAGCAAGTGGAGGAATTGCCGTGTCAACATCAAATGCCATACCATATACATTACTATCATCCATCTTTGGTCTCTCATCTATAATGTCAGACTTCATAATGTGATCTGCAATGAAAAAAATAACATTTATACATGAAGTATTTTATAACTATTAATTTTGATTTATGTCTGTAACTTAAATAATTTTCTTCAGAAAGCACTGATAAATATTTTTGCTAAAGATAATTATTTATCCTGCAATCCTTATATTTTCAGTAATAATAAAGAAACGTTCAATCTAACTAATAAAAACGTAAATATCAAAGTTAGTGCGCAAGACAGGTTTCTGGAATAACCTTCATCAGTTATCTATGCAAAAAATCTCTCATGGCGCATGATTTGTGTAAAGAGAACTGAAAGAAATAATAAGAGTATAGTGCAGACAGGATCCCACTGAAAATTATTGTCAAAAAACAATTGCTTTATCAAGTCTTTTCCATAAAATCTGGAAGTTGTTTGTGACTTTTTGACATTGCAGGATAATACAATATACAGTCAAACTTGTCCACGTGATCACCTCTATTAAGGAGCCACCTGTTTTAAAAGGTCACATTTTTCTAGTCCTCTCATAGAAAATTGCTTGTGAATTGAACCTCTTTTAAGAGATCACTTGTCTTATGAGGCCACTTTTTTATTTGTCTCAAATGTGATTTCTTAATATAAGTTTAAAGGCATACAGGCTGTCAGAATTGATTTTTTTTTATATTAAAAGTTGCCAATATTCGATGTTTTATACTAATTGCAGTTGAAATTTTTCATAAAATCATACGTAAATAGCTTAGAACGAAGGAAATACGTCGCTGTTTGATTTTCTTACATACCGTAAAGAATTCAATGTTGTCCCGCACAATATTCATACGACTTGACAGTGAATTCATTCGGGAAAGCGTTTGCGCATGTGCAAAATTGTTTGTTGACGAAGAAAGCACATGGCACAAATCGAATCGTGGAATTGAACAAAACATCGACAGATTCTATAAAAAAACGACACAAAAAGGAGGATTAAGCAAGCTTTTTGTAAAAATCAAAAAAATATGTTATACCGATCTACTCCATTTTTCAACACGTAAGCATAATTTAGTTTTTTTTTCCGGCCGAATCATATTTTAACAGTAGAATTGCATCGTAGTTTTTTATATATTCTTTTTTTTTCAGGAGAAAATGCTAGGTGATATCTCTTTTAAATTAGAGACTAAATTAATAAACTTCATGTCTGTTTTTTCCTAAAAAAATATAATCAAGTCAACTCAACTCAAGTGTTGTCAATAATATGCAATACAATTTGTTTACAATTTTCCCTTTATCTGGCCCCTTTGCAGAGTTTGGGTTTGTTTTTATTCATTTCATCACATATTTCCGATTTTAAGTGTCATTCATACTAAATACCATTATACAATATTAACTGATTACTCCAGGATCCAACTTCATAGATATATTTCTTAAATTATATTAATTCTAACGAATGCAACATGCTTCTTGGTTATTTATAGCAGTTATCAGTATTCGGCAAACTTCGGAAAAGCAGCCGACTTATAATTAGGTGTGTTAATGGCGATTTTACCAACAGACATTCGAATTCTTTTCACTAATTACGACATTTTAACATATTTTTTAAACCTGGCTTCTTGTTCAGAACATTTTATTAGTATAAAACATCGAATATTGGCAACTTTTAATATAAACAAAAAATTCAATTCTGACAGCCTGTATGCCTTTAACTATAAAGTAGAACTTGCGCAAAAATGTATGGTCCCAAAGTATTTCTGTTAACTAAAATAAATCCTGAGTATTACGACATCCTTACAATCCGACACATTTCCCTGTTCCCTTGGTGTGTCGGATTAGACAGGTTCCACTGTATAGATGTACTTTGTCAAGAAAAAATAACATTTGTTTGCATTCACTGTGAAACAGACCAGGAAAGCTGGCCAGAGGTTTAATACCTGTTTAAACAGGCCAGGAAAGCTGGCCAGAGGTTTAATACCTGTTTAAACAGGCCAGGAAAGCTGGCCAGAGGTTTAATACCTGTTTCTGAAACTCTGACAATATACAATATAAGAAATATGTAAAAAAAAATAATAATAATAATTTGCAGCAATAACATTTGACCTTCAAGATTGAAAAACAATCTGGTTTTATTACATTTTTTTGCACCATATTGATGATAACAGTCAAAATAAGACAGGTTTATTGTTGTCAAAATATTTGTTTATTTGTTTATTTGTTTATTGTTGTTTCTGAGATCAGGAAATAAAATGTAACTAATAACAAATACATTTCATTTATAGAATATTTCTGTAATAAACTTCAAAGACACCATAAAAATATCAAGAAACAATAGATTTTACAAAAAACTTATCACCACTGAGTGTAACTTTCATAGTTTGGTAATTGAATACATTTTGATATCCAATAAATTGTATACATATATTCACAGTCCACAAGGCCTTAAGGAAGCTAGTGGTTATAAAATCTAATTTACAGTGATCCATAAAAAAAAATTCTAATTGAAATATTTAATAATCTTTTCCATTTGAAATCAAATACCATGTACAGAGAGTTTTAATATATAGTAATCCCCCCCCCCCCCCCCCTCCTTCAAGAGAGGCTATCCATGAAATAAGGCCATGTATTCATTGCAGAAGGACAGCCTTATAAGAGTGAGACTACAGTAGAAATTCTAAACCCTGTATACCTCTAATAAACTTGGCTATTTCACCATATTTGTGTTGAGTTTGATCGTTTTTCAGAATGATTTCTAGAGCTGTTTTACCCTCACTGTCAGCGGCATGTATATCTATACCTGTAAAAGTTTAATATATTAATTATTGACGGGAAGAAAGCTGTACTATAAATAGCAGTAAAGTAAGTCTTCATTTAGAATGAAAGTCTCAACAAATGTATATTATATATAAATATATTTAACAATAACAAACAACATACATTGTACAACACATCATGTCAGAGTGGGTCGACATGTCTATCTGTGGACTGTTGTTTCAGTCAGCTAGCACTATAAAAATTCAACTAAGTGTGTTGGTCTAGAACAAAGAGGACCTCATCATCATTTCATTAAAAATTAACTTGTTCTTGTCAGGATATAGCTGAAAAATTGCTGAGTTGACGATAAACAACAATCACTCACTCATCTAACACATTATGGTCAACAAATATTAAAAAGGTACTCAGACCTCACTGTCATAAAACGTTTGAGTATGAGTTTCACACTCATACTCCAAATTCATCCAATAAGAACACTTGATATATTTCATCAATGATCTGATTGGCTCTTTTTCGAGTACGAGTACAACAATCTTACTCAACAGTTTTGACTGCAAAGCATGAAGTTTTATTGTATATTGTAATACGACGTCTTTCATATTGGCTATATAAAAAATTCCAAGAAATACCTCTTGGTATTTTTTTGGTAAATTGTGGCCATAAATATCCCCAGTTATTTTGTGTATTTATACAGCACTGTGGTACATATATTATATGTTATTCAGCTATCAGACAGGGTATATAATGTGACATTCCCGGCTTATGATCTATATTCCCTGAGGCGCAGCCGAAGGGAATATAGAGCATAAGCCGGGAATGTCACATTATATACCCTGTCTGATAACTGAATAACAAATATATTACGGATTTAACCATTTTTTTGTTAAATACAGAACCAAACTGTCGTATAAAATGTTTTTTAATTTTTTTCTATTTAGTTTTTTTTGTTTGTTTCCTTTTTGTTTGTTTATTTTTATTTTCCTTTTGGTTTTTTTTACCACGTACATAGTCCCAATTCATATTTAAAACCTTATTAAATATTTTGCATCTTTTATTTTCATTTTCCGTATTTCTAGATGTCCCTTTTCGTACCTCTGACATTCTTTGTTCAATGACGTCAAATATTTGTCACGTGATATTTTATGTACTGAGGTGTCTCATAAAGGAAAATCCTGTTCAATTTCATATGCAGTAAATTTAATAAACTTTATAATTATAACATTAATATATTACATAACAAAACAACGGGTTTGTGAAACAATTTCAATAATTAAAATGTTAACAATAAGCAAAAACTTGGTGTGGCCCCCGTGACCTCGAAAGTTTTAAAGGCGGAAACTTTAACACACTTTCACTTGTTGATTGTTATGTTCAAATTTGTAATGGTACAGCCGTGGAACATGGGAGTTTGCTGAATTGTTCTGGTGTTTGTGACGGAATTAACTGTTGTAAGAGTGTTATAATCACAAAATAAATCATCATAATTTACATCCAAAATGTCAACGACGTCCGTAACCGACAATGAAACATGTGTATTGGCTCTCATTTGAAGAAGTGATGTTGAACTTGAACTGTTTTGTGTCGGCGGCATGAGTTGCAACCGGGAAGTACTGTGCGGGGGCATTATCGAGGATAGTTGAGATGGTTGCTCTTCACGAACAGAACTTGTGATAATGTCTCCCATAGCTTGTTTTTCCTTTGATGAAACACGTTGATATACTGCAACTGACGAGGCAGATTTGTGTCCGGTAACTGCCATAATTTGTGCCATTGAACAGTTTCTTCCGAGGATAGTTGCACCCGTTGCACGAATTGAGTGGTTGGTGTAGATTTGTGAAAGGTATATTTTAATTTTTTATTGAAGAAAAGAATATCTTTTTTGTTCATACAACCGTTTTGAGTTTAAAAACAGCATTTAATTTGGTAAAAATACATTTATTATTCCGTATTCTGATATTGATTCAGTGAAGCGTAAATATTTCTATTTTTGTCAACCACGTTGTTATTGTTGTTTGGGGCCCAAATGAGGGAGACCGAAAACGTACATATATACCCCGTCTGTTTTCCGAATATATGCTGACATTCAGGGTTGAATAACCAATGAAAATATGCGTAACAAACTAAATTCGTAATATACATTAACAGTCCCGTTGTTTGTATTGCGTCTTTACATATTAATTTATCTATAAGAAAATACTATATATAACTGGGATCAACATTGACTTTTGTAAATTGTTGACTTATTTTAAGCTATATTAGCATTTTAAGATATAAAATCAGAATGCCATCAACTTGGAAAATGTAAGTAAATTAATTGCAACACAGTGTGTCATTGTTTGTGTAGTAAGAACGACTGTAAACATGAAGGTTAGATGATTTTGTTATGAGATACAATTGTACTGTAAACATGAAGATTAGATGATTTTGTTATGAGATACAATTGTACTGTAAACATGAAGGTTAGATGATTTTGTTATGAGATACAATTGTACTGTAAACATGAAGGTTAGATGATTTTGTTATGAGATACAATTGTACTGTAAACATGAAGGTTAGATGATTTTGTTATGAGATACAATTGTACTGTCAACATGAAGGTTAGATGATTTTGTTATGAGATACAATTGTACTGTAAACATGAAGGTTAGATGATTTTGTTATGAGATACAATTGTACTGTAAACATGAAGGTTAGATGATTTTGTTATGAGATACAATTGTACTGTAAACATGAAGGTTAGATGATTTTGTTATGAGATACAATTGTACTGTCTTCCACTTCAGAAAATATGTTACATTTTTCCTATTAGAATCAAAATTTAGATTAGAATATTAAATAATTTTTGAATTTTAAAATGACAATTTAATATATGCAAGGCATTGCAACCATACAATTTACACATGTGAAGCTTTAATTAATTATGGCTTCCATTAATTACAATGTATTACTATTCTGATTGGTAATTTCACACACAAAAAATATGTAAGTGACAGCAGTGATGCAAGTTTGTTTTACTCCAGAATGATATAGCTAAAAACCAATGTTTCCTTCCACTGTGATATCAATGTTAGATATTTAGGTATATATTGTGTAATTTAAGTATCATGGGAAAACTGATAATCTGTGAGAGTCAATATGTATTGATATAATACCTGGTCAATTTAAATATCAAGGTTATATAAACCAGGCTACTATCTAAATGTTACTTAATGTTTTATGGTGAGAGGATATTGACCATTAGGTCAATTTGTCCCTAGCTTTGGTTATAAAGAAAATAAGAAATAACTGATATACAAGTATGCTACATATTTAGAATGGTTAAAAACCTCAAAGACAGTCATTTTGTGTTTTTTTATTCCCAGCACTGACAAGTACTTAAATAAAACATATAAATTACCCAGAGATCAAATATATTGAGTGAGTGAGTGAGTGATTGATTGTTGCTTAGCACAAACTCATCAATTTTTCAGCTATATCATGGTGAAAACAAGTTAATTTTCAATCAAATGATGATGAGATCCGCTTTGTACTAGACCAACACGCCGAGTTGGATTTTTATAGTGTTAGCTCACTGAAACAACAGTCTGCGGATAGACATGTCACCCTACTCGGACACATTATTCTTGATTCTGAGCTAACCAGTCTTTGCTCTTACTCCTTAATGCTGCGTGCTTAGCGGAGAAGCAACAAATACCAATTACAGTTGACTCTCACTATCTCGAATTCGATGGGACCATGAAAAAAATTTGAGTCAACCGTAGTTCGACTCAAGAGGAGCTATGAAAATACCGGAAGTGTAGTTTGTTTAACGACGAAAGGGAGACAACTCAAGTGAAATTTTGAAGAGCTAAAACCAGCATCGCATGTCACGATTCTCAGAACAATTTTAAACTTATTCAATGTTTTTGTTGCTGTTTTTATTTTTCTCTGTTAAATTCTTTGAATCTTGTGGAATGACTGATAACTTCTAGATATCTTTTTTTTTGTGTATGATTATGTTTATCTGTTTTGTTTATGTTTTTCAGCTGTTGCATTGTCATAAACTTCACCCATCATGACGTATTTTTCTTTGTGCAATACTGTTTATTTACAATAAATTTAAACTAAATGTTAATTAAGAGTAACATTTTTACAAATCTCTCAAAATTGAGAAATTATACATCTTCTTTAATCAAAATTAATTTCTGACAATGTTTTTCAGCTGTTGCATTGTCATAAACTTCACCCATCATGACGTATTTTTCTTTGTGCAATACTGTTTATTTACAATAAATTTAAACTAAATGTTAATTAAGAGTAACATTTTTACAAATCTCTCAAAATTGAGAAATTATACATCTTCTTTAATCAAAATTAATTTCTGACAAATAATTCAATAGATAAAACGCTTCCGTTCGTTGTGTACTTTTCATAATCATTGATGTATGCCGACCCAAGCGCACTTATTTTGAATCGATCATTTTTGATTGTACACATCTAATCTGTGTCATAATACCAAGCCAATTCAAATATTATCACTAATTAATTTGACAGATTGTGAAATAAACATGTGAAATAGCCTAAGGTAAAAATGTCAAAGGCAATGACTGGATGTTTCACCTGTGATCCGATTTTAATCTCAAGGTAATACACATGTTTTGACAGGTAAATTTGACTTAACGAATGTAAATAATATGGCTTTCTACATCTCGGGACCAAAACTTTTATTCGAGACAACCGAAATTTCGACTCATCCGAATTCGACTCAACAGGAATCAAATTATATATATTTATACACAACGAAGTTCGGGATTTTGATAAAAATTTGACTCTACCGGAAATTCAAGTCAACCGAGTTCGAGACAATGAGAGTAAACTGTATATATTCTTTAGTTTGACCCGAACAGGGCTCGAACCCACGTTTTAATGCACACAAGGCAAGCACGCTACCCATTACACCAGCGATGCATTTAATTGAAATTTCTTTTTTATTAACCCTAATAAATAACAGACATTCTAATTGTTACTAACCTTTCTCTACCAGTACCTTGACTACATCTGTTTTACAATACATAGCTGCTGTATGTAATGCCGTACCAGCAATAGTCTGAAAAAAACATTCTCTATATATTCTACAAATTCTAATATCATATCACAAACTTCTGATAATAGACAAGTTGAAATGTGTACTTTACCTAAAATATATCATCATCACGAATAAAATATTATTATTGTCTCTTTGTTGTTTAACACCATCTTTGAAAATATTTTAGCCATGTCTTGACCTCATCTCATACTTACTTCTTTTAAATGGAGACTCTCACATTTTTTTAAAACGTTTTTTTTTCTATAAATTAGTAAGTGTGTATAATCTTTTGTTTTGATATTTTTTAAGATATTACATGCATGTAGTGTCAAATGACAATTAGTAACACAACGTTCAGGAAGTTTTAAGCTATCTCTGTTTAATGAATCAATGTAGCAGTATAAACTGTATAAACATAACATGATCCCCTCAGCAATGACCACCCGGTTTATACAGGCAGAAACCTTGAACATTAGCTCGTTGCAGAGTAAAGTTGCTTCTCGCCAACGATCATCCCTCAAACGCGACCAACGACCACTAATCTTGTGCAGAAACTTGAATTTAACCTCTCAAATATGACCGCTAACAACTAAATAAAATTTGTTATCAAATAGATTCTTTTTTTTTCTATAATGGCTTTCAGACTAGTCAGTCAAAATCTTTTAGGCACAGACTGTAAAATGATAGAAACAATATTTGTTTACCTTTGTATTAATGTCAAACCCTGCATCTAGCAGTGTATTAATGATCTGTATATGTCCACAAGCTACTGCTAGGTGTAATGGAGAATGTGACATGACCATGTGTTTGACCAGATCAGGATTTTTATTGACCAATAGCTGTACAACATCATATCTTCCATACTGGGATGCAAGATCTAAAGCCGATTCATCTTTTAAGTTACGAATAGCAGTATCAGCATTGTACTGAAATAACCAAAATAATCTGTTATAAGCTTGAAAATAATTAATGGTTTCTTCTAATGAGTATAATAAAACTGTATAAACAATTTACTTCTGTAGAAAAATAATCTCTAAAGAACAGATAAGTATAGAATCAATCTAATTATGTCTCCCCTTCGAACGAAGGGAGACATATTGTTTTAGTCTGATTTTTTCTTCCGCTTCTTCCGCTTCTTCTCAGCAAAGCTTGTCCGGACCATGACTTTTTTGTCTTTCGAGATAGGTCAATGATATTTCGTATGTGGGTGCATGACCATAAGGCAGTGTGTCGCGCACCATAATGACCTTTGTGGGACCTTGACCTTTGACATCAAGGTCAAATAATTGTTTTTTAAATAGTATCATTCAAGTATGTGGATGCAGGACCATAAAGCGGTGTGTCGCATACCGTAATGACCTTAGTGAGACCTTGACCTTTGACCTCAAGGTCAAATAATTGTTTTTTAAATAGTATTTTCTTGTTCGGGCCATAACATCTTCTCAGCAAAGCTTGTCCGGACCATAACATTTTTGTCTTTCGAGATAGGTCAATGATATTCGGTATGTGGGTGCATAACCATAAGGTGGTGTGTCGCATACCATGACCTTCGTGGGATCTTGACCTTTGACCTCAAGGTCAAATAATTGTTTTTTAAATAGTATTATTCAAGTATGTGGGTGCATGACCATAAGGCGGTGTGTCGCGTACCATAATGACCTTTGACCTCATGGTCAAATAATTGTTTTTTAAATAGTATCATTCAACTCATAATGTGTAACTTATTGTTGTATAGATGGCCGCATTAAGGGGAGACATAAGTTTTAGGTATCTAAAACAGTTCTTCCTAGTTCAGAGTTATGGTTATGGTGTTTAATGCCACTTTAAACAATATTTCAGTTATTTCGTGGTGGTCAGTTTTATTGGTGAAGTAAACCGGAGTACCTGGGGAAAACCACCAATCTAGTTCAAATTAGATGTCAGTTGTATCTTTTTAAAATTCCTTTTCTTTGGTTATACACTAACATCTGATGACATCCAGCATGGGGTCATATTTTCAACCGACCAATCAGAGATGAAGCTACTAAATCTTTAGGTTATCAAAACTATTTTTCAATATTTTGTGTGATTTCACCATCTCAAAATGTTCACCACCATTGGCTTCTTTTTTATTATACATCGAAATGCATAAATAATATTCTTGTCTAATTAGAAATGTTTATACTGTTTTTATATACAACATAATATACATAATATGTTCAGAATAATGAAAATAACAGAAATAAATAGATGTGTGTTTACATCCTGCAATCAGAACATCGGCATATTTTCAATGTCTATCAAGTATACGTTAAACGGATCAACACCAAAAGATTTTGGACTTCAAAAATGTCGGAGTACATGCAAATTACATTAGAGCTTGGATTATGGTCATCAAATTTGGTGGAACTCTGCCAGAAATGAGGCTAGTTCACATCTTTGTGCAGTCAGATGCATGTACACTGTAGTCAGATGTCTGTACACTTTACTCCGATGTTTGTACATTGTACTTCAATGTGTGTACACTGTAGTCAGATATTTGTACACTGTATTCCGATGTTTGTACACTGTATTCCAATGTGTGTACACTGTAGTCAGATATTTGTACACTTTACTCCGATGTTTGTACACTGTATTCCAATGTGTGTACACTGTAGTCAGATATTTGTACACTGTATTCTGATGTCTGTAGTTAAGTGTTTGTACTGTGTAAGCAGATGTTTACCTCTAATAATTACATACCTGGTCTAGAAGTAGAATACTGACTACAGAACTGTACCCATACTGGGATGCCATGTGAAGTGCTGTATCTCCCAAACTGTTCTAAAAAAATATTACTCATTGTTTAAGATTAGAATAAGCTTTTATATTTGTTTGTGTGCTTTTTATTTCAGAAAAAAATAAGAATATACAATGATTTATAATAGTAGCAAGCATAATCTGATCTTATAGTACTACGGCTTCTATGGTTCTGTGTATTCACTGGCTATTTTAATCAACTTTTCGCTGACTTATTTCTAATATAACTACCACAGTACCATAGGACCCCGATATACTGTAAATAAATTTCAGTAGTGATTAGGACACAACACACCTTGATTAAACAAAGACAGTCAAAATTTCCACCAATATCAACAAATAAAACAAGCATCTTCACCTCAAATCATTGAACACAAAAAAAATGTATGCCGATGGAGATCCAGTATATATACGCTAAACTACCTTTCTGAAACATTACAAAAAAATGTAGACAAAAAATTAAGTCCAGATTTTGAAATTCCCTCTTTTTCTGTCCAAAAAAGTAATACATTTTTTTAGAGCTATATAATAACGCTATGCATTTTTATAAAAGGATTTACCTATGGAATTCATTTTTAAAAAAGTTGAAAAATAAATGCTACATATACAAAAATAACACCTTGGGGTCTTCAGGAAGGGGTACAATCCAAGGATGATTGTGTTAAAATGTCAGAAGGATCAGCCAACCAGAACAAAAGTTATTGCAGTGAAGCCATGGTGTCTACAGACAGACAGACAACAAAAGTTATTGCAGTGAAGCCATGGTGTCTACAGACATTCATACAACAAAAGTTATTGCAGTGAAGCCATGGTGTCTACAGACAGACAGACAACAAAAGTTATTGTAGTGAAGCAATGGTGTCTACAGACAGATAGACAACAAAAGTTATTACAGTGAAGCCACGGTGTCAACAGACAGACAGACAGACAACAAAATATATTGTAGTGAAGCCATGGTGTCTACAGCAAGACAGACAGACAGACAGACAACAAAAGTTATTGTAGTGAAGCCATGGTGTCTACAGACAGACAGACAACAAAAGTTATTACAGTGAAGCCATGGTGTCTACAGACAGACAGACAACAAAAGTTATTGCAGTGAAGCCATGGTGTCTACAGACAGACAGACAACAACAGTTATTGCAATGAAGCCATGGTATCTACAGACAGATAGAAAACAAAAGTTATTGCAGTGAAGCCATGGTGTCTACAGACAGACAGACAACAAAAGTTATTGTAGTGAAGCCATGGTGTCTACAGACAGACAGACAACAAAAGTTATTGTAGTGAAGCCATGGTGTCTATAGACAGACAGACAACAAAAGTTATTGTAGTGAAGCAATGGTGTCTACAGACAGACAGACAACAAAAGTTATTGTAGTGAAGCCATGGTGTCTACAGACAGACAGACAACAAAAGTTATTGCTGTGAAGCCATGGTGTCTACAGACAGACAACAAAGGTTATTGTAGTGAAGCCATGGTGTCTACTGACAGAGAGACAACAAAAGTTATTGTAGTGAAGCCATGGTGTCTACAGACAGACAGACAACAAAAGTTATTGTAGTGAAGCCATGGTGTCTACAGACAGACAGACAGACAACAAAAGTTATTGTAGTGAAGCAATGGTGTCTACAGACAGATAGACAACAACAGTTATTGTAGTGAAGCCATGGTGTCTACAGACAGACAGACAACAAAAGTTATTGCAATGAAGCCATGGTATCTACAGACAGACAGACAACAAAAGTTATTGTAGTGAAGCCATGGTGTCTACAGACAGATAGACAACAAAAGTTATTGCAGTGAAGCCATGGTGTTTACAGACAGACAGACAACAAAAGTTATTGTAGTGAGGCCATGGTGTCTACAGACAGACAGACAGACAACAAAAGATATTGAAGTGAAGCCATTGTGTCTACAGACAGACAGACAACAAAAGTTATTGTAGTGAAGCCATGGTGTCTACAGACAGACAGACAACAAACGTTATTGCAGTGAAGCCATGGTGTCTACAGACAGACAGACAACAAAAGTTATTACAGTGAAGCCATGGTGTCTACAGACAGACAGACAACAAAAGTTATTGTAGTGAAGCAATGGTGTCTATAGACAGACAGACAACAAAAATTATTGTAGTGAAGCCATGGTGTCTACAGACAGACAGACAACAAAAGTTATTGCAGTGAAGCCATGGTGTCTACAGACAGACAGACAACAAAAGTTATTGCAGTGAAGCCATGGTGTCTACAGACAGACAGACAACAAAAGTTATTGCAGTGAAGCCATGGTGTCTACAGACAGACAGACAACAAAAGTTATTGCAGTGAAGCCATGGTGTCTACAGACAGACAGACAACAAAAGTTATTGCAGTGAAGCCATGGTGTCTACAGACAGACAGACAACAAAAGACAACAGACCCATAACATAAGACTGCAAATTTTTTGTGGACATATTAAAAAAAGCAAAGAATGTTTCAAATTCATGAAAAAATCAAATGAAATAAAGTGGATATCTCCTGATCAACATGTTATGTGAATATATATAAGATGTTCTATCATACAAAAGTCAATCATTGTTATAATTAAGGGTTAGGGTTATGGTGTTTAATGCCACTTTCAACAATATTACAGTTTATATCGTGGAGGTTTGTTATAATTAAGATCTTCTTCTACAAGACAAAAGTCAATCAGTGTTACGATGCTCTATCAAACTAAAGTCAATGATAATTGTATCACATCATAGATATCAGATCTAATTTAGTGTGCATCAGATTGATTTATAAATGTCATCATTCTTAACATTCAATCATAAATGTCATCGTTCTTAACATTCAATGAAATCACTAAGTATATATCTCCAGGAGCAGACATCTTGTTTACTTTGTGTATTTATAGGAAGGTGAATGATCTGCATTGATAACTATACTGTTTTATCTTCTAATAATAAAATCATGTATGTCTCCAGTATATTGACATTAAATTAATCTTTATATGGATGAATCTGGTTAGAAAATAAAAATAACTGAAAATCAATGAAAAATAGCTGACACCATCTACAATCCCTTCCAAATGGTCTATTTTTGACTTGTTCTTACTTTGTCAGGCAACTTACAGCAATTTCTCTCCACAGGAAAATAGCTGAAAGCAGTTAAATAACTGAAAAAAATCATCCCCGTAATCTGAGAATTAACATCCTTCAAAGGTAGAAAATAGAATAACATCATTCAAATATAAATAGAAAAAAGAGAAATTACAAATATTAAGGCATTAGTAATCTGCTTTGGTCGTGTATATATGCATGTACAATAAAACCAGGATGGAACCCAATTTGTATTGGCTACGTCATTGCAATAAATTATAGCAAAAAAAATGACTTGATTTACTGCCAAGTGAGCAATTCTTCAGCTACATCATGGCATGAACAAGTTACATTTCAGAAATATTGTGAAACTGTTTACTCGCGTAGTGGCATAAATCACATGTGGATTTTGAAAAACTCTAAAGATCTTTTGGATAACCTGAAATCAAGATCTTTCTCTCGGGTATCCTCCATCAAAACTTTTGATTTTTCAACTCTATATACCACCCTACCGCATGACAAATTAAAAACCCGCTTAAAAGAAACAATTCATAAAGCTTTTAGTCATAGAAACTATGGCTCAAAATTTGTTGTGTTAGGCTACAATTCCACATTTTTTTCAAACAAAATTCATAAAGGTAAAACATGCTACTCCGAGGAACAAGTGATGAGTATGTTGGAGTTCCTTATCGATAACATATTTGTCTCCTTTGGAGGGACACTGTTTCAGCAGGTCGTCAGCATACCAATGGGTACGAATTGTGCCCCTCTTCTAGCCGATTTATTTTTATACTCATATGAGTCGGAGTTTCTTCAAAAGCTTGTAAAAGATAAGAAGATTCATGAGGCTAGAGCCTTTAATTTCACATACAGGTATATTGATGACGTTTTATCTATCAATAATTCTAGATTTGCAGAATTTCTTCCATTGATATATCCTCCAGAGCTGGAAGTTAAAGAGACCACCGATACAGCTTCGTCCGCATCATTTTTGGACTTATACCTCGAATTTGACGACAGTGGTCAACTCAGTACTAAAATTTATGATAAGCATTTGATTCGCTATGCAAGGGCCAGTAGCAATTATTCTGATTTCCTGAAACGTCATCTTCATCTGAGAAACAGGCTACTGGACCAGGGCTATAAAAAGATTCGCCTTATTCGATCTCTTAAAAAGTTTATTTTCCGATACCAATATCTTGTCGAAATATATTCCGTCTCTGCAGAAAAAATTATAAGTGATGCATTTTCATATAGTGAAAATGTATAAAGATAAAGAAGTCAAAAATGTCAAGGATAATTTTTTTTTGTCAATGTGTGACGTAAAAATATTTTTGACATTTACGTCACCGAATATCCTACTGCTTTGACAACTATTTTACCTATTTTGTTCCTGTATTTAAATACTGTTACAGTGACAGCCGGAACCTTTGAACCGTAATGAGAGCGGGAGGTTTGGCGCCTTAAAATCTGATTCAACCCACCATTTCTTTAGAAATGCCTGTACCAAGTCAGGGTCATTACGGTTTTCGCAGTTTTCCGGTTGTTGACTGATTTTGTCTGTTTATATAATTATGAGTTTTGACTTTCCCTTTGTAAGATTGTTCGGAGTTCGGTAATTTTGTTATTACCCTTATCTACATCATGACAAGAACAAGTTACATTTCAGCTACATCATGGCAAGACCAAGTTACATTTCAGCTACACCATGGCAAGAACAAGTTACATTTCAGCTACATCATGGCAAGACCAAGTTACATTTCAGTTACATCATGACAAGAACAAGTTACATTTCAGCTACACCATGGCAAGAACAAGTTACATTTCAGCTACATCATGGCAAGACCAAGTTACATTTCAGTTACATCATGACAAGAACAAGTTACATTTCAGCTACCTCATGGCAAGACCAAGTTACATTTCAGTTACATCATGGCAAGAACCAGTTACATTTCAGCTACATCATGGCAAGAACAAGTTACATTTCAGCTACATCATGGCAAGAACAAGTTACATTTCAGCTACATCATGGCAAGAACAAGTTACATTTCAGCTACACCATGGCAAGAACAAGTTACATTTCAGCTACATCATGGCAAGAACAAGTTACATTTCAGCTACCTCATGGCAAGACCAAGTTACATTTCAGTTACATCATGGCAAGAACAAGTTACATTTCAGTTACATCATGGCAAGAACAAGTTACATTTCAGCTACATCATGGCAAGAACAAGTTACATTTCAGCTACATCATGGCAAGAACAAGTTACATTTCAGCTACATCATGGCAAGAACAAGTTACATTTCAGCTACCTCATGGCAAGACCAAGTTACATTTCAGCTACATCATGGCAAGAACAAGTTACATTTCAGCTACATCATGGCAAGACCAAGTTACATTTCAGTTACATCATGACAAGAACAAGTTACATTTCAGCTACATCATGGCAAGAACAAGTTACATTTCAGCTACATCATGGCAAGAACAAGTTACATTTCAGTTACATCATGACAAGAACAAGTTACATTTCAGCTACATCATGGCAAGAACAAGTTACATTTCAGCTACATCATGGCAAGAACAAGTTACATTTCAGCTACATCATGGCAAGACCAAGTTACATTTCAGCTACATCATGCCAAGAACAAGTTACATTTCAGCTACACCATGGCAAGAACAAGTTACATTTCAGCTACATCATGGCAAGAACAAGTTACATTTCAGCTACATCATGGCAAGACCAAGTTACATTTCAGCTACATCATGACAAGAACAAGTTACATTTCAGCTACATCATGGCAAGAACAAGTTACATTTCAGCTACATCATGACAAGAACAAGTTACATTTCAGCTACATCATGGCAAGACCAAGTTACATTTCAGCTACATCATGGCAAGAACAAGTTACATTTCGATGGGTTGATGATGATGTCCACTTTGTACTAGACCAAAACGCTTTGTTGGATTTTAAGAGTGTTAGCCCACTGAAACAATAGTAGACAAGTCGCTCCATTTGGACACATTATCTGTCCATAAAACATTAAATCATCCTTGACTTGACAATGCTTCGATACCCATCGCTTACCACCTGTGGGTCAACTGACAGAGAAATCATAGTAGTCATGAATTATTCATGAGTCATTTTTATTAGTTCCAACAAACTGCTTTAACAGCCAATCAAATCAAAGTTAAAAAAAGAAATTGATTTGCTTGCAAATTAAAATGATAAGGAGGAAAGGAACAGGTTGTAATTACTGCTGGGTCATTAACATTGAATGATAATTGTATTAGTCAAGTCTTATCTTTTATAATCTGTTCAATCTGTGTATTAGGAAAATTTGAGTGATGTTATGTTGCTTTGGAAACTACTAAATATAGATCAGTTATGGAAAAAACTTGAAACAATGGTTTCATATGAATTGACTCATGGGTGATGAGTGGTGAGTATTGAGGAGTGATTAGCTATAAGTTACAGACGATGGTCCATGACCATAAAGGGACTATTTATTTCATACAAAATCGTGAATCACTTGGAAGACGTCAAAATCACTACAAGTGATTCCTATTTGTGAATATTTAACTGTTTACTGGGTGGTGCCAGTAATATCTCCGCTCATTTCCCTCAGGTTTTTATACATTTGTTAATAGTGTAAACTGAATACATTTTAGGCCAATTCTTTGTTAATAAAAAAAGACAAATGTACGACCTACACTAGGAATGGGAAAAATTCATATATCACATATGTAAGATTTTCTAATGAAGATGAAAAAGGGCCAAAACTCTCTGTGAAAGTTCTTCAATCAGAAAATATACATGTGGAATAATGGCAGATTTGAAAGTCGAGACAGATATTTCACTAATATCACAACCAGTCTGATATGACGAAATGTCATACTAGCGATAATGTATGTCTAGACTATCACAACTGACTCTATTTTTATCGATAATTTTCAGTTCATTGACACTGATATCACTTGTTGAAATCGAAGAAAAAATGTGCAAATTATCAATAACAAATCTTATCTAAATTTATGTCATATCAAACAATAATTTAATCTATTGTAATAATAAGTACATTTTCATAATAAATGTGTAATTTGGGAAGGTGATAAAAAAAAGTTGACTAAGATTTTATTGATATAGACCTTCGTTATAAATTTATTTAGAATCAGCAGAGAACTAATATGTAGCAAAAATATATTATACAACAAGGGCAATGCAAAGCGTGGTGTATCTCCTCACCTAAAAATTTGACCCGGTGACCTTGAAAATCAATAGGGTTCCAGATTCTCTTAAGGACTAAGTATGTACCAAGTTTGGTCAAAATCCATTGAAGGATGTTGATTCTAGAGTGTTCACAAGGATGCTACGGAAGGACGGACGGAAGCGTTACTATATCCCTTCGCAACTTCGTTGGCGAGGGGATAATTATAGCACTTCATTAAGTGCGATATGATGTTTCACCGTTAGCCGTGGTCAAAATTGCTTTAAAGTATTCCATCAAAAATAGAATCTCCCTCAGAGAAGTGCTGTAACTGTTTTATTACATTTCTCTTTACACATTTTAGTTTTTGTTCTGTTCTCATTGATATCACCCTAATTACCCTTGCAAAATATAATACATTACATTATTACATTTGTACTAGAACAAATTTGTCTCAAACAGTACCATAGTTTCTCATATTGCAATTATACAATGACATTTTATTATATTATATTTTAGAACTTGATCTCTTTTAATATTAGAAATTCAATATTTTTCGCTATTTTTTCTATTCTAGCTTCACTTTGAGATTCCCGCACGTGAGTTATATTGCCCGGTGACGATTTCCGGTTTAAACCAATCTATTGTAAACAGACGACAAAGATAAAAACGTTTGCAACCTATATTTAATTTTAATAACAGCACATGTACTGTTAATGTTTATTATCAGAACTGTTAAACTATTTGAAATTGCTTGCTGTTTGTCTCATTTAGTATGTCAACTTACACTTATTAATATTTTTTTTTAGTTTTGATTAATTATTTTATTTTTAAAATATAATATAACAAATATTCGATGTGACTGTGGTCAATATACAAGAACATTTTCCCTCGGTACATCGGGAAAATATTCTTGTATATTGACCACAATCACATGGAATATTTGTATAATATCGAAATTTGTGTTCAATGATTTGAGGTAAGAGGTAGTTGTTGATTTTGTTATTGGTGGAATTGTTGACTATCACTGACACTAGTGAATTGTTGACTATCACTGATACTAGTGAATTGTTGACTATCACTGATACTAGTGAATTGTTGACTATCACTGATACTAGTGAATTGTTGACTATCACTGACACTAGTGAATTGTTGACTATCACTGATACTAGTGAATTGTTGACTATCACTGACACTAGTGAATTGTTGACTATCACTGATACTAGTGAATTGTTGACTATCACTGATACTAGTGAATTGTTGACTATCACTGACACTAGTGAATTGTTGACTATCACTGACACTAGTGAATTGTTGACTATCACTGATACTAGTGAATTGTTGACTATCACTGACACTAGTGAATTGTTGACTATCACTGACACTAGTGAATTGTTGACTATCACTGATACTAGTGAATTGTTGACTATCACTGACACTAGTGAATTGTTGACTATCACTGACACTAGTGAATTGTTGACTATCACTGATACTAGTGAATTGTTGACTATCACTGACACTAGTGAATTGTTGACTATCACTGATACTAGTGAATTGTTGACTATCACTGATACTAGTGAATTGTTGACTATCACTGACACTAGTGAATTGTTGACTATCACTGACACTAGTGAATTGTTGACTATCACTGATACTAGTGAATTGTTGACTATCACTGATACTAGTGAATTGTTGACTATTACTGATACTAGTGAATTGTTGACTATCACTGACACTAGTGAATTGTTGACTATCACTGACACTAGTGAATTGTTGACTATCACTGACACTAGTGAATTGTTGACTATCACTGACACTAGTGAATTGTTGACTATCACTGACACTAGTACTGTTGAATTGTATTAGTCAAATAACATACAGTTACTGAGAGAAACAACAGATGATATTCATTTCAGTTGATCTGTTAACTTTAGTTGAATTTACCTGTGAATCAATAGGAATGGCTGCCTTAGAAAGAGACAGGAATAGTTTACATATTTCATCGTAACCCTTCCATGCTGCTAAATGTAATGGTGTACATCCACTGTTATCTTTTAAACTGACCGAGGCTTCTAGACTTAACAGACATTCTACGGCTGCTCTGTAAAACATTTAAAAAAAATCTTGTTTTAAATAATATATTGTTAATATAGGTCAATTTCTTTCTTAATGGTGATACATGATCTATACAATCAATAATTCTATAATCTATCAAGTCAATTTTAGTACCTCAGTATCTATGTGGACTCACAGGAGTTGGAAATTATATCATTTGGTTCTTGCAGAGAGCCTTGCAACTTGTCTAGATGGGCTCACCATTTTCAATTGAGATTCATCAAAATTTTCAAATTTTAGATTCTTACAATAAATTTGGGACTCACCAAAGTTTAACAGAAATGTCTTCTGAATTAATCAAATAAAATTGCTGCAAGCATCCCTGTTATGGGATAAGATTGCTGGGCAATGTGAATGAAAACACGACCATTAACCGGCAATATTCTCTTCAAGATTGCTGGGCAATGGCATAGGAAGATCTCCAGTCAATGTGAATAAAAACACTCAAACTTACCACCTACAATGTAGCTTCCGGTTGCCCACGGGAAGTGATATTACCTCATAACCCAATGGATATAATTGTAGGCTCCTGTAGTGTGCTGATGTCAAACTAAAAGTTAACATACCTAAATTATACAGAGATTTCTGCTTTTCTCTGGACACTGCTCATTAATTGAAATTGTATTTTTCATACAGGTATAAACCTGATGTCAGGATTATGTACAACTGATGAACTGTTAATGTCAGTATCCAGATATATAAAACAGATGATCAGGGCTCACCACAAAACAGAGAGACTTGGGCATGACTTCTCCCTCAGAGAACATGAGGGAGAAGTGAAGACATGACAGGGAGACTTCCAACAGCTTCATAGAGACATGTTTCCACAAAAATGTGTTGTTTCTTTGCATCATTTAAAAAAAAAATTGTATTTGAAGTGTGCCTTTGTTAATATCTTGTTAATATCCTTTAAATTTAACTTTAAATTCATATTTTGAACTTGCATCATGATAATAATAAACTTTAGAATGTAATAAGAGTAATGACCTTCAACAGACATGAACAAACATTTCAAGTCCAATTTCAAGTACATTGTACATTTGTAGATGAAGACTTTTTATTAAAACATTTTTTTCAAATTCTTTACATTGTCATTAAATTGTGTTTGCTAATTCATATATACTGGAACATATACTAGAGGCTCAGAGGGCTGAGCCTGTGTCGCTCACCTTTCATTCTGCTTTGAGGAAACTTAATGCAGAACCTTTCATACATGTAGATACTTCCTACCAAGTTTCGGTTCATATGGCTAAGCAGTTTCAAAGGAGAAGATTTTTTAGAAATCGACCAATCAGAAATAAGAATTGCATATGGTGGCCATGTTTGCTAACCGATCAGGACAAAATGAGCAATCTTCATAGAGGAAATTCCATAGATGCTTCCTACCAAGTTTCGGTTCATTTGGCCAAGCAGTTTCAGAGGAGAAGATTTATAAAAATTGGCCAATCAGAAACAAGAATTGCCTGTGGCGGCCATGTTTGGTAATGGATCATAACAAAATGTGCACTCTTTAGAGAGGACCTTCCATAGATGCTTCCTACCAAGTTTCAGTTCATTTGGCTGAGGGTTTTCAGAGGAGAAGATTAAAATGTGAAAAGTAAATGGATGACAGACGACGGACACCAAGTGATGGCAAAAACTCATATTGCCTTTGGTTTGCTAAAAAGAATATTAAAATGTGAATACCTACTTGGAATGTATAGAATAAACATGTTACACTATATCAGCATTAGCTAATTTCTAAGGGAGATAATGGCAAGAGTTATCTTTCTTTTAACAGTTTAGGCAAGAGTTATCTTTCTTTTAACAGAGGAGAAGATTCTTAAAAATCGGCCAATCAGAAACAAGAATTGCCTGTGGCGGCCATGTTTGTTAATGGATCGGGACAAAATGTGCAATCTTTAGAGAGGACCTTCCATAGATGCCTCCTACTAAATTTCAGTTCATTTGGCTGAGGGGTTTCAGAGGAGAAGATTAAAATGTGAAAAGCTAACGGACGACAGACGACGGACGACAAGTGATGGCAAAAGCTCACCTTGCCTTTGGCAAGGTGAGCTAAAAATATATTATCCTGGACTGGGTTGTACAAAACGTAATTAAAAATTTACTTGAAATGTACAAAAAATTAATTTACACTTCAGGTTTTTTTGAGACATAAATTCAAATGAGGTTTGTGCAACCCAGTCCAGACTTTTTAATCTTCCCATAGGTTGTGTAATTTAATAATAATCATGTAACATATAAATGTATTACTCATAAAGGAATAATTTTAAGTACAAAGAACATTTATTGTGTCCTTGTGTTACTAAATATAGAACAAAGCATATGACTTGTCATAATTCATTGTAACAGGGGAAATGAATGTACAGTATAGTACGCATCATCAGTATCAATGGTTTGATGATAACAAAAGAGGGTAATCAGAAGAAATCAATTAAAGATGGACACACTGGGATCCTTGTAACTTGCCTAGATGAGTTCTGCACTCACCATTTTCTGCTGGGACTCATTTATCAAAGTTTTCAAATTTTACAGATTTTTACAATGGTGGGACAAACCAAAATTTTCATAAATGTCTTCTGGACTCATCAAAATATAAATTACTACATGTATCCCTGGGATAGACAATACAATGGCCAACAGAAAAAAGACAAAAAGTCAAACAATGATATACAAAACACTACAGATACCAAAGGGGTAATCAGAGGCTGTTTATCAAAGGACAGACAATACAATGTCTAAAAGATAAAGGACAAAAGGACAGACAACAATCTACAACACACTACACAGAAAACTAAAGATATCAAAGGGGTAATCAGAAGCTGTTTATCAAAGGACAGACAATACAATGTCTAAAAGATAAAGGACAAAAGGACAGACAACAATCTACAACACACTACACAGAAAACTAAAGATACCAAAGGGGTAATCAGAAGCTGTTTATCAAAGGACAGACAATACAATGTCTAAAAGATAAAAGGACAAAAGGACAGACAACAATCTACAACACACTACACAGAAAACTAAAGATATCAAAGGGGTAATCAGAAGCTGTTTATCAAAGGACAGACAATACAATGTCTAAAAGATAAAGGACAAAAGGACAGACAACAATCTACAACACACTACACAGAAAACTACAGATACCAAAGGGGTAATCAGAAGCTGTTTATCAAAGGACAGACAATACAATGTCTAAAAGATAAAAGGACAAAAGGACAGACAACAATCTACAACACACTACACAGAAAACTAAAGATACCAAAGGGGTAATCAGAAGCTGTTTATCAAAGGACAGACAATACAATGTCTAAAAGATAAAAGGACAAAAGGACAGACAACAATCTACAACACACTACACAGAAAACTAAAGATATCAAAGGGGTAATCAGAAGCTGTTTATCAAAGGACAGACAATACAATGTCTAAAAGATAAAGGACAAAAGGACAGACAACAATCTACAACACACTACACAGAAAACTAAAGATACCAAAGGGGTAATCAGAAGCTGTTTATCAAAGGACAGACAATACAATGTCTAAAAGATAAAAGGACAAAAGGACAGACAACAATCTACAACACACTACACAGAAAACTAAAGATATCAAAGGGGTAATCAGAAGCTGTTTATCAAAGGACAGACAATACAATGTCTAAAAGATAAAGGACAAAAGGACAGACAACAATCTACAACACACTACACAGAAAACTACAGATACCAAAGGGGTAATCAGAAGCTGTTTATCAAAGGACAGACAATACAATGTCTAAAAGATAAAAGGACAAAAGGACAGACAACAATCTACAACACACTACACAGAAAACTAAAGATACCAAAGGGGTAATCAGAAGCTGTTTATCAAAGGACAGACAATACAATGTCTAAAAGATAAAAGGACAAAAGGACAGACAACAATCTACAACACACTACACAGAAAACTAAAGATATCAAAGGGGTAATCAGAAGCTGTTTATCAAAGGGCAGACAATACAATGTCTAAAAGATAAAGGACAAAAGGACAGACAACAATCTACAACACACTACACAGAAAACTAAAGATACCAAAGGGGTAATCAGAAGCTGTTTATCAAAGGACAGACAATACAATGTCTAAAAGATAAAAGGACAAAAGGACAGACAACAATCTACAACACACTACACAGAAAGCAAGAAAGATTTAGCAACAAGTATATACAGTGAAGCCTGTCTAAACCGAATCCTGAGTAAACCAACAACCTGCCTAAACCAGACAGACTTTACAGTCCTATCTACTGAACCCTGAGTAAACCAACAACCTGCCTAAACAAGACAGACTTTACAGTCCTATCTACTGAACCCTGAGTAAACCAACAACCTCCCTAAACCAGACAGACTTTACAGTCCTATCTACTGAACCCTGAGTAAACATACAACCTGCCTAAACCAGACAGACTTTACAGTCCTATCTACTGAACACTGAGTAAACCTACAACTTGCCTAAACCAGACAGACTTTACAGTCCTATCTACTGAACACTGAGTAAACCAACAACCTGTCTAAACCAGACAGACTTTACAGTTCTATCTACTGAACACTGAGTAAACCAACAACCTGTCTAAACCAGACAGACTTTACAGTCCTATCTAATCTATTGAACCCTGAGTAAACCAACAACCTGTCTAAACCAGACAGACTTTACAGTCCTATCTACTGAACCCTGAGTAAACCAACAACCTGTCTAAACCAGACAGACTTTACAGTCCTATCTACTGTACCCCGAGTAAACCAACAACCTGCCTAAACCAGACAGACTTTACAGTACTATCTACTGAACCCTGAGTAAACCAACAACCTGCCTAAACCAGACAGACTTTACAGTCCTATCTACTGAACCCTGAGTAAACCAACAACCTGCCTAAACCAAACAGACTTTACAGTCCTATCTACTGAACCCTGAGTAAACCGACAACCTGCCTAAACCAGACAGACTTTACAGTCCTATCTACTGAACCCTGAGTAAACCAACAACCTGCCTAAACCAGACAGACTTTACAGTCCTATCTACTGAATCCTGAGTAAACCTACAACCTGCCTAAACCAGACAGACTTTACAGTCCTTTCTACTGAACCCTGAGTAAACCTACAACCTGCCTAAACCAGACAGACTTTACAGTCCCATCTACTGAACCCTGAGTAAACCAACAACCTGCCTAAACCAGACAGACTTTACAGTCCCATCTACTGAACCCTGAGTAAATTGACAATCTGCCTAAACCAGAAAGACTTTACAGTCCCATCTACTAAACGTTTATGTAATTTGAACCTGTGTACACCAAACACCTTTCTAAACTGAATAAATTCTTCAGTCCCAAAGGGGTTCGGTTTAGACAGGTTTTATTGTATTTCTGTACACACTAAATTAGGAGAAACAAAAGCATGGACAGCTACTTCTCCACTATAATTATGATAATAAATCTTCAGGAACAGTAAATATAAATCAAGTTAAAACTCTACTTTGTATCTATAGGGATATTAAAATTCATTTTTGATTTTTTTTTTGTATTTGGGGGAGGGGGAAAATGCTCAAATCATATTTTAGTTAGTGATAAGTATGTAATAAAAAATAGTGTTAACTTCAACAAAAACTTCCTTAAAGTTACATAATTTATTCATAATAGTGGCATGGCAAAGTAATGAAAGCCAATTAATTATGCATTGATGGTCAGTGCAGAAGTTTGCCTAAGTTGTAATAGTACCGCTTATTGCTAATAAACATCAATATGTCGTCATGGACACTAACTAGCACATGGTACAATGTAGGTTAATTTACTAGTTCTGACATACACAAATGTAGTTTAATGTTGATAAAGTGTTTCAGACTCTGATCAATTCTGCTATGCGGCTTCAAATCAAACAGCAGCCATCATGAATAAGCCAGTTCTCCCACTGCAATTTTATTAGCTTCCTAGACACAAAGTCATTTTGTCTTTATTTGAGGCAAGAACTGGAATTACATGTAATTTACCTATCATTGGTAGAAAATCTAATCAGAAGTATCTTATGAGATGTGTACATTGTATCTTCATCTTTGTATAGAAAATGACTTTTAACTGCTATGTAATATTTATACCACAGTTAATCAGTGAAACAATCGAAAGTGACATGAAACCATGCAATATCACATTTTGGTCGTTGATTATCACATGGCTCTCTGAGAGAAATAATACTACAGCCCAGATTTAAAGTGTACAATATTTCATATCTGTGTATTATTTCATAGTTCTTAGCTGTTGCTTACACTCTGGTATATAAACCATATAAAGATCAAAGGAAAAGAGTGCATTCATGCTACAGAAACATATACACCTGGCTTACATATTTTTGTATGTGACAATGATTTGTTTCATCACTGTTTGTTTGAGACAGATATCATTAATAAGGAAGATAAGTTAAATATTAATTCAGTATATAATAATACAATGTTTTGTAAGTTAATCAAGCTTATTAATTCTCTTGTTGCTCTTCCTGGTTAACTACAGTGACATGTATTGGTCTATACTATTTAGTACATACTTATTTTAAATCTTGTGTGTTTTACATTGTAGGTTTATGGTTATGCATACTGCATTTTTACTACAAATATAAATATCTAAATTATTTGGCATTCTGATTTTTTTTTACTTTGATGGTTTAGGTTTATGGAGTTTGACGTCACTTTCAACAATATTTCAGTTATATCGGTGGAGGAAACCGATGTACCTGGAGAAAATCACCGATATGTTGTAAGTCACTGACAAACTTTATCACATAATGTTGTATCGAGTACACCTCGCCATTAGCAGGATTCAAACTCACAACTTTAGTGATAATAGCAATAGGCACTGATCACACAGGTAGTTGTAAATCCAATCACCATATGATCACGGCCACACTATGGCCCTGGCCTGATAAGAGGAGTGGCCTTGTAAGAGGGGGACTAATGTATTGTACCAAAAGTTGCAATTATATGTTAGATACAATTGTAAAAATTAAACTTTCTATCCAAGAAGTATCTCATAATATTTAAATTATTGGAAGGAGACATTCAATGGAGACATGCAGTTTTTCAAATAATGATCATTTTATCATTTTTCACATTTTTTCCCCTAATCTATAACAAGGAGATTAATAACATAAAATTACACTCTCTCACAATTACAATTATCTGAACACCAATCAAATGCTAAATCAATTCTTCCAGCATGAAATAAAACATGAATAATGAAATCAACATGAGGAAATTATCCTTATATGACATCATTTACAGTTTTACTTACAGAAAAAACAAGAATTGAAACATTTACATTCAATATTAATTTTCACTAGTTTTTTTCATCGTCAAAATTAAAAAAACATCTTCATTATGACAGTATAAAGTAGATTTGGCTGATTGAAAATCTCTTAGAACTACAGTCAAACCTGTATTAAGAGGTCACTTATGAGATAAAGAAAAAGTGGCCTTATAAAACAGGTGACCTCTTAAAAGAGCAGTGATCCTTGTAGGATAAAATTTTGACAAGTACCAACCAAAAAGTCACGAGTTTCACATCCTTTGTTATTGTTTGAGTCCAAAACACAAGTGATGAGTCTCGGACTCACGTAGACGAGATTCAAGTATCTCTGAAAGAAGTTCATCATGAGTTTCGCATCCTTTATTATTGTTTGAGTCCAAAACACAAGTGATGAGTCCCGGACTCACGTAGACGAGATTCAAGTATCTCTGAAAGAAGTTCAATTCACATGAAATTTTCTATGAAAGGTCAAGAAAAGGTGATTTCAACCTAAATACAGGTGACTGTTTAATAAAGGTGACCACATGGGCAGGTTTAACTGTTTTCTTCTTGTCGTCCGCTGTATATCTAGATTGTCCTGAATTTGGGTTGATAGTAATAACAATAATAAAATATTGGTTACTGTAACGCAGAGCGTTACAAATGTCCCCCAAATGAACAATACAAGTACTAGTGGTATGAATGAAGAATAGTGGAAAAACATAGCAAGAAATAATTAGAGCCCAGTTTTTGACTCTATCATGTCTATAGTAGGGCTTCTTTGTTATGTTACCCTACAATGTGCTACAATAAACTAGTAAGCAAAGCAAGAAAAAAATGGCTTCAATTGTCTGCCATCATCTACAACACCAGTAATGGAGATATTTAATCCTTTAGACAGTTCTCAAAGACTACGGCTTCTGAATACCTCTTTGGTATCTTCAAACGTTCCTTAGAAACATTTTTTCAACTTTGTTCACGATCTATTTTATAAACAGGAAATATGAGGTCGGATATTAACACTTGTATCGATTGGTATAATGCTGATAATTAGGATATATATTTTTAATGGCCAATTTTAAGATTGTAGCCATTTTCCTTTTGTTTTATTTGAATTTGAAGAATAATAGTTTCTTTTTGGTATTATATACACATAAAAACTCAGGTTATTCGAAATTTCAGAACGAGCATATTTCTTTTGTTTTTGGTATTTAGATGAACCTTGAGACCACGTAGTTTGTTGTTTAAAAAGTCTATCATCAAAGAAAAAATAAACAATAGCGAATGAATTAATCTCACACATGACTTTGTTTTTAATTTCTTTAGCTTGTGCATCCATTCATTAAAATTTAGATTACGTTTTATTAATTTTTAATGCAATAAATTAACGTGTGTGTTATTAATTGACAACTTGTTAAACACATCATTAATACCCATTCTATTGTTTGAATATTTTAAAGAAAAGTTGGGATTATTGATTTTTCAATTATCAATAACGGAACTGTCAAGTGCACTTGACTATTCTAATATGTGATCGTCAGTGTATAACGGAAGACAGGTAAACGATTTGTTTGTTTGGCAATTTTCTTTGAAATATCATGTCAATTCTGAGTAATAAAAACGTTGTTTGGGTTTAAAATTCTCTTGTTATAAAAAATTTGTAATAGGCCTTCACAAATACATTGTTTAAATAGCGATGGGACCATGGATTTACCTTTACTTCGCTATAAGCCTGATTTCGTTACAAGCCTGTTCATTATAAACGAACTCTACTGTATTAAGCTTCTTCCAATTCCGAGCACTTTAAATTTTTCACATTTTTTGTGGCAACGGTGGCCATTCTGAAATTTCTAAGCCTCAAAATTATGTGTACACATGTCAGAAAACTTTCTGGAAAGTTTCATCCAATTTCGAGCACCATAACAAACCAACGATGAATATCAATTCACAACATCATTATCTACTTGGAGACCAAATTTCGCCCAAATCTGAGGATTTTTGTATTTGGCAGCCATTTTATACTTTGGCTACCATGGCAATGGTCACCATTTTGAATTGTTTCAACCCCCCAAAAGCTGCCACATACTACGGTGGATATTCCTACAAAGTGGATCATAATATGGCTCCCAAACCATGGATATCAATTCCCAACATCAAAATCTACTTGGAAATCAAATTTCGTCAAAATCGGAGGATTTTTGTATTTTGTGATTCAAAATGGCCACCATAGCAAACCAACGATGGATATCAATTCGCAACATCATAATCTACTTGGAAACCAAATTTCGCCCAAATCGGGGATTTTTTTACTTAGCGGCCATTTTGTACCTCATGGCAACAGTCCCCATTTTTATTTTTTTCAACCCACAAAAGCTACCACACACTACGGTGGATATTCCTACAAATTTTCATAAAGTTTGATGAAAGGAATCCAAAAAAAATTTAAATCCCCCCTTTTTTGTTTCCATGGCAAAAGCGGCAAAGTTTGTCCAACCGATTCCGATTTTGTTGGCTTATCTCATTCCACTAGATGTGGATGTTTTTCTTATCAAGTTTCATCAATTTCTGTTTGGCGAGTAACCTGCTATGATCATTTTTGTGTTTTTCAATTTTTTAGCATTTTGACCGTTTCCATGGCAACGGCTGCCATTTTGAAAATTCCGAAAGCAGTCTGCACATCTACTCATAGTGCTTAACATTCCTGCGAAGTTTCATTGATTTCCGTTCAGTAGTCGCCGAGAAATGTGTCGGATAAACTTTTGGCGAAAGAAAGAAGAAGAATAATAATAAGAAACGGAGCAAACACAATATGTCTCCCTAACTTTGTTTGGGGGACATAATAATAATAACAAGAAACGGAGCAAACACAATATGTCTCCCAAACTTTGTTTGGGGGACATAATAATGATAATTAAGTCGTGTTTAGGCCCTTTGCATCATATTGATGCTCAGACTTTTAAACTAATTAACTTTTTGATTTTGAGCCTATCTTCTCATATACCAGAAATGTGACATGCAAACTAAAATAGATATCTACGTTTTTATTAGAACATTTCTATTTTCTTTGAGAAACTCATAAAAAATTAATTCAAATATACACGATTTTAGTACCATTTCTGCTAGAGCTCTGATTAAAATTTTTAGAAAGCTGATGATCACACAGACATTAAGGAACAAGGACAATTGAACAAATATCTCTATATAACAATTACAATGTAAACTACATGTAGTCATATTGCAACTAATGTTTAAAACAAAAATACATTTGAGTAGCTCTTACTATTGTTGTAATACTAATAGATTATCTGCAGAAAAATTAAAGAGAATTTTGTAAAATGATTATTTTGTTTTGCTAAGAAAATATCTTGCTTTGAAATATTACATAAATTGTACCTTTAGGGGCTCTTTATACATATATCGTGGCAGTGAGCATTTCATAAATGAAATTAGTCTACCTACATTATATTTACAACTATATATCAGTGCCTATCACTAAAACAATTGTGAGGTCAAGACCTGCAAATGGGCCTTGTCAAGGTGTAACTGATACAAGGTCTATTTTCATGACAAAGTTTGTAAGTGATTTGTAGTAGGTCAATGACCCAACAGGATTAAAGCCAGTACAAAAGATATTTGTGCACATCAAATCTCAAATAGAAACTAGCAACTCTTCAAATACAATAATGTTATTTCTATTCTAATGCAACACAACAATGTTTCAATTGAGCTTAAGACAGGGTCTAAAGGCCTGTTGTAACTATCAAAGTTTTCCATCAAAAACTTGGTCAAAGTTATGTGTTGTCACTATCAAAGTTTTTCTGATGATTGGTCAAAGAAAAGGCAGGAATTCAATGTTTACAAAGAGTAAAATGGCTCCAGTAAATATCTCACAGAATGACTATCTTGCTCTTTCACTATGTCTTTTGTGTATTACCATTTTGAGGAGGCGAATTAGACATCGCACAAGAGTCGGAAAAAGGCAGACAAGATACTGGTTCTCTCATGATCTCTATCACAATATTCTTTTGATTTTATATTCCATATTACTGATCTGGCCTCAACCATTTCAATCAATTCTTCTATCACGTCATTTGTCCACACTTTTTTAGTTTTGGAAGCCATCCTGCAAATTTAGCTTTTCCCGACGTTTTTACCATGTGCTTTTTATTTGGTAAACAAAATTGCATCATTCCAAAACTCAACTTTGATTGGCTAATTCCCATCAAAGTCCATCCAGGTTTCAAGAAAAATAGGATGAGATTCTATTCCATCAAAGTCCTTCAAAGTTTTATTTGACCATTGTCACTGTCAAAAATCCTTCAAAAACTTTGACCAAGAAAACTTGGTAAAAAAAAACTTAGTGACAACAGGCCTTAACAATTGTTAACATTAAAATACTGTGAAATATAGTCTATGACATTGGTAACAAAATATAATGGGTTTACAGTACAGGACATAGCATGATAAATCACTGATGTATCACTCCTAAAGAGGTTCGGTTTAGACAGGTTTTACTGTATATGTAAAACTGTACATTTACTGTACATTTTACTGTACATTTAAATTTTATAATTAGAGAGACATTTAATGATAATAATGTACACTCTACAAATGGTACATATATTTTATATCATAATTTATTAAAGCCCAATATAACGTGTGACAATTACAGCTAACATAAATTTACATTATGATAGATGTTTTGGGGAATATAAACTTTTTGTTTAAAATGTTAACAAATATGCATTACATTCTTTTTTTTAACATCAGACTTATTTTATTGTGTCATCACTGGAAAAGTATGTACAAGATCTATTGTATCATATCGTATATTGTTATTATTTTTATTTTCCTTGTATTTCCTTGTTTTATTCTATTGTTTTGTTCTAGTCATTTGTGCATTCTTTCATATATGCGTGTTCCTTATGGAGCTTTCTTTATTAATAAAGAATTTGAATTTATCAATTCCTTACTTATTTACTTATTTAATCAAAAAATTCTGTCGTGTTTATCCTGATTCTGATTTTTGAAATAAATGAGTTAAAACATTTTTCATAACATGAAAATTCATCATGGTAAATATAAATTTGGAAATAATAATCTTAATCAAAGTTTGACTTTTGAATAAAAAAAAAACATGGTCCCCCCTCTTCTTTGTCATAAAAGGTTAAAACTCCTTCAAAACTTGCCCAATCAAAATGCCAAATGGATAATATGTGATTATTTCTATGGTAATAAACAAGCTTGTAGTGTTAAGGAATTCCCTTCAAAATGTAGGAATTGCATGAACAAACTTTTGTGACGAAAACAATGTCTCCCCCATAATTATATGCTTGTTGGATATTTTTTGTCAGTGATACATTAACATCTAATGACATTCTTTATGGAGTCATGTCAGGGCCATTTTTATCAAACTACCAATCAGTGCCAAGCCTACAAAATCTTTAGGTATTAAAATCAAAGTAAAGATGTTAATGCCAATGGAAAAAAAACCTAGTGTCAAAATTTTGCTGATTTGTCAGATTTAAAATTTGTCTGTTTCATGGGGTTCGTATTCTCCAGCCTACTGAAAATGGGAAACGACAAACATCTGATATCTCAATTTGAACTTGACCTGGATTTTATCCATCTTAAAAAGCTAGTTTAAAATATTCAAGTTAATTGGATAACTACATTTTTGTTAACATGAAATAATGTTCCGTAACCAAAAGTTCATTCTTATGACCGCCGTAAAGACTTATTCACAACTGATCCTGAGCAAACAAGCTACCTACTTTTGGTACAATCTGTGTATTGAATTTGATTTCCTGAATAGAAGTCAAACATGGTGAATACTGCCTTCACAGAAGACATGGACGATAGATCAATTCCTTGATAGTTTTGATTGACACAACACTAATGATGTACACTACATGTACTGATCAATATGACCTCCATGGCTTAGACATCCAACGACCCTGGCCTCTCTAACCGTTTACCATATACATGTACAAGTCCTTGTAACAAAAAGTAGTATCATCTCTTTATTGATCAATGTTATGACTAGTTATATACAGTCTGCACCAAAAACCACTAGCCCTAAGCCCCAGTCTAGTAAAAACCACTAGCCCTAAGCCCCAGTCTAGTAAAAACCACTAGCCCTAAGCCCCAGTCTAGTAAAAACCACTAGCCCTATGACCCAGTCTAGTAAAAACCACTAGCCCTAAGCCCCAGTCTAGTAAAAACCACTAGCCCTAAGCCCCAGTCTAGTAAAAACCACTAGCCCTAAGCCCCAGTCTAGTAAAAACCACTAGCCCTAAGCCCCAGTCTAGTAAAAACCACTAGCCCTATGACCCAGTCTAGTAAAAACCACTAGCCCTAAGCCCCAGTCTAGTAAAAACCACTAGCCCTAAGCCCCAGTCTAGTAAAAACCACTAGCCCTATGACCCAGTCTAGTAAAAACCACTAGCCCTAAGCCCCAGTCTAGTAAAAACCACTAGCCCTATGACCCAGTCTAGTAAAAACCACTAGCCCTAAGCCCCAGTCTAGTAAAAACCACTAGCCCTATGACCCAGTCTAGTAAAAACCACTAGCCCTAAGCCCCAGTCTAGTAAAAACCACTAGCCCTAAGCCCCAGTCTAGTAAAAACCACTAGCCCTAAGCCCCAGTCTACTACAGTCTAATAAAAATTTGTTCGGGCTAGTAAAAATTGCATAAAATTTGCTTACTTAAATAGAAAAAAATCTTCTTAAATGCTGTTCGGGCTAGTTTGTCAAAATGTGTTTGGCACAGACTGGTTATAAATCCCCCCTTTATTAATTGACAGATTGTTTAGACACCCCACGGCCCTGGCCTCTCTACCTAGGCTTTACCCATATATACATTTTTTGTACATTGTATGCATAGTCCTTATAACAAAAACTAGTATCATCTCTTATTGATCAATTTTATGACTAGTTATAAATCCCCCCCTTTTTTTAATAATTGACAGATAGTTTAGACCCCCCACGCACCTGGCTTCTCTAACATTTACCCATATTATACATATATAGTCCTTGTAACAAAAATTAGTATCTTCTCCTATTGATCAATTTTATGACTACATTGTAGTTATAAATCCCCCCCTCAATAATTGACAGATTGCTTAGACACCCCACGTCCCTGACCTCTCTAACTGTTTACCCATATATACAATGTACATGTACAGTCCTTGAAAGTAGGATCATCTCATATTGATCAGTTTTATGACTAGTTATAAACCCCCCCTCCTTCCTAATTGCTAATTGACAGATTGTACAACTAGGTAATAACAGTGTACATATATTGTATGTCTGTTCCTTACTTTATATATATTATTCTATTGATTTACAACCAATCCTTTTTAACATTTTATAACTTTTTATGAGATTGTCACATGGAAATCAATTCATCTATTTTTAGAATAAAATATATATGATTGTGTTCAGTTCTCCCCATTTTATAGGAAATATCTCTTGTATTGTCTAGCTAGGAGTCCTTAATGTGTAAAATTTAATTCCAGTAATTTAATCATTATACAATAACAGACACCAGAGTACAATATACGTCTATTTTACATTTACAGCCTGCCAGAATAATTATAAGAAGCTTCCAATAAAGTGCTTGTTCAGCTATTTTTCAGCTATATGAGAATATAAAGCCAGAACAAATTAGGAGTTAATTTTGATGACATGACGATGCCTCTTTTGCATGTTTTGTGTAAGACAAGTTTGAAGATATACCAAAGTGGTAACCAGGGTAACCAGAAACCTTAAATTTAAGAAATAATTCACGGCAGCCGTAGATTTGTGCTCATTTAACCATGGGTTGGGCATTTATATTCGATTATTTTTTTCCCCAAGTGCTAGCTTGTGATGAACATTCAATGTTTCTATGACTTACTTGTGATGACCATTCAACGTTTCTATGACTTACTTGTGATGACCATTCAACGTTTCTATGACTTACTTGTGATGACCATTCAATGTTTCTATGACTTACTTGTGATCATTCAATGTTTCTATGACTTACTTGTGACCATTCAATGTTTCTATGACTTACTTGTGATGACCATTCAATGTTTCTATGACTTACTTGTGACCATTCAATGTTTCTATGACTTACTTGTGATGACCATTCAATGTTTCTATGACTTACTTGTGACCATTCAATGTTTCTATGACTTACTTGTGACCATTCAATGTTTCTATGACTTACTTGTGACCATTCAATGTTTCTATGACTTACTTGTGACCATTCAATGTTTCTATGACTTACTTGTGATCATTCAATGTTTCTATGACTTACTTGTGACCATTCAACGTTTCTATGACTTACTTGTGATGACCATTCAATGTTTCTATGACTTACTTGTGATCATTCAATGTTTCTATGACTTACTTGTGACCATTCAATGTTTCTATGACTTACTTGTGATGACCATTCAATGTTTCTATGACTTACTTGTGATCATTCAATGTTTCTATGACTTACTTGTGACCATTCAATGTTTCTATGACTTACTTGTGATGACCATTCAATGTTTCTATGACTTACTTGTGACCATTCAATGTTTCTATGACTTATTTGTGACCATTCAATGTTTCTATGACTTACTTGTGACCATTCAATGTTTCTATGACTTACGTGTGATCATTCAATGTTTCTATGACTTATTTGTGATCATTCAATGTTTCTATGACTTACTTGTGACCATTCAACATTTCTATGACTTACTTGTGATGACCATTCAATGTTTCTATGACTTACTTGTGATGACCATTCAATGTTTCTATGACTTACTTGTGATGACCATTTAATGTTTCTATGACTTACTTGTGACCATTCAATGTTTCTATGACTTACTTGTGACCATTCAATGTTTCTATGACTCACTTGTGACCATTCAACGTTTCTATGACTTACTTGTGATGACCATTCAATGTTTCTATGACTTACTTGTGATGACCATTCAATGTTTCTATGACTTACTTGTGATGACCATTCAATGTTTCTATGACTTACTTGTGACCATTCAATGTTTCTATGACTTACTTGTGACCATTCAATGTTTCTATGACTTACTTGTGACCATTCAATGTTTCTATGACTTACTTGTGACCATTCAATGTTTCTATGACTTACTTGTGACCATTCAACGTTTCTATGACTTACTTGTGATGACCATTCAATGTTTCTATGACTTACTTGTGATGACCATTCAATGTTTCTATGACTTACTTGTGATGACCATTCAATGTTTCTATGACTTACTTGTGACCATTCAATGTTTCTATGACTTACTTGTGACCATTCAATGTTTCTATGACTTACTTGTGATGACCATTCAATGTTTCTATGACTTACTTGTGACTATTCAATGTTGCTATGACTAACTTGTGATGACCATTCAATGTTTCTATGACTTACTTGTGACCATTCAATGTAGCCAGATGTAATGGAGTATAACCTTCTCTATCTGCACAGTTTATATTCACTGATCCTTTTAAAAAACTGAAAAAAATAAAAACAATTGGTTAAAATTAAATTACCTCATAATTTTTTTTAATCCATCTAAAGCTGAAGAAACACATATACATAATACAAATGTATCATGAATTCTAACATATACAAAAGTATCATGAATTCTAACCATTTTAATACTTTAAATATACATGTACATTTTGTTGTTATAAGATGACCAAGAATAAAGAAATGTCATTATGGTGGTGTAAAAAAGTTTATTATCATAGCAAAATTGCCAAAAACCTTTTAAAGAAAAATACATCAAATATTGACAGAGACTTGTGGGAATTACAGTCAAACCTGTCTTATGTCACCTTCCAAGGGAACATTGAAATAGGGGCACACAAGACAGGTGGTCGCTAAATACATGTTTAATTAATATGAAATGTACTGTGAAGGGAATTAAGGTCACATAATACAAGTTGCTGCTTAATAGAGGTGGTCACTAAAGCAGGTTTGACTGTATATCTATAATTACTGATTCACTTAAAGAATCTGAGTTGATTAAACAAAACTAGTTCCCTTGTGTCCCATATACCCCTCCTCTTACTATAACCTGGACTTACACTCCATACTACAACCTCGCCCATCAATAATAGAACATTGTTGTCTGTATGAGATGGTACATAAATGTACTGGTTTTTATATTGAATATTTATGGCAGAGAAAAGCATTTATGCTTCAAAATGGTGGGAAAAGTTCAAAGTCAAGTGTGTTGCTTGACTATTGTGCAAACTGCAAAACTGCAAAACATATAGAATATGCTTGATTATTGTATATTTATGTGAAATATGACAAGCAACAACATTTACAATGTACTTGTTAGTTTGAAGGAGGTAAGATACAGTATAACATTGATCTAACACTGAAGTTAAGTGTATATAATTTGATTTACATATATATACAAATGTACATGAACATTAAATTAGCACATTTGCATTGTTTTCGTGAATGCCAAATGTTCAGCTATTGTTACCAAGGAAATATATTCCATCATTCAAACTAGAGGTAATTATTTGTATATTTCTAAAAAAAAAAAAAAGGCAAATTAAAACTATTTATGTACATTCCTGTACTATGAAATAAAAAGTAGTTTTTATATCACATAAATCTGGTTTCCATTCGAACAAAGTTCAGGATTAAGAAAATAACCTTGAGCTCCAATAATAAAAAAAAATTCACCACATCTTCAAATCCTTAATAAATAATATTAATGATTTGAAGATGTGGTGAGCTCTTGAGGTAATGAGATTTCAAAAAGTGGCATGGAAATTTTTATGCGAGCAAAAGCTCGCTCTTAGCAATAGAAATGTGGTAAAAAGAAGGGAGTTGAATACTATGGAAAAAAAAATCTTCGCCACAACCGGAAACAGAAGTCAAAAATAGTTTACTCTCCATTTTGGTTATGTGCAAGAAAATCAGTATTGCTCCCAACTCTAAAAAGCAGTAAAAATAAAGAAATTTGTACTTTATTATTTGTAATAAATTCAGTAAAAATAACGAAGTTTGTACTTAAATCTTTAGTATTTGTAATAAATTCTTTTGAGTATTCTGACAAGTCGATTCTATAATTGAATCGAAAATGTGCTCTGGAAGCAAACATATGGCATATTGTCTTTAATATGATGTCATGTCTTTAATATTGCATCTACGCAGTAAAGATAGCATATCTATTTCACGGATTTAAGTCCATGCTTGTTCAAGACCAATAGTCATTATCACAATCGAAACAAGTATTTTTTTTATTACCTACAAATTATATAGTTTTTTTTTTATTGTTTTATTCAGATTTTGCCTCAAAATGAAATGAAAATGCAATTCTTGCAATATTATGAAAAGCTTTATCATACATGGCAATGTGGTTTTTTTTGTTTGTGTTCCATAAATTTTAAGAGAAATTTTCGGAACAAAAAAATTGTACATGTCTGTTTCACTTTCAGTGTCTATACATTACATAGACATTGTATATGGTATAAATGTCAGTCAAAAGCTCACTAGAGTTTGTGTTGTATTTGTTGTGCTGATTTATCTTCTCTTAAATGACTATTATGTAGTATGACTAGCCTATCTATCTCTCGCTTCTATGTAGTATGACTAGCCTATCTATCTCTCGCTTCTCAGGTCACAACTGCTCTTAATGGACTTAATATGTATTTATCATAGGGGCTAGGTGCGTCCAACTTTTTTTTTACTATATAATACAACAAGGGGAAGAACTCACTTGCTTGCATTTTTTTAAGTGGTCGTGTTAAATTGATCGTAAATTCAGTTTGCCTTAATATTTACAAAAAATGTTTCAACCAGTCGAAAGCCAAGTAATTTTCCTTTCCAAAGACACCAAAAATGCAAGCGAGTTCTTCCCCTTGTTGTATTATATAGCTAAAAAAAAATTCGGACGCACCCAGCCCCTGTGGTATTTATTAGTTCTAATAATAAAACCCTAAATACTCGCTTACTCGCAAGGGTTTTAACGGGATGCCATTACACGTAATGGAGCAGTCGCCGAGATTTTTTGTGCACGCTTAAAGAGTTTCTGAAGCCTGCATTTATCAATAATAAGACATAACCTTTCCTTTTGTCCACTATTATAACAAGTTTTTATCACCTACCAGTATTTTAGAATGTAATTCCCACAAAATAAAAATCCATGTTTACTTTCTCTCTGAACATTTTGAAATTCGTCATTTCCGGTATTTTCCTTATTTGGATGTCGATACCATATTTGGCGATTTGAGGCGTGAATGTTTACATCAGCCGTAGTAAACATGTAGTAAGAAATACCATATTTAGAAAAGCTCCGCCTTCCGTAGTTTCCGGTTATGGCGAACGATCGATAAATTTGAACAAGGTTGTTGCACTACCTTTGAAAAGCATACATTTCTCAGCCAAACCGATTTAACAAGGACTGGGATCATCAGTAATAGTTATAATGAAATGTTTGAAGCGTAAATACATGTAGTGAGTTTTTATGTTTCAACTGCAATTTATTTTTTGCTCCATTGTGACAAATGGGACTGCTTTGTAGCTCTGCCGAGACACAAGTTTGTCACAGGACAGGAGCTACATTATTGGGTATCAGAACATCTCGGTACTGAACATATGAGACATCTCGGTACTCGGTACTGAAAATTTCGGTACTGAATAATAAAAATAATTTGATTGAATTTAAAACCTTTTTTAAATTTTTTTTACATGTAGACGTTGTTTATTTCGGTACTGAATAATAAAAATAATTTGATTGAATTTAAAAACTTTTTAAAAAAAAATTTTAAATGTAGACGTTGTTTATTTCGGTACTGAATAATAAAAATAATTTGATTGAATTTAAAAACTTTTTAAAAAAAAATTTTAAATGTAGACGTTGTTTATTTCGGTACTGAATAATAAAAATTATTTGATTGAACTTAAAAACTTCAAAAAAGTTTTTTACATGTAGACGTTGTTTATACAAATTTTTATGTGTTTTTTTTTAATCATCTTTAATTAAATGGACATCAAAGAGGCTATTCATTAATATTTGTAAATAACTTTTGTTTTGATAACTAAGTCCCTTTATCAATAAATTACAGATAAACTTAACGGGATGATTATTTTCATTTCTGTTTTGATTACATAGCTGTTTTAATTAGATAGCTTTAATTACCAAATTTAATTTCTTTAATCATAGATCAATGCTTTAATCTTTTGTTTGACTTCAAAAGACGATACAAACTGAATTTTATTTGAGAAATATTTGCCAAGCCGATATATAATGGAGGGTTACCCTAATTTGAGATTCAAACTGCAAAATGAACGAGTATCCATGCATAGATTGTGGCAGCAATGTCCGTCTCAGACAGGACGATTTGCAATGTGACCAGTGTTCACAATGGCAGCACAGACTATGTAACACTGGTAAGACCTTTTTATCTAATTTTATCGCTTTTGTATATTATTTAACCCCCCAAATTATAAACAGAAAATCAAGATATGTCATATAATGAAAGCACTGACAATTTCCTCAGTTACTCACACGAACACACATAGCATAATTGGTAACTCCACTACAAAGTATGAATAATTTTTGTGGGGAAAAGCAATAAATCAGTCCGTTTTAATAAAATGAAAGTACCGGGGCTTTCTTTACAAACACGTTGAATTTCATAATTTGCATAATTACTTTTGAAAATAATAACAAGCTTTATTTCAGCTATGTTTTACAAGATTTTCACAAAAAAGTATACATTTCAAATGTTATAATCTTCAAAAACGAGTCTTTTCAAAAATGATTTTTTTTAAGCAAGTTAAAAAATATTCCTAAAGGAGTAAGGTCAACAAAATGTCCAGTTGCAACTTGACGTAAAAAAAAACATGTGTAACGTCAAGTGTCACCAACATCGCGCGTAATGTCACCACACTTCCACATGTTGAAAGATAAAAACAGACCTACATTTAATGATTGACAATTAATAAGTACCAAACAATTGTGGTCAGTAAGGAATATTGTCTCATCCAAGTCCTGAACTGTCCAGTACCAAGTACCGAGATGTCCAGGTCAGTACCGAAATGTCTAGGATTCATATTATTGCAGCTAGTATTTATGGGACATGAACGACCTGGGGCCGGAATAACTGTGGTTGCATTGATTTGGGACCGGACTGGATTGGGTACGGAACGCCTTGATACCCGTTTGTGTATATGGACGAAGAGTAACATATGTGGATAGTAAATAAGGCCCTACATGTACATTTGTATGTCTATGAAATGACTTTAGACTAGTATAGACTATAGTATACGGGGATGGGCAAGTCATTACCTCGGTAAAAATTGACTAGCTGTGCTCTGTCGCTTCTTTGCTGTAAGTTTTCCGATAGCCTCGACATTTCCGTGTTTTGCTGCATCAAGAAGATCTTGATCTTTGCTGATAACACCTTTAAATTTTCCTCCTATAGTGCTTAATGCCATTTTCTCAACATCTTTTTTGTCACTTCCTGAATTTTTGCAGCTCCATCTATAGTTTCATTTTGCACCAGGAAGTCTCATTAGCTATTAAAAAACATGATCGACTAATGAAAAACATCCTTTCGTAGCAGGTTGCGGCGATAAATACTGTTTCTGTAAGTGTTACTGATTGGTCAGGGATTAACGTACCATCCAACCAAATATCGAATTTTTAAGTCTCTGTGACGTATATAATAATTCTATTTTTAGTAATCAGATGTAAACAGACATTATATACATAAACAGCTGTGAGGTTGAAACGTTTTCACAATACATTAAGAACCACAAGTGAGCCTAATTAAAAATGACAAAACCATTGACAGTGGTAAGTACAACTACTAATTACTTTGATTTGTTGAACAATGCGTTTCATTTCATTACAATTTCTAGAAAATACTTAAAAAATATCTTTGATAATGAGAAGGTCAACTGCCTTCCTTGACCTGGTCTGGTGACTACGTTAAAAGAAAACCTTTTTTACCATTTACAAATGTTCTTAATTTATGTTTGTCATCTTGTTGATAAATTAATACATTTTCTTAGTTTTAACAATTGAAATTTTGCTCCCCTGGTTTTTATGTTAAGGATTGAAGTGACTGTGAGTTTCAAAACAAACTATTTGATCGCTTGCCAATGGTTCCTATTGTTTACAAAATCATCTTCGTTAAATAATGACGAATAACCTCACATTTGAGCTTAGGTTTATTTGTTATTTAATAGAGAATATTTTTTATGCAAAGTACAAATATTGAGATATGGTGGCAATGGTAGAATGTCTTTGTTTGTGTGGCAAAAACCTCATGACCATGTGTGGCGGACATGACGAATATAGTCACGTGTCAATACGTCAACTACACAACTTATGAATATTATTGCACAAGACCAAATTAGCAGTAGTTAACTGCAGTTGTTGGTCAAAGTCCAAAGTATATTATATTGTTTGACTCATCCCAGGATTGAATCTGTTAAGTGTTGGCAATATTATTAAAGGTCATTTGATATTATCACAATTATTTTGTTCTTAGAACAGTTAACTCAACCAAATTAGTTTAATACCTGTAACTAAAATTGTTATTTGTCATGCATAAATCAATTTAGTTTTTATGAATTTGATTTGGACTCACTTGTGATTTTTATAGGAACTGAACAAAAACTCAAATTATGTATTATTTCCTGAAGTTCAGAATATAGAAAAAGCTACATGTACAATGTAATCTGAAAAGTTTATTTTATCCACTACCAGATTGGTGTGCAGAGGAGGTTCTGGTCATTCGGAAAAATTGGGAACCACCGCATGTTAAGCTTTAAAAGGGGAAGGCCTCTCACCAGGACCAAATTTTGACCAATAGGTCCCCCAGTATTGGATCCCATATTGTGTGACTACTATTTTTTCTATTATGTTGAGTCGGGTTGACACCTCAGATTTTTTTTATGATAAATTATTAATTTGTCATAATTTTGCTCCGCAGTTTAAGTATGCCAGTCAAATATTAAGAATTGCATGCCAAAACACTGGTTCATGAAAAATAATACTTGGATGTGCTACTTTTATCTACCTGTATGGCCATTTGGATGCATTTATCATCAATAAGTCACATACATGTTCCATTACAAATTTATTCATGTACTATGTGTATCAGAAATGCAAGTTGGCATACAAGCCAAATTTAATTGCATAATCTACATGCAGAGGTATGTATATCTTGCGTGATCTGAACACATCACCTTCACACCATCTAACATAATGTTCAGTTCAATACCCCTGTAATGTAACAAGTACCTACATGTATATCTAACAATGGTTACACCTGAACATACCACACACACAGGTAAAATACAAGGTAAAACACTGACAAAAAATCAATATCAAGTGGGATAAATCAGTCAATAAACATATGCAATATGCACACTAAACAAATTCTTTTGTTAAAGATAATGATATACTATTTAGTGCATGTGGCTGTTGATCTGCATGCAAATTACATTCAATTTTCAAAAAGTCACCATCAATATACATTACAAAGAAACCTGAATACAAAATCCACAGAAAACCAAAAATACATTTTTATCTACATTATTAATCAAATGGATTTCAATAAACATATATATGAAACATGGTAAGAATACTTGAGCATTCCAAGAATGCAGGACGACCAACAAGAAAGCAAAACTAACCTTAAAAAATCATACCATTGTCAGGCTCTCAATAAATATTAACATGTGTGAGTGACAACATGATTAAAAGGAAAATGTGCATATAAATTGATTCAATATGTTTTTTGTATTTTTTAGTTGAAGAGTGTTGGACCAAAGCTTGTGCCATTCTTCAAGACATGTGCAATTTTCTTTGTCCTATATGGTGATCAATCCAAGGCTTCCGGAATTTTTTACTGCATATTAAAATGTCTTCCGGTGATATCTCTGATTTTGTTTGTAATTTTGGATGGTATGAGCCTTTCTGAATACTACCGATATTCCAGAAGAATTTTGATCGGTCTTGTATTTTCATGCATTGGCGATATCTTCTTAGTTTGGAAAGAAACGGGCATGAACTTTGAAATTGGTTTGTTGATGTTTGCGATTGCTCAAATTGAATATGCTCGTGCATTTGGTTGGAGGCCATTAAACCCCTATGCTGGAGGAACGTTTGCAGTTTTGGGGTTTATCGTGTATTACTTCTTGAGCTCCAGCGTCAGTGGATTCATGTCCTATCTTATCGCACTCTACATCACCCTTATATGTACAATGGCATGGAGAGCTGTAGCCCGCGTTCAGTTCTTTGATGATTTGTGGACTTGGAGTAAGTTGTGTGGATGTTTTGGATCAATTTTCTTTGTGCTGTCAGACCTAACGATTGCTGTAGACAGATTCTGCTTCCCAGTACCGTTTGCACATCAAATTATCATGCTAACTTACTATGCCGCTCAGATTGGAATCGCTTTATCTGTTGTTGACAGTCAAGTTGACGAGTTATTAAAGAAAACAGCAAACTTCCATCAGAATTTACATTTGGAGTGAACTTAATGTCGAACAATATGGTTAACACATAATACATAATAAGTACCTTGACCAGAATACACATGTTATCCATTGTGAATATTGACAAACCATAATCTGAATAATGTATATAGGTTTAGCTAAGCGACGTATTCACTGGATATCATTTCACATGTAGTGAAATCAAAAGACAAGTGAACTCAATTCGGCCGAGGCATTGCTATTTTGCAATCTGCTGAAGAAAAAATATGCCGTTCTTGCACTGAAATGCTACATTAATGAACAATTGAACAATTGCCAAATAAAAATGTATAAGTTAAAAATTAATGTCTTTCAGTATTGTAATTGTTGAACATTGTACATAAATCTTACAGATACATGTACATTATACATGTGTTCATGTACCTATTGTAGAACATTTTACTTATATAATTTGTTTCATTTGTTGACTTGTTATATTTGAAAGTCTGTTATTAATGTACAATGTATATAAAATGATCACTTTTTAGTACAGGCACTTATTTGTTTCTATATCAATGACAAGGTTGTGAATGTCTCACCATGTAATATAAAAGTAGACCTTCCTAATGATAGAAATAAATGCCTGTGCTTTTTAGCTTCGGAGTACATTGTAACAACCTACATTGTTGTGTCTGGGTGACAAAGAACTAGACATTTTTACAAGTGTTTGGTTTGAATGGACTTAAAGAGACAAGAAGCAATTTGATATTATTTTTAAAAAAATAGGAAGAGGAAACTATTTCATGAAAAAAAATCTCTTGCCATTTTCATTCGACCACAAATTTTTGCGGCCATATTATTGTATTGATGGATACATTGTATGTCTTTGTTTTAATCGACCGTCTGTAGACACAATGTCAATGGTAACTGTGCAATAAGATTCTCATACATTTTCTAGGATTTTTTTTCTCTAAATTCCTTATGTAATTGCAGTCTGCACCTTTCATTCATATATAGACTTAGTGATGATTTTTGCTGGACAAGAATCACATTTAGTCAAACTGGTTCAGAAGGAAGCCCTTGTTGTTGACTTGGTGCTCTTGTTTCTCGCCCAGTCATTTTTTCTTTCTTTAATACAATGTTTTATATATAAATGTATTGCACAAGAATTTTGTTGAAGAAAAAAATTATAAAACAGGATGTCAAGATATAAGATATAGGAGGATTCTGTCTATTGATATTAAAAATTTTTTGTATTTTTGATTTAACAAACTTTACCTTAGGTCTAATCATTAGAATTTTTTTGTATTTTTGATTCAACAAACTTTACCTTAGGTCTAATCATTAGAATTTTTTTGTATTTTTGATTCAACAAACTTTACCTTAGGTCTAATCATTAAAACTTGTTTTGTATTTTTGATTCAACAAACTTTACCTTAGGTCTAATCATTAGAACTTTTTTTTGTATTTTTGATTTAACAAACTTTACCTTAGGTCTAATCATTAAAACTTGTTTTGTATTTTTGATTCAACAAACTTTACCTTAGGTCTAATCATTAGAACTTTTTTTTGTATTTTTTATTTAACAAACTTTACCTTAGGTCTAATCATTAGAACTTTTTTTTGGTATTTTTGATTTAACAAATTTTACCTTAGGTCTAATCATTAGAACTTTTTTTGTATTTTTGATTCAACAAACTACCTTAGGTCTAATCATTAGAACACACACTAGTCATAGTTAATTATTGTATATTAACTTCTTACTGCAGCATTGATATTTAATTAGTGATTATTGATGTCAAATGCACTCAAAACCATTGTATTCACAACTGCTGTAGGCAATGTTTGCATAATTAAATAAATAAACTGGAGCACACATCCAGTTCAAGAAACCACCGAAAGACAGGTCAAGTACAATGTAGCATTAAACAACTTGTGGCAAGTTCAAAGTTCAACTGAAATTTCATTTAATTTGAAGTTGTTTTTTTACTGTGTGATCGTGAGTTTTATTCCTCTTTGTTAGAAATTTTCGGCCACATGTTTTTGAACATGATTTTTGTCTTAACATTTCATTTTCACTGCCTAGCATTTGCTAATTTTGCAGGAACTCTATGTAATATAGATTATATGTAATCCAGTCGATGGTCTACATTTGTATCAGTAAGAATTGTTTATTTGTTTCCAGGCATTTTGTGTTAAAATTGTTATTAATACATTTACAAAAACATGTAACAGCAATGACTCAGTCACAAAGTATATCACAACAGTAGTGCTTATCTTTGTAAATATGTTAAAGTTTTTAAACTTTATGTTGGATTTTAATTTGTTTTTTTACAATTATTTAGTCAGTGGTTTGATTGTCAACATTTTGTTTTTCCCATGTATGGATGTTACAAAGGGGAGATTATTAGTTAGCTTGGAAAGTGCAAATATACTCCCCACTGAATGATGGTACATAAATTAGCCATATGGCCATGCAGTTATAAAACTGTTGAATACTAGTGACATATTCATACTCCAGATTCATCCAATCGGAACAGTATAGGTCTATACTATAGACTGTTTTCTGGTTCAATGGCTGTTTTTTTCAATATAGTTACAAAAAAATTCAATCTGATTAAAATTACATCTCTAATTTGCTACCCTTCAGACTTTCCCTTCTCTGGTACATGTATGTCACGTCGTGCGATATCTGAAAATATCACTACGCACATGACAGGTCAAATGCGAGTGACCCTATAAGCTACAAAAAAACATGTACATGTACATTTGTATGCCATGCATATTTAAAGATCTGAGAAATATGGATTGTGAACTTTTTTTGTTCAATCCCATTGTTCATAGTAAACAAAGTGGTTTAATATTAAATTATGACACTTTCATAGTCTCCTAGCATCATTTTCTTTGGACAGATAAAAATCATGACAAAGGGTCACTCACACATGACTCGTAATGAGGTTTCCTCATATCTCACACATCAATCAATGGAGCAAGTGACAAGATGTAATTTTAATCAAATTTAAAAATTGTAATGATGAAGGTCAAGGCCAGCTGTGGGAAGAAACCTATTTGATATTTACATTCAGACTGCACTTTACAGTTATGATATTATATATGTGTAGTTTGTGTAATATATGATTTGTTTGTTTACATTTGTGTTATATTTTATTTGAATACATTGTGTATGTATATGATTTTTTGTTTTGTTCTTTTTTGTCAGTGCACAATCAATGCAAAAGTAAATTTCATTGAAATGTTTGGTATCTGTTCAATGATACTTAACATCAAGCCAATACATAGTACATGTATAATGAAATTAAATCTAAAAAAGATAGATCATCCATTAAAAATGATGGTTTCATGTTTTTCTTATACAACTGTAAGAAGTGCACCCAGAAATTACAATCCTTTGAAAAAGGGTCAGGTGTAGCTATTTGTTATTTGAGACTTAATTTCAATGAATCATGATATATTATTTCTACAGTACAGTCAGAGATATAGCGTTACAAAGCATTGTGATAGACATATCACTCTTCATAGCGATAATTATGTAACTTTTGTTTTGTTTAATCTCAAATCTGTTTACTTACTTTCTTCTGTATTTTGGATGATAGTAAGTAACACTCTTAATACAAAAGAAAATTTTGATATTTATTAAGCAGAACAAAAGATATATCCCTATCACCAAGATAAGTGATAAGTCTTATCACAGTGATGTATCACGTTATGTCTCTTGAGTGTACTGTAACAAATACCTGTGGGTTGGGAAACACCATGCCCCCCCCCCCCCCCCTCGTGACATGACAGCAGATAATTCTGAGTCTAAGACATAACTAATAAAGATCTTTAAATTACAATTACATGGAAAACTAGACAAAAAAAGAATAAGAAAAAAACTTGTACTAAAATATTTCTTTTATAGTCATGTACAAAAACAGTCCTCGAAATGAAAATTGTTAGTTACTGGTCAGAATCAATTTCTTTATTTTATTTTGATACATTTCTAAATAAAAACTGAAATATTTTACTAGTGATGGTCCGAACAAGGTTTTACTGGTCTTGGACCAGAGGACCGGTGCTCAGCGTGAGGACTGCAAGGAAATCTGGTACCCTCTTGTAACTCACATGGGTCTCCTAGATTAACTATTGGTGACATATTGATGAGGATGATCAGAAATGGCTTGTACAAACCTTGAATAAATGCATCAATTAAATTCAAAGTGTAAATTAAAACCATGAATATTTAAATTTGATTTGCTATCAAAGTATTTTTAATTGGTATTTAAATTTCTTGGAGATTTACACAGCCTTAATCTTGGTTTGAAAAATGCCATTTAACAGACTGGTTCCATCTAATACCACAAAGTCATTTGTTTACATATATGTCTACCATGCTCGTGTTGGTAATTGGCACAATTTTAGCTTTTGTTGCATTTTTTTTAGTTAGAGGTGCTTTCTATTTAGTTCTATTTCATTACTTTTTTAAAGCTTTATTTTAGGATAATAGTAAAGATACTCTTGCACTACAGTACAGGCTGTGTGTTTTGTGCATTTTTCATTTGCCCAATGTATTCATTCCAGATTCAAATTTTAAGAATCATTGTTTTACGTGATTTAGCAAAATAAAGTACATGTAATCACAAAGAAGAAGCTAATTGCCACCTCAGTGGTAAGATATCCCTCCCCTCCCATTAAAAGTCAACATTATTAAAATCCACATTGGGCAAGTGGAAATTACTGAAACACATGATTTGTACCGTAGTTGTAAACTACATGTGATTCTGTAATTGTAATTTGTTGTAATATATGATTATGCCCATAGGTCATTTCTGAAAAGTATTATGCAATCAATCAAAATTATCATATGATAATATTAACTACACTATACAAGCAGATGAGGGATACAGTATTACAATAACAAAAACAGCACTTGCACATGTAGCTTAGAATGCACTTTTAATTCTTTCTACTATTATTAAAATGACATTGACTGTTCTGTAGAATGCACATGTATTGTATAGGATTGATTTTCCAAGAAAATATTTGTCATTGGAGACATTTATCATCATTGCATTTACATTTGTATTTACCTTTAAAAAATTAGAGTTAATTGTTTTTTCATTTATTATGAAAATAATTACAAATTTAATAATAAGGCATTAAAAATCAAATGTGTTCATAAAACGTGTATTCTGGAATATACATGTACATGTCTGTAGCCAAAATAATACTGTATGCATTAGCATAGCATACAAAACTTGGATCAACCCAGTCTCCAGTCTGTAAACTATTTGATCAAACTGTTACAGTATATAGTAGGTGGTTGGAAAGTTTTTGCAAAATCTACTATGTATTATCTTACTATACATGTACATACTTATGGCTATTCCATTTAAATATACTATTTCACCCCCAAGGAAGGTATTTTAAAACACTTTGTTTGGTGAATTCTTCAAATAGTGATACAAAGAAAGATTTTTCAGGAAATGTTTAAATATCACATCTAGAGTAGTTCGTTTCAAAATCATCTGCCTTCATCAGGACTTTCAATATTTTTCAAGTCTATCGGTACTTCATTATTCACGGGGGATACTTTTTATTAAAATTGGAACAATTTTCATGAATATCTGATACAACACAAAAATCGGGAGGTACTAAAGACCATTTTAGGCGGGTAAAAGTACCTGGTACCACCCCTTATTGAAAGGGCTGCTTCATTGGGGTAGGAGATATGTCTAAGTGGAATAACCCTGATTGGAAACCTAGTTTGAATTCATTGTATGTACTATTAAAGTTGACATTTGTTTATCAGATGTTTTATGTAATCATTATCTTTTTAAAAGAAACAGCATCATATGAAATCAATACTTTTTTCTTTTTTCAAAATTGGAAATTTACTTTGAATTTGATGAATCACTAAGAAAAAAGTGGTTGTGTGTTTTACTGTAATGTAGCCTTGACATGGGCGGACAACCATGTCTATTATTACCTACATTATACTGCCAGGATCATCATGTTACTATTATTTGTTTTGATTATCATTAAAAAGAATAAAATACAAAATGTCTGTTCTTCATAGCAGTAATAAAATGAAAAACACATGACACTGTCAGAAAAGTTCCAAAGTCCAATAAAACAAAACACATGACACTGTCAGAAAAGTTCCAAAGTCCAATAAAACAAAACACATGACACTGTCAGAAAAGTTCTAAAGTCCAATAAAACAAAACACATGACACTGTTAGAAAAGTTCCAAAGTCCAATCAAATAAAACACATAACACTGTCAGAAAAGTTCCAAAGTCCAATAAAACAAAACACATGACACTGTCAGGAAAGTTCCAAAGTCCAATAAAACAAAAATCATCACAATGTCAGAAAAGTTCTAAAGTCCAATAAAACAAAACACATGACACTGTTAGAAAAGTTCCAAAGTCCAATCAAATAAAACACATAACACTGTCAGAAAAGTTCCAAAGTCCAATAAAACAAAAATCATCACAATGTCAGAAAAGTTCTAAAGTCCAATAAAACAAAACACATGACACTGTCAGAAAAGTTCCAAAGTCCAATAAAACAAAACACATGACACTGTCAGAAAAGTTCCAAAGTCCAATAAAACAAAACACATCACACTGTTAGAAAAGTTCCAAAGTCCAATAAAACAAAACACATCACACTGTTAGAAAAGTTCTAAAGTCCAATAAAACAAAACACATGACACTGTTAGAAAAGTTCCAAAGTCCAATAAAACAAAAATCGTAACAATGTCAGAAAAGTTCCAAAGTCAAATAAAACAAAACACATGACACTGTCAGAAAAGTTCTAAAGTCCAATAAAACAAAACACATGACACTGTCAGAAAAGTTCCAAAGTCCAATAAAACAAAACACATGACACTGTCAGGAAAGTTCCAAAGTCCAATAAAACAAAAATCATCACAATGTCAGAAAAGTTCTAAAGTCCAATAAAACAAAACACATGACACTGTTAGAAAAGTTCCAAAGTCCAATCAAATAAAACACATAACACTGTCAGAAAAGTTCCAAAGTCCAATAAAACAAAAATCATCACAATGTCAGAAAAGTTCTAAAGTCCAATAAAACAAAACACATGACACTGTCAGAAAAGTTCCAAAGTCCAATAAAACAAAACACATGACACTGTCAGAAAAGTTCCAAAGTCCAATAAAACAAAAATCATCACAATGTCAGAAAAGTTCTAAAGTCCAATAAAACAAAACACATGACACTGTCAGAAAAGTTCCAAAGTCCAATCAAATAAAACACATAACACTGTCAGAAAAGTTCCAAAGTCCAATAAAACAAAAATCATCACAATGTCAGAAAAGTTCTAAAGTCCAATAAAACAAAACACATGACACTGTCAGAAAAGTTCTAATGTCCAATAAAACAAAACACATGACACTGTCAGAAAAGTTCCAAAGTCCAATAAAACAAAAATCATCACAATGTCAGAAAAGTTCTAAAGTCCAATAAAACAAAACACATGACACTGTTAGAAAAGTTCCAAAGTCCAATAAAACAAAAATCATCACAATGTCAGAAAAGTTCTAAAGTCCAATAAAACAAAACACATGACACTGTTAGAAAAGTTCCAAAGTCCAATAAAACAAAAATCATCCAAAGAGGCAAAATCGATACCTCTACACACAAATACATAACCGCTCACTTTCCTGGCTTGATACAGACACTTAATAAAAAGTGACAGGGTTAAACTTGTTCTATGGACCCAAACCTCCCCTTTAGTGAAATGATGCAGTCATGCAAGTAAAACATCAACCCCCACAATCAACTAGAGAGACACCTGTATCATACAGAACACACTAATCTTGAACATTATACACAATAAAACATCAACCCCCACAATCAACTAGAGAGACACCTGTATCACACTAATCTTGAACATTATACACAATAAAACATCAACCCCCACAATCAACTAGAGAGACACCTGTATCACACAAAACACACTAATCTTGAACATTATACACAATAAAACATCAACCCCCACAATCAACTAGAGAGACACCTGTATCACACAGAACACACTAATCTTGAACATTATACACAATAAAACATCAACCCCCACAATCAACTAGAGAGACACCTGTATCACACAGAACACACTAATCTTGAACATTATACACAATAAAACATCAACCCCACAATCAACTAGAGAGACACCTGTATCACACAGAACACACTAATCTTGAACATTATACACAATAAAACATCAACCCCCACAATCAACTAGAGAGACACCTGTATCACACAGAACACACTAATCTTGAACATTATACACAATAAAACATCAACCCCCACAATCAACTAGAGAGACACCTGTATCACACAGAACACATTAATCTTGAACATTATACACAATAAAACATCAACCCCCACAATCAACTAGAGAGACACCTGTATCACACAGAACACACTAATCTTGAACATTATATACAATAAAACATCAACCCCCACAATCAACTAGAGAGACACCTGTATCACACAGAACACACTAATCTTGAACATTATACACAATATATTTAATCTTCCCCACTATCAATTAGAGAGACACCTGCATCACACAGAACACACTAATCTTGAACATTATACACAATATATTTAATCTTGGTGATACATAAGTTGTCATATGCATAATATTAGTTCTATTAGAGATCAGAATGCTCCAAGCTTGTATTGCTGTCATTACTTAATTATTCTGCAAAAAATACTATGTCTATCCTATCTATTAACATGTGTCTTGAGAAATATGACATAATGTCATGGATACATATACTGAATTAAGAGACTATTTGACATTTTGCCATCATTTGGTGTCTTTTCTGTTGTCAGTCTGTCCAAACTCTTTTCACATTTTTAACTACTCTGAAGCCACTCGGCCATAGAACAGTAGTATGTTGCTGATCTGCGAGTGTTTTTTCTAGAGACTTGGATGTCATCTTGTGGCAAAAACATGGCTTCTATGGATAGGCAATTCTTGTTTCTGATTGATTGACACCTTAAATAAATTTTCTCTGATATTACAATTACAATTGATTTGTAAATTGGTACAAATATTGTTTGTGAGGTTCTTCTCAGAAATTCTGCTGGACTATTTTCAAACTATACAACCACACAAAAATATGGTTATGGCGTCCTTCTGTGAACAATCTTTACCTGCAACAACGTTTATTCTACCATCTGAAATTTAAACACGATGATCATTGGCATTGAATTAAGGTTGGGATTGGCTTGGTAGATTCTAGCCCTAACCGTTTTTAAGAAAGATGCCAAAAATGTGGGGGTTTTTTGATGTATGCCAACAAATTTGTACGACTTACCGATTTTCGAAGTCGGTGGTCAACACGCCAAATTTTGAATTATTATTCCGAAGTCCGATTTTTTCTTTAGATTCCTTATGAAATTTCTTGCATGCATTTTTCAAACAGATTTGGCTCAACTCTCTTCTGTATCTGCGATAAAAAAGGATCAATCCCAGAGATATTGGTGAGTGTTTCGAGGGCTCAGACACACAGAGCTGCTCAGCGCATCCACATTGCTGATAGGGGTGTCCTCTCGATGAGGGAGAGGGAAGCGCGTGCCAGGTTTTTAATTCAGGGACCTAGCAAAAATGAACAGGCTCACTGTAGCAGCTACAAATGACTTAATTGTTCGTCCCTATCCATGGCCAACTCTTCAAACATTTCAAAAACCGCAGTTCCGGTTGACATATCCTACGCCCAATTCTATATAGTTTTTATACGAACACAATATCATTGGCACGGAATTAAGGCTGGTGTTTACTGCAGACATTGTAGTCCCATCTTTTCTAAAGAAGAGGACTACATACAGAGATCTGAACAAAAAGGTATATTAGGGGCGGATCTAGGGGGGGGGCGCACCCGGCGCGTGCCCCCCCTAAAATTGGAAAAAATATGATTTTTTGGCGTAAAATCGTGATTTTTCACACGAAATACCCAAAAAATTTTCGCGCCTCCCTCTGCAATTGGAAAAAATATGATTTTTGGCGTAAAATCGTGATTTTTCACACGAAATACCCCAAAAATTTTCGCGCCTCCCTCCGCTCGGTGCGATTTTTTTAAGTGTGCCTCCCCTAACTTAAAATCCTGGATCCGCCCCTGTATATCCCATTCGTGTCTCCATGGTGAAGTTATTAACAAAGCTAAAAAGTTCAAATCAGACACATCTAAACTTATAAAATCTTATTCGTATATTTAGGAAGGAGTTAGTTATAGGAAGCCAGCAGGTAAACTCCATATATGTAATCTATCGACTGATACTTTGCAATATCCGATATATGAAAGCCAGATATTATATCTCAATTCAGATCACCATTTCCAGTGTTACTTGACAAGTGAATGCCATTTGTCAAGGAGCCCACATCCGATATAGCACCAAACATACTACAATCAATGCAGCGACATGGATTTCCGAGTCGTAATATGACCTCTCAGAGACATCTTGTACATTTTTTTGTCAATTCAAAATAATACACGAGTAACACGACGTGTGCCACATATGGAGCAGGAACTGCCAATTTTCCGTGGTATCTGAGTCCACCCCTGGTTTTTTGTGTGGTTCGTGTTGCTCGATGTTTGATTTTCTGTGTAGTGTTTTGTGGATCTTGTGTCTTTTTTTACCTTGTCTGTCCTCCAATATTTCTGATTACCCTTTTGATATCTTCAAACTTTTCTAAAGTCAAACAACTTTCCCTTGAGACCTGTAAGAGAACATTGGGTCAAACAAATTTTAAGAAACAATAAAGGAGATACCCTTAGTTCTGATGCAAAAAGGAAAGAACACATTAATACCAAAACCGTAGTTAAGCATTTATCCATCTGAAGAAAACAGAAGGTGTTATAAAGTTTGGGGAGAAGAATTTATAGAAGTGTTGTGAACTTTTTTTCTCTTCCGGTTTAAAAATGTTTACAGTAAACAATTATGTGAACATAGTAGCATTTTATAAACAATGTTACACTTGATAATTACCAACAAGTTCAAGCTAGGTCACAATGGTCATAGATTACGCTGTACTTTTTATCAACACCGCATAATTCGGTCACCTAATTACAGAGCGAAAAGTACCCAATGAAAAGACAAAACAACAAACGATTATGAATGTAACCTCTGCTTACTTTAGTAAATAATGAATATAAAATTAGTAAACAATTGAATTACGATTTAGAAAGATCTGTAGAAATAATTTATGCATGTATATAAAGAAGATAGCATCGAATAATTAAAAGCAAATAAAAAATACACTAACCAAGTTAATTAATAAAATACACTAACCAAGTTAATTAATAAAATACACTAACCAAGTTAATTAATAAAATACACTAACCAACTTAATTAATACAATACACTAACCAAGTTAATTAATAAAATACACTAACCAAGTTAATTAATAAAATACACTAACCAAGTTAATTAATAAAATACACTAACCAAGTTAATTAATAAAATACACTAACCAAGTTAATTAATAAAATACACTAACCAAGTTAATTAATACATGTATTAGATCTCCCCACTTGTTCTTTTTTTTTACTTTTCTTTTTTTTGCTTGGCCGCATAAAGCAATGAGCATAAGCGGGGATATAATCTTAATTAGATTGAACGCTGCACCGCAATATAAGTATAATACTGGATTTATAACTTATAAGTACGAAATTAAATTATTCGATTTTTGGAACAGAACATAAGTTGATAAAAATAATTAAAAAAAAATTTTTTTGGGGGAGATTGGGTATGCCGTATTCTTACAAATCATCAGTATTCAGTGAATTATTTGGGTTAACAAATTTATATAGAAACTTGAAATTGAAAAGTTGTCTATTGAAGAAATAAATTAGCAAAATTTTGGGTTAACAATCTATAGAAAAATAGAATAAATAAATTTATAAATAAATTATCAAACTCCTGACAAATTTTTTATTCTACAGATTAATATGAAATTAAATTACAAAGAAAGAAATGTCTGCCTACGTCAAATGACATTATTATATGACATTATTATATGAGGGAGAAAAAGAAACGGTAATCAAAATTACATTTGTATTTATGTCTTATAAAACTTTATAAATCTTTCAAAATAATTTTAGTATTAGGAGGAACAATAATAAAGGTTATGCATAAGCTACCCTAATTCCATCGAAAGGGGTACAATTGCTTCACAATAGGTGGTGGAGAATCCGAGCAACATGGGCAAAATCTTGAAAATTATATATCTATAGTCTATATAGGATAATGATTTGACTATTGTATGCGAGATCTGAAGCAACGAAATAGATCTGAAAATCTTTATTTTGTAGTATCTCGAATAGTCACTGGTATACATATATTTACTAACGGTGTAATCAGAAGCAGTTTAAATAGTCACTGGTATACATATATTTACTAACCGTGTAATCAGAAGCAGTTTAAATAGTCACTGCTCTACCTATACTTAGTCAAGCTTAACTATATACAAAGAAACCGGGGATGCCTTTCGGAAAGAAGACGTAAATGTAGATGTACAAGATTCAAGATTGAAGATTTTATTAACAAGGCTCAGGCACAGTATGCAACATGAGCATACAGTTATTATAACATAAATACATACATATGAAATAAGAACATTAACATTGGAGAAAAAAAACATAGTGAATAGAAGTGATCACTCTAATATCTAATGTACTAGAATAATTTACTGATTCCTTTCAAAAATAATGCTACACTTTTCAATAATTGAGAATTACACAAAGAGAAGATACCAGCCATTTTAGCTACACTACTATTTTGTACATAATATTTTGGAATATATTTGGATCTTAAACTTTGTATTTCAGTGTTATTACATATAAACAAATAGTGATATTCATCGCCAATTACATCTTTTGAGCATTGTGTACACTTTCTATTTTCTCTTGTAATTTTTTGCCAACGTCCTGTTTCAATTGGTATTCTAATGTTACAAAGCCTAAATTTAGTTATATAGATTCTATGCTTTTGTTCGAGGCGTAGCAGACACGGTTCTATATAAAACTCTTGCTTGAAAAGAGAATAAAAATGACCACGAGAGGAATTACCAATTTCTGAACGCCAATTTTGTATGAATTAGTCAATAAGAAATTGTTTCACATGTGTTTTAATCCAAATTATATTAACAGGCATATTGCCTTGCTCATTACAAAGTACTACAATTTAGCCACTCAGAGATTGCTTGGATTCATTTTCTCCCTTTACAGGCTTTCGTATACTAATTAATCTTCTATATTGGATTTTAGAACTGTCCCGACAGGGTGATATTGTTTGTTCTTTATATTATTATGCCATCAAGAGAAAATAAAATACAATGAAATCCGTCTTAACCGAACCTGCGTGAGACTAACCGTTTTATGTACGGAATAGACAGGTGTTTGGTTTATGAAGGTTGAATTCGGACTTATAGAACATATAGACTTTATTTATTGTTTGTTTGACGGTGTTTAGTGTTATGGTGTTTAACACCACTTTCAACAATATTTCAGTTATATTGTGGCCGTCAGTTTTATTGATGGAGGAAACCGGAGAACCCGGAGAAAACCACTGACCTGCCGTAAGTCACTGACAAACTTTATCACAATATGTTGTACACCTCGCCCTGGTCGATCAAGATTCGAAATCACAATATCAGTGGTAATAGGCACCGATTGCATAGGTAGTTGTAAATCCAACTACCACACGATCACGTTCACGTCGGCACCAACTGTATTTAGAGTTCGGTTTATACACGTTTCACTGTATTATCTTAGCCAAGATCTGCTGCTTATTAAAAGTCAATAGTATACTAGTCCCGTATGCAGCTGTGAAGCCTCATGATATTTAGAATGAGTATCAACTTATTAACAGAAGACTAGCCAGTTGACTTATGACGAAAAGTGTAGAATTTTCATGCAAGTTTAAATATTGCCGATTATAAACCATTCGTCATGTTTTTCTCTTCAATGTGACCGTTTCCACTCAGTATTTACCTCGTCACTCATCCATCATCATCCTTTCTTTTAGAGCTTTTATTATTATTATTATTATTATTAAACTTGCAAATAGGGGACGTCGTGATCGTGATCGTATGGTATTTTATACAGATATATCATGTTTGGGAGGGGTATTATGTTTTTGTTTTGATTTGCTTCGTCTTGTGTACCCCATGTTGACAATTTCTCTGGATTGTCCATTTTTGGTTGCCGCGCTTCGGTATTCTTTAACGTTTATTTACAATACATATTTCAACGCATAATCGTAACAGACGTTTACTGTGTACACACACAACTTGTGTACATATAAATAGACCTTGTCCACAACCATGGAAGGATAGATCAGTTACAGAAATGTATGTAGTACAGTGTAGTAGTGTTACCTACTTTTTATGCAATAAATTTATGTAATCCGTATAAAATTTACACCCCAGGCTATAATATTAATCACATGATGATGATTCAATTATAATATCTGGAGGCAGAATAAAATACAATTCTCCATAAAAAATCTAACAAATGACATGAATGTACATAGTGTTTAGAATTTGTCATTCCATTGTCTTTCATTTGTTCCATTAGCTATAGATTGTATAAAATATATTTTCTTAGAAAAAAGGAGCTATGTGATAGACTGTGAACAATTATTTTACCTTGAAAATAAACGATAAAGATTACAAGTCAGAAGTACATTTAGCAACTGCTATACTATAGGCATAACTTGCCGTCAGCCAAACAAATACATTGGATATGCGATATTAACGTGTTAAATAATTTGCCATATATCAATATAGAGATAGAAAAGGACCGTTTTCTTTTGTTGTTTAACTGTTATATCGGAGATTTTCAGAATGTGTTAATAATGTTTTCTTGCTCTTCAAAGGTGGCTAGATGTAATTAGATAAACGTTAGAGAATACCGAAGGGGCAATCATAAAAGGACAATCCAGAGAAACTGGCAACATAGAGTACACACGACGAAGAAAAACAAAAACAAAAGCAAAACACAATATATGTTGTACACCAGTATACGTAAGCAAACACAAATAATAAGACATGCGCCATGAGGTAAAGACGAACCGAACATCGTTTTCATGCGGAAATCGTAACGGACATCACAAAACGGAACTAAGAACATAAAGACACATAATAGAACAACACAAAACTAAAAAGATGAGCAACATGGACCCCACCAAAAAAACCGGGGGTGAACTCAGGTGCTCTCGAAGAGTAAGCAATTCCTGCTGAAATCTATATTGTGTATAATGCTTGAAGATGTCCGCAATTAAATAAAATATGCACATGTCAAAACAAATAATTTACCATTGGTAAGGTCGAATCTATCTTAATAATTAAAAGTTTATATATAGATAGGGTAGTTTTGTTCCACGAAATTCCTGTTTACGGAAATGTGAAATAAACTATCTATCTACAGTTCAAAGTTCCTGATTAACTTTGATAATCAATGAATGCTCAGTTTGTATTCCCACTTGCACGACCCCCTCCCCCCATTTTCCGAAACCAATTTCAGTTCAACTATTGCATGGAAAATGTTCTGATATTCTGATTGTCATTAATATTCGAATACATTCTTTAGAAAGAGGAATGTTGAAATTAACAAGCACAGAAGAGATGGAGAATTCCCGTGTCATTTTATTTTGTAAATATTTGTGACAAAAAGATAATTATAATAAGAATATACTATTGTGAACAAAATAAGGAATATTATGAATTCAAAGGATGGTTCGAAATAAAGGTTGATAGAAGACCAATAAAGAAAGACGACAAAACATATATTAAGTGAAAATAGTGTACAATGAAAACGTAAAGATTTAATTTAGTGTTTACAAGGTGTTTCTATAGTAACCATCATCAGGTACGCTCATGGTGAAAATGTTCGAAAATCAAATAATTTAAAATCTTTGGGAGTAAGAAATATCAGATAAAAACAGGATATCCAAATAGGTTTAGGTCACCTATGCCCGATGGAAAAGAATCCTAGTCTAAATAATTAGTACATTATTTAGGAACTGTAAATTTCGGTTTAGGTCACATATGTCTTAGGGAAAATAATCCTAGTTTTAATAATAATTACATTATATAGGAAACAGTAAATTTCGATAATAAATATATCCAATAGACTTTGTCAATGCTGAAGCACTGACTGGGTGATACACCTGGGGACTAATAGTATATACTTATTGATTGGGTATGAGGGAATAGCAAGTTTGTTGTCCCCGAGACACTGACTATTGACCGAGGCGAATATAGTCAGGGTCGAGGGGACAACAAACTTGCTATTCCCAAATACAGTCTATAAGTATTTTATTATACTGAAAAACATTACTCATAGTTGAATGATCACCTCAAAATGATAAAGACCAATAAAATCACGCATCTTTTGCCAGTATTTTGCATTATAAATCTGAATATTGTCTCATGGACATTTTTATGCTATTTCCCCAGTCATTCATAAGAGTTTGATTCTTTTGAGAAAGTAGACTTCAACATAAATGTACATGTACATGGTGACTACAAGTTTTATGAAAATTTTGAAAATTTTTGAAATTTAAAATTTTGAACTTTAAAATTTGTTTTTTTTTTATTTTAGAATTTTGAAATTTTATGAAATTTTATAAACTTAAATTTTTGGAATTTTATTGAAAATTTTGAAATTTTTAAAAAATTTCAGAGTTTTCGTTAATAGACGATGAAGTCCAAGTGTTCCGAATAAATGTAAAACTTTTATCCAATCCGGTCGTGGAACTAAAAATCTGCGAAAACGATTCACATTGCCGATCCATAGTCTTAAAAACTATGGACCGCTCAATTGTCAAACAACTGGAAAAGGAGAAAAATAGCAATTTTAATGTAGAAAATTTTGTAGTGATGTTCATATACTGAGGTACAATAATGAGAGGTATCGACCCAGTAATAGTAATGAAAAGGTAGATATCTAATTTAGGTTAAACGATGCCTTTCTGGAATAACATACAGAACTAATGTAAAACTGGGGCCATAATGGCTGTGATTGTTGTTGGATTCACAGCTACCTGTGAAATCAGTGCACATCACTCTTAAAGTGATGAGTTCAGATCTCGCTGATGGCGAGGTGTACTCGATATGTCCTCCGATTTCTTCCTCCAATAAAACTGACCACCAAGATATAACTGAAATATTGTTGTGAGTGGCGTTAAACACCATAACTCTAACTCTAATGTAAAACTGGTGATAGCTGTTGCAGTAATGATCTACAAAACACTACACAGAAAGCCCAAGATGGAGCAATACGAACCTCTCAAAAACGGGGATGAACTCAGGTGCTTCGGAAGAGTTATAGAAAATCACTTCACGCAAACAGACGGCGAGTCACTCCTTCAAAATAGCACGAATGACAACATCAATAAGTGAAACTGAAATATTAAAGATACAGGTATTTACTTTCCGACATTTCGACTTTAGGGGGACCTGATGAATGTTATTCCAGAAATGCGTCGTGCGCAATAAATTAGAAATGTACGTTTTTTATTACAGAATAACTGACGGAAATGTAAATATTTCAGCTTAAGCTTAATATATAGGAAAAAATAGATAGCCGCCGAGGGAAGCTAAAATTAAAATGTATTAATATTGTTCAAATTATAGCATCATAAGTAACTACCAATAACAAATTGGTTTACTATATCATATTGGTCACTAAATTCCATACATATGTATGCCTTGTTTACTGCAAGGTGTTGACAATACCTGTATTGAAATGGAACCAAAACAAAACAAACCTGACCAATTAACACTGTAGAATACCTTTAAGTCGACTAGGTCAATAAGGAAAACAACATTATTATGTTCTGTATGACATTATTTAATCTTTTAATCTAGATTACCTTTTATAAGCCGCTATAGTAAGAAAATGTTTACACTCCTTAATAAGCGATATAGTGATGTGGTCATATTTCACAATGCGTAATAATATAAACATACTGCCCTTGGATGAAGGTGTTAGGGTAGATTAACACACGAGGGTGTTAATCACCCTAACACCTTCATCCAAGGGCAGTATGTTTTTTTATTATACTGAATGCCTAATGATTCAAGTGTGTATTATGTTATTAGAAGGACAATTGCTAAAAAAATAAAAAGTCATAAATTAAGATAGTTTACTTACATTAACAACAAAACATCAAATAGCAACAAATTTAACAAGATAATAACATAACAATTAATGTAAAATGTTAATTGTATATTTTGATGAATATTATCACATGTTTGCTTCTATATTCTGACTATTGCATTATTGTCAAGGTAGGCTATAATTATTTTATCATTTTTCAATATTATTATTTAAATACATGTCTTAAAATTTTGAAATTTTATGAAAACTTTAAAAAAAAATTAAAAAATTTTGAAAATTTTATCATTTTGAAATTTTTTGAAAATTTTGAAATCTTGTGAAAATTTTGAATTTTTTTGAAATTTTTTTAATTTTGAAATTTTTAGACATTTTTGAAATTTTGAAAAGTTTTGAAAATTTTGAAATTTTGAAATTTTTGAACTTTAAAACAAATTTTGAATTTTTTTATTTTAGAATTTTGAAAATCGGTAAACCTTGGGCGTTAATTTGTTTCCGGATCGGCAAACTTCGAGTTCAGCGGGTGTTAATTTCAGGCATTAACACCCGTTGCTAATATTATCACATGTTGCTAGGGATGGGCGGGGCTTATGAAAGGTTAGTGAAAATTAACAAATGCCGCTTGACCAATGAAATGAATGGATAATGTAAGAAATTTGCATAAAGTATAATAATAAGTGATTAACGATGTTTTTTAAAACGAGATGACTGAGAAACGTCCTCGAGTTTTAAAAAGCATCTTTAATTATTTTATCGCTCTTTTGTATTCATAATTAAATAATTTTTGTTGAGATACTGACATTTTTTTAAACACAATTAATATTTTATATTGTAAATCACTTAATTATCAAGAATTTGGTAATGTGACGTCATTATAACGTCATATTAGAAAACAAGATAATACCTCATGCGTCCTTGACAATGCTTAGCGATTAGCGATAATTGGAATCATCTCATGCACCCACATGATATGAAATATATCGGTTTTAAACATCAAAGGGAAAATAAACAAAATAGCGATAATAAGTGATTAACGATGTTTTTTAAAACGAGATGACTTTTCTCAGTCATCTTTCATCGAAGGGCGACACCCTGAGATGAGAGATGACTGAGAAACGTCCTCGAGTTTTAAAAAGCATCTTTAATTATTTTATCGCTATTTTGTATTCATAATTAAATAATTTTTGTTGAGATACTGACATTTTTTTTAAACACAATTAATATTTTATATCGTTAATCACTTAATTATCAAGAATTTGGTAATGTGACGTCATTATAACGTCATATTAGAAAACAAGATAATACTACGTACGTCCTTGACAACGCTTAGCGATTAGCGATAATTGGAATCATCTCATGCACCCACATGATATGAAATATATCGGTTTTAAACATCAAAGGGAAAATAAACAAAATAGCGATAATAAATATTAACCTAGTTAGGATTGTCTCAATGCATTTAAAGTATTTCCTTAATGCTTGAGAACAATAAAAGTGAAAAGCAAAACATACTATATTGTCGGAACATTTCCAAAAAATCCAATCGAAAATTCGCAAAAGGAGAAAAAAAATCGATACCATCAACAAGCAAATTATGACCACTCGCTTTTCTGGCTTGATACAGCCACTTCAATAAAAAGTGGTGGGGTTAAACTAGTTTTATGGGCCCAGATCTCCCCTCGTAGTGAAATGATGTGGGCATGTGAGGAAGATGGCAACCCTCACATTATAACTGGGCAACAACATATGACTTATATACTACAAGGTGTTGACAATACCTGTATTGAAATGGAACCAAAATAAAATAATCCTGACCAATTAACTCGTAGATAACCTTTAAATGTCGACTAGGTCAATAAGGAAAACAACATTATTATTTTCTGTCTGTCATTATTTAATCTGTTATTCTAGATTACTTTTTATAAGCTTCTATAGTAAGACAATGTTTACACTCCTTAATAAGCGATATAGAGTGACGTGGTTAAATTACACAATCCATAATAATAAATATCAAGCTAATTGGGATTGTCGCAGTGAATTTTCCTTATAATGCTTAAGAACAATAAAAAAGAAAAGAAACAATACCATACTGTTGTAACATTTCCAAAATCAAACCGAATAATCGTAGAGAGAGACAAAATCGATACTCTCAACTATACATGACCGCTCACTTTTCTGGGTTGGTACAGTCACTTCAATAACTAGAGGCTCACAGGAGCCTGTAATCGCTCACCTGATTTTCATTTGACATCTAAAGTTGATAGAAAATGGGGGTGTTACACATAATTTTGAAAGTGGGCCACCCAAAGATCATTTCAACTCAAATTTCTGAGCAAAAGATCTTGATGTGATTTTTATCTCATAATATTCCTAAACGGAATAAACTGGCTGAAAAAATCTCACAGAAAAACCTAAAATATATATGTTACACTACTCATTGCCATATAGCTGTAGTTAAAATTTGAGTTCATTTTGATTTGTAATAAAGCGGAAATTGACAACTAAAGAAATTTCTATTTTTAGTAACAGCAGTCATTTTGAATTGAGGGCTGGGCTGTCAGACACTATATTGAAAGGGGACCACCCAAGGACCATCCCTGCCAAATTTGCTTTAATTTGGTTCAGCGGTTTTAGAGGAGAAGATTTAAATGTGATCTTTTATCAAAATATGTCTAATTTGTATAATCAGTATAAACCGGTTGAAAAAAAAATTTCACAGAAAAACCCAGAATATATGTTAATCTACTCATTGTCATGTAGCTGCAGTTAAAATTTGAGCTCATTTTGATTTATAATAAAGCAGCAATGGACAATTGAAGAAATTTCTATTTTTAGTAACAGCAGCAATCCTGAATGGTGGGTGGAGCTGTCGGACACAATTTTGAAATGGGACTACCCAAGGATTATCCCTGCCAGGTTTGGTTTAATTTGGTTCAGCAGTTTCAGAGGAAAAGATTTAAATGTGATCTTTTATCAAAATATGCCTAATTTGCATAATCGGCATAAATCGGCTGAAAGAAAATTTTCACAGAAAAGCCCGGAATATATATATATGTTAAACTACTCATTGCCATGTAGCTGCAGTTACAATTTGAGCTAATTTTGGTTTATACTAAAGCAGCAATGGAAAAATTGAAGAAATTTCTATTTTTAGTAACAGCAGCCATCTTGAATGGAGGGCGGGGCTGTCGGACACAATTTTGAAAGGGACCCACCCAAGGACCATCCCTGCCAGGCAATCGTAACTACTCGGCCATTCTCGCTACCCTGCAAATAACCTTGTATGCATTAGGCCTATAAATCACACTACTTTTCACATGTCAGTTACATGAAAGTTTGATAAAGTTATATTTTAAACAATTTTCTATATTTCAATTAAAGTTTTAATTAGTTTTGCATGATTAGATCTTACTTAGTATGTCTTCCATATTGGATTTTCCTGGACTATATTTTTGTGCAGCTTAACTTAACTTCCGGCAAACAATTTAAGAAGAATTTCTACTATGTACATACAAGGTTATTTGCAGGGTAGCGAAAATGGCCGAGTAGTTACGATTGCCCTGCCAGGTTTAGTGTAATTTGGTTCAGCGGTTTCAGAGGAGAAGATTTAAATGTGATCTTTTATCAAAATATGCCTAATTTGCATAATCGGTATAAATCGACTGAAAGAAATATTTTACAGAAAAACGCGGAATATATGTTAAACTAATCCTTGCCATGTAGCTGCAGTTAAAATTTGAGCTCATTTTGACTTATACTAAAGCAGTAATGGACAATTGAAGAAATTTCTATTTTTAGTAACAGCAGCCATCTTGAATGGAGGGCGGGGCTGTCGGACACAATTTGGAAAGGGACCCACCCTGCCCGGTTTGGTTTAATTTGGTTCCCCGGTTTCAGAGGAGAAGATTTAAACATGATCTTTTATCAAAATATGCCTAATTTGCATAATCGGTATAAATCGGCTGAAAGAAAAATTTCACAGAAAAACCTGGAATATATGTTAAACTACTCCTTGCCATGTAGCTGCAGTTAAAATTTGAGCTCATTTTGACTTATACTAAAGCAACAATGGACAATTAAAATTTCATCCCCCCTTTTTTCTATTTTTAGCTTGGCGGCCATCTTGGTTGGAAGTCGGGATCACTGGACACAATTTTGGAAGGGGGCCATCCAAGGACTATTCCACCAAAGTTTGGTTCAAATTGGCCCAGTGGCTTCAGAGGAGTTGATTAAAATGTGAAAAGTTAACGGATGGATGACGGACGCTCAGTGGTGACAATAGCTCATCTGACCCAAAGGGTCAGGGTCAGGTGAGCTAAAAAGTGACAGGATTTAACTAGTTTAATGGGCACAGACCTACCCTCTTAGTGAAATGATGCGGTCATGCGAGTAAAATATGCCAACCCTCACATATAACAGACGAACAGCGTTATATCAAATAACGCTATAATCTTGAACATTATAAATGATATATTTACCGGTATATACCTGGGTGACTCAGAAGTTGTCATATGTATAATATTAGATCTATTAAAGAGAGCCTATGACCTCGGTCGTAAGATAAATATTAGATAGAATATCATGTCATCGTAAGACATGATGGTGAAAGATAGTGCTACAAGGACAAGAAAAGAAAAGAAATAATTATGGAATTTTGAAATGTCCTCCTTTTTGTCCATAAAATCCTCCTGTAGATATAGCTCTAATGTAGACATAGACATCCAGTCCAGAATCTGCCTTCACAGACACTGGGATACCAAATGTTATACTTGTCTGGTTGGTAAACTGCCATTGGAGAATATTGACGCCTGCCTCATATGAACCGGCCGATATCTCGTAGTACAAACGTTGACCAGAAGTAAAAATATCACCCCATGACACTACAGCCTCATTATTCAACCAGGATATGCCTAACGTCTTGGTATCTGTAAATAAAAGAGGAGTTATATTTGAGGGGTTTCCATTCATTTAATTTATTTCACACATTAATTTGTAGTTTCTAATTAACAAAAATATATAAGGTGGTCATTTTCAAATGTATGATAAAAAATGTTTAATTGAATGAAAAATAAGTTTAAACAGTGACTGCAAGAAATGAACGTTAGAGAAAACCGAATGGACAATCAAGAATGGACAATCCAGAGACACTAGCAACATTGGGAACACAAGACACAGGAAAAAACAATGAAAGCTAAAACGATGAGCAACACAGACCTCACTAAAAACGTGGTTGAACCCATGTGCTCACGAAGGATAAGCAGGTCCTGCCTCTAATAAAAAAAAACCACCATGTTACATCCAGAAAAATATTGCCATGTTATGATCTCATTTCCGGTTTTCGGTGAAAGTTCGTGTTATTAGACCAGTTGTTTTGGGGTTTTTTTTACACTGTTTTCTCCATCGAAATAATTTTTTCCATTCTCCTTTATTGGTATTTTTCCATTATCTTGGTGTTAACCTTCTAAAAGTCATAATATAAAAATCACACTGCCAAATCTATTTTCATTACAATAAATATTACACTTTGCCATTTATTCGATTTTTCCATGAACTTGTTTTTCTATTTTTTACAAAAGAAAATATAATTGTTGTGACTAAACAGTCAACTACAAATAATAATATTGTTTTTATCTAATTGCTCGAAGTTACTAGAAATACTAATTATTTCTGTTGATATAGTGCTTGTTTTTGACCTTATTAAACATAAAAGATTTTCCTTGCTTGTTATTATATACAGTATCTGTTTTCGTAGTTAGATGTCAACTCATTAATGGAAGTCATTTACAGGTTATTATCATTCAGATATATTTAGATGTCTTAGACTAGGATTAATATTACAAATCAAGGATTGCTGAATATCTGTGTCACAAATGACCACGAATATGTTTAGTAGAGGATTGCTGCTAACAAGCTTAAGGAGCAACTGAACCAAGGGTTCCTAGTGGTTAAGTTGAAGTTATTAATGTGAACGTTGTACGGTCACCACCATGACTACAACTATGGACTATCTGTGTCACTGATGACCACGAATACATTTATGTTCCGTTTGTCATAATCACAATCCGGCCCTTAACTCATTCATGACTTTTCGTCAGGCTTGTAACTAGAGTAAACACTACAGGAGCCACGTGTGGAGCAGGAGCTGCTTAACCTTCAGGAGCACCAGAGATCGCCCCCGTTTTTTGTTGTCTTAATGGGGTTTGTGTTGATCATATTGTCAAATTTTATCTCTTCACGTTTTTAGTTCCGTGTTGTGATGTCCGCTACGATTTCCCTGTAAAATCGATGGTAGACTCCTATTTGTTCAATATAGTAAGGGGTTCATGTTTAATTTATGTTATCTGTATCTATTTATGTTATCTGTATCTATTTATGTTATCTGTATCTATTTATGTTATATGTATCTATTTATGTTATCTGTATCTATTTATGTTATATGTATCTATTTATGTTATCTGTATTTATTTATGTTATCTGTATTTATTTATGTTATCTGTATCTATTTATGTTATCTGTATCTATTTATGTTATCTGTATCTATTTATGTTATCTGTATCTATTTATGTTATCTGTATCTATTTATGTTATCTGTATTTATTTATGTTATCTGTATCTATTTATGTTATCTGTATCTATTTATGTTATCTGTATCTATTTATGTATTCTGGTGTCCAACACGATTTCCATATTAGATGATGTTGGTGTCCCACGGACGGTGTCACATATGGAGCAGGAACTGCTAACCCTTCCGGAGTTCACTCCTTGTTTTAAGTGGGGTTCGAGTTGCTCGATCTTTAGTTCTCTGTGTAATGCTTTGTAGATCGTTGTTTGTCCATTTGCCTTTTTTTCTTCCCCTTGTCGTAATCACAATCCGGTTCTTTCCTCACTGATGCCCTACCATCAGATATTTGACAAGAATAACATGACATGTGTTACTAGTGGGGCATACACTGCTAATCCTTCCGAACACCTCAGTTCATCCCGGTTTTTGTGGGATTTGCGTTGCTCAATATTTAGTTTTCCGTGTAATGTTTTGTAGGTCATAGTTTACTTTTTTGCCCTTTTTCTTTTGGACGTTGTGTTTTCTGTCATTCGATTTACGGCTTCTGGTTACCCCTTTGGTATCTTCAACAAACTTTTCTTGCCCTTTTCCTCTTCGTGGATTAATGCCTATTGTTGAATTGGTTGATGTCAATTATCACTGGTCTTGTAATTTTAATTACAACATATCAGCTTTGAGAGTTAATTATAATTGTATCTTTCAACGTAATTATTCAAAGTTAGTGGTGAGAAAATATCCATAACTTTTTAATGAAAAAAAAACAAAAAACAAAAACAAATAAAAACCCCGAAAAACGTTGGCAATTGTTTTAAAGAAACAAAAATTTCTCATTAAAAATAGCTTACCGTCTACAAGTGGATTTGCTGTGCTTACTGTCATATTGGACGATACACTAGCAGATTTTAGGTAAAGTTTATTAATAGCTTGAACACGGACTGAATGCAAATTGTCTGTCATTGACATCTGAGTAAAATGGGTGTATAGCATTTCTTGGTCAGCTGGGAAAAACATCGTCTCTGATATGGTATCTTCATAGGTCACCTGTAAAATGAGTTAATTAAGAGAACAGAGTAATTGTTTTATTTAGAATTTACTTTTTTTAATTTGTTTTCAGTTTGTAGGTTCAGAACAACTGTTCTTCACAATGACCTTATGATAAGAGGCAATATTTCATCATCCTTTCAGCTATATCAGGGCATGTTTATGGATACAAGCTCAAGAGTACTCGTTTAAGACTGTAACTTCTGCCAGAAAATGACAAAAGGTTCATCACATTTCTATTACACCTGGGGAGGGATAGATGTAAATTGTACAAAGTCCCTTACAACCATTTAAATACTTATCCTTAACACACGGACAACAGTAACTGCCTCAGCATAGTAATGCCAAATATGTCAAGGAACCACACACTCGGAAGGAACATAAAACGTGTGACCTTATAATATGCCAGATCCTTTATTTTATAATATAAAGAATATTTGGATAATCTGATGATGTTGTTGAATACAATTCTAGATATTCATGAATAACTTCATCAACAGCTTAATGTAGTATCAACCTCTCACAGGACATCGACTGCCATAATACTTTAAACTATATTATAACCTCGTTATCAATATTGAATGTTTTTACTATATGACTACAATCATTATATTGTCTTATTGTAATAAACGTTTTATGATTATGTGTTCTGCATTTTAAGCCACAAGTGATACCATTGGAAATCTATAATTTATAAGATTGTTTCCAATCTTATGGCCAAGGTTAGTTAATTAGTGATTAATAATATGAAATAGGAAAATATGTTGCGTCTGTCACTTGTTGACGAGTAAAAAAAAAGGCAAAGTTATGAAAGGAGGTTAAATTCGTACAAAAAGCCAAAAAGTTAATCTAAAAATAAATGGCTATTGACGCTGTAATTCAAAGAAGGAAGATAATTCAATGACCAAAATGAAAAGGACAAAATGACAAACAATGGTCGATTAAAAACTACACAGAAAACTAAAGATTGAGCAATACAAACTCTACTATAACACATGGGCAAACTCAGTAAACACTACACAGAAAACTAAAGATTGAGTAACACAAACTCTACTATAACACATAGGCAAACTCAGTAAACACTACACAGAAAACTAAAGATTGAGTAACACAAACTCTACTATAACACATGGGCAAACTCAGTAAACACTACACAGAAAACTAAAGATTGAGTAACACAAACTCTACTATAACACATGGGCAAACTCAGTAAACAATACACAGAAAACTAAAGATTGAGTAACACAAACTCTACTATAACACATGGGCAAACTCAGTAAATACTACACAGAAAACTAAAGATTGAGCGATACAAACTCTACTATAACACATGGGCAAACTCAGTAAACACTACACAGAAAACTAAAGATTGAGTAACACAAACTCTACTATAACACATGGGCAAACTCAGTAAACACTACACCGAAAACTAAAGATTGAGTAACACAAACTCTACTATAACACATGGGCAAACTCAGTAAACACTACACAGAAAACTAAAGATTGAGTAACACAAACTCTACTATAACACATGGGCAAACTCAGTAAACACTACACAGAAAACTAAAGATTGAGTAACACAAACTCTACTATAACACATGGGCAAACTCAGTAAACACTACACAGAAAACTAAAGATTGAGTAACACAAACTCTACTATAACACATGGGCAAACTCAGTAAACACTACACAGAAAACTAAAGATTGAGTAACACAAACTCTACTATAACACATGGGCAAACTCAGTAAACACTACACAGAAAACTAAAGATTGAGCAATACAAACTCTACTATAACACATGGGCAAACTCAGTAAACACTACACAGAAAACTAAAGATTGAGTAACACAAACTCTACTATAACACATGGGCAAACTCAGTAAACACTACACAGAAAACTAAAGATTGAGCAATACAAACTCTACTATAACACATGGGCAAACTCAGTAAACACTACACAGAAAACTAAAGATTGAGTAACACAAACTCTACTTTAACACATGGGCAAACTCAGTAAACACTACACAGAAAACTAAAGATTGAGTAACACAAACTCTACTATAACACATGGGCAAACTCAGTAAACACTACACAGAAAACTAAAGATTGAGTAACACAAACTCTACTATAACACATGGGCAAACTCAGTAAACACTACACAGAAAACTAAAGATTGAGTAACACAAACTCTACTATAACACATGGGCAAACTCAGTAAACACTACACAGAAAACTAAAGATTGAGTAACACAAACTCTACTATAACACATGGGTAAACTCAGTAAACACTACACAGAAAACTAAAGATTGAGTAACACAAACTCTACTATAACACATGGGCAAACTCAGTAAATACTACACAGAAAACTAAAGATTGAGTAACACAAACTCTACTATAACACATGGGCAAACTCAGTAAACACTACACAGAAAACTAAAGATTGAGCAATACAAACTCTACTATAACACATGGGCAAACTCAGTAAACACTACACAGAAAACTAAAGATTGAGTAACACAAACTCTACTATAACACATGGGCAAACTCAGTAAACACTACACAGAAAACTAAAGATTGAGCAATACAAACTCTACTATAACACATGGGCAAACTCAGTAAACACTACACAGAAAACTAAAGATTGAGTAACACAAACTCTACTATAACACATGGGCAAACTCAGTAAACACTACACAGAAAACTAAAGATTGAGCAATACAAACTCTACTATAACACATGGGCAAACTCAGTAAACACTACACAGAAAACTAAAGATTGAGCACTACAAACTCTACTATAACACATGGGTAAACTCAGTAAACACTACACAGAAAACTAAAGATTGAGAAATACGAACTCTACTATAACACATGGGCAAACTCAGTAAACACTACACAGAAAACTAAAGATTGAGCATTACAAACTCTACTATAACACATGGGCAAACTCAGTAAACACTACACAGAAAACTAAAGATTGAGTAACACAAACTCTACTATAACACATGGGTAAACTCAGTAAACACTACACAGAAAACTAAAGATTGAGCAATACAAACTCTACTATAACACATGGGCAAACTCAGTAAACACTACACAGAAAACTAAAGATTGAGTAACACAAACTCTACTATAACACATGGGCAAACTCAGTAAACACTACACAGAAAACTAAAGATTGAGTAACACAAACTCTACTATAACACATGGGCAAACTCAGTAAACACTACACAGAAAACTAAAGATTGAGCAATACAAACTCTACTATAACACATGGGCAAACTCAGTAAACACTACACAGAAAACTAAAGATTGAGTAACACAAACTCTACAATAACACATGGGCAAACTCAGTAAACACTACACAGAAAACTAAAGATTGAGCAATACAAACTCTACTATAACACATGGGCAAACTCAGTAAACACTACACAGAAAACTAAAGATTGAGTAACACAAACTCTACTATAACACATGGGTAAACTCAGTAAACACTACACAGAAAACTAAAGATTGAGTAACACAAACTCTACTATAACACATGGGCAAACTCAGTAAACACTACACAGAAAACTAAAGATTGAGCAATACAAACTCTACTATAACACATGGGCAAACTCAGTAAACACTACACAGAAAACTAAAGATTGAGTAACACAAACTCTACTATAACACATGGGTAAACTCAGTAAACACTACACAGAAAACTAAAGATTGAGTAACACAAACTCTACTATAACACATGGGCAAACTCAGTAAACACTACACAGAAAACTAAAGATTGAGCAATACAAACTCTACTATAACACATGGGCAAATTCAGTAAACACTACACAGAAAACTAAAGATTGAGTAACACAAACTCTACTATAACACATGGGCAAACTCAGTAAACACTACACAGAAAACTAAAGATTGAGTAACACAAACTCTACTATAACACATGGGCAAACTCAGTAAACACTACACAGAAAACTAAAGATTGAGTAACACAAACTCTACTATAACACATGGGCAAACTCAGTAAACACTACACAGAAAACTAAAGATTGAGTAACACAAACTCTACTATAACACATGGGCAAACTCAGTAAACACTACACAGAAAACTAAAGATTGAGTAACACAAACTCTACTATAACACATGGGCAAACTCAGTAAACACTACACAGAAAACTAAAGATTGAGTAACACAAACTCTACTATAACACATGGGTAAACTCAGTAAACACTACACAGAAAACTAAAGATTGAGCAATACAAACTCTACTATAACACATGGGCAAACTCAGTAAACACTACACAGAAAACTAAAGATTGAGCAATACAAACTCTACTATAACACATGGGCAAACTCAGTAAACACTACACAGAAAACTAAAGATTGAGTAACACAAACTCTACTATAACACATGGGCAAACTCAGTAAACACTACACAGAAAACTAAAGATTGAGCAATACAAACTCTACTATAACACATGGGCAAACTCAGTAAACACTACACAGAAAACTAAAGATTGAGCAATACAAACTCTACTATAACACATGGGCAAACTCAGTAAACACTAAACAGAAAACTAAAGATTGAGCAATACAAACTCTACTATAACACATGGGCAAACTCAGTAAACACTACACAGAAAACTAAAGATTGAGTAACACAAACTCTACTATAACACATGGGCTAACTCAGTAAACACTACACAGAAAACTAAAGATTGAGTAACACAAACTCTACTATAACACATGGGCAAACTCAGTAAACACTACACAGAAAACTAAAGATTGAGTAACACAAACTCTACTATAACACAGGGCAAACTCAGTAAACACTACACAGAAAACTAAAGATTGAGTAACACAAACTCTACTATAACACATGGGCAAACTCAGTAAACACTACACAGAAAACTAAAGATTGAGTAACACAAACTCTACTATAACACATGGGCAAACTCGGTAAACACTACACAGAAAACTAAAGATTGAGTAACACAAACTCTACTATAACACATGGGCAAACTCAGTAAACACTACACAGAAAACTAAAGATTGAGCAATACAAACTCTACTATAACACATGGGCAAACTCAGTAAACACTACACAGAAAACTAAAGATTGAGTAACACAAACTCTACTATAACACATGGGCAAACTCAGTAAACACTACACAGAAAACTAAAGATTGAGTAACACAAACTCTACTATAACACATGGGCAAACTCAGTAAACACTACACAGAAAACTAAAGATTGAGTAACACAAACTCTACTATAACACATGGGCAAACTCAGTAAACACTACACAGAAAACTAAAGATTGAGCAATACAAACTCTACTATAACATATGGGCAAACTCAGTAAACACTACACAGAAAACTAAAGATTGAGTAACACAAACTCTACTATAACACATGGGTAAACTCAGTAAACACTACACAGAAAACTAAAGATTGAGCAATACAAACTCTACTATAACACATGGGCAAACTCAGTAAACACTACACAGAAAACTAAAGATTGAGTAACACAAACTCTACTATAACACATGGGCAAACTCAGTAAACACTACACAGAAAACTAAAGATTGAGCAATACAAACTCTACTATAACACTTGGGCAAACTCAGTAAACACTACACAGAAAACTAAAGATTGAGTAACACAAACTCTACTATAACACATGGGCAAACTCAGTAAACACTACACAGAAAACTAAAGATTGAGTAACACAAACTCTACTATAACACATGGGCAAACTCAGTAAACACTACACAGAAAACTAAAGATTGAGTAACACAAACTCTACTATAACACATGGGCAAACTCAGTAAACACTACACAGAAAACTAAAGATTGAGCAATACAAACTCTACTATAACACATGGGCAAACTCAGTAAACACTACACAGAAAACTAAAGATTGAGTAACACAAACTCTACTATAACACATGGGCAAACTCAGTAAACACTACACAGAAAACTAAAGATTGAGCAATACAAACTCTACTATAACACATGGGCAAACTCAGTAAACACTACACAGAAAACTAAAGATTGAGTAACACAAACTCTACTATAACACATGGGCAAACTCAGTAAACACTACACAGAAAACTAAAGATTGAGTAACACAAACTCTACTATAACACATGGGCAAACTCAGTAAACACTACACAGAAAACTAAAGATTGAGCAATACAAACTCTACTATAACACATGGGCAAACTCAGTAAACACTACACAGAAAACTAAAGATTGAGTAATACAAACTCTACTATAACACATGGGCAAACTCAGTAAACACTACACAGAAAACTAAAGATTGAGCAATACAAACTCTACTATAACACATGGGCTAACTCAGTAAACACTACACAGAAAACTAAAGATTGAGTAACACAAACTCTACTATAACACATGGGCAAACTCAGTAAACACTACACAGAAAACTAAAGATTGAGTAACACAAACTCTACTATAACACATGGGTAAACTCAGTAAATACTACACAGAAAACTAAAGATTGAGCAATACAAACTCTACTATAACACATGGGCAAACTCAGTAAACACTACATAGAAAACTAAAGATTGAGCAATACAAACTCTACTATAACACATGGGCAAACTCAGTAAACATTACACAGAAAACTAAAGATTGAGCAATACAAACTCTACTATAACACATGGGCAAACTCAGTAAACACTACACAGAAAACTAAAGATTGAGTAACATGAACTCTACTATAACACATGGGCAAACTCAGTAAACACTACACAGAAAACTAAAGATTGAGCAATACAAACTCTACTATAACACATGGGCAAACTCAGTAAACACTACACAGAAAACTAAAGATTGAGTAACACAAACTCTACTATAACACATGGGCAAACTCAGTAAACACTACACAGAAAACTAAAGATTGAGTAACACAAACTCTACTATAACACATGGGCAAACTCAGTAAACACTACACAGAAAACTAAAGATTGAGCAATACAAACTCTACTATAACACATGGGCAAACTCAGTAAACACTACACAGGAAACTAAAGATTGAGTAACATGAACTCTACTATAACACATGGGCAAACTCAGTAAACATTACACAGAAAACTAAAGATTGAGCATTACAAACTCTACTATAACACATGGGCAAACTCAGTAAACACTACACAGAAAACTAAAGATTGAGTAACATGAACTCTACTATAACACATGGGCAAACTCAGTAAACACTACACAGAAAACTAAAGATTGAGCAATACAAACTCTACTATAACACATGGGCAAACTCAGTAAACACTACATAGAAAACTAAAGATTGAGCAATACAAACTCTACTATAACACATGGGCAAACTCAGTAAACACTACACAGAAAACTAAAGATTGAGTAACACAAACTCTACTATAACACATGGGCAAACTCAGTAAACACTACACAGAAAACTAAAGATTGAGTAACACAAACTCTACTATAACACATGGGCAAACTCAGTAAACACTACACAGAAAACTAAAGATTGAGCAATACAAACTCTACTATAACACATGGGCAAACTCAGTAAACACTACACAGAAAACTAAAGATTGAGTAACACAAACTCTACTATAACACATGGGCAAACTCAGTAAACACTACACAGAAAACTAAAGATTGAGTAACACAAACTCTACTATAACACATGGGCAAACTCAGTAAACACTACACAGAAAACTAAAGATTGAGTAACACAAACTCTACTATAACACATGGGCAAACTCAGTAAACACTACACAGAAAACTAAAGATTGAGTAACACAAACTCTACTATAACACATGGGCAAACTCAGTAAACACTACACAGAAAACTAAAGATTGAGCAATACAAACTCTACTATAACACATGGGCAAACTCAGTAAACACTACACAGAAAACTAAAGATTGAGCAATACAAACTCTACTATAACACATGGGCAAACTCAGTAAACACTACACAGAAAACTAAAGATTGAGTAATACAAACTCTACTATAACACATGGGCAAACTCAGTAAACACTACACAGAAAACTAAAGATTGAGCAATACAAACTCTACTATAACACATGGGCAAACTCAGTAAACACTACACAGAAAACTAAAGATTGAGCAATACAAACTCTACTATAACACATGGGCAAACTCAGTAAACACTACACAGAAAACTAAAGATTGAGTAACACAAACTCTACTATAACACATGGGCAAACTCAGTAAACACTACACAGAAAACTAAAGATTGAGTAACACAAACTCTACTATAACACATGGGCAAACTCAGTAAACACTACACAGAAAACTAAAGATTGAGCAATACAAACTCTACTATAACACATGGGCAAACTCAGTAAACACTACACAGAAAACTAAAGATTGAGTAATACAAACTCTACTATAACACATGGGCAAACTCAGTAAACACTACACAGAAAACTAAAGATTGAGCAATACAAACTCTACTATAACACATGGGCTAACTCAGTAAACACTACACAGAAAACTAAAGATTGAGTAACACAAACTCTACTATAACACATGGGCAAACTCAGTAAACACTACACAGAAAACTAAAGATTGAGTAACACAAACTCTACTATAACACATGGGTAAACTCAGTAAATACTACACAGAAAACTAAAGATTGAGCAATACAAACTCTACTATAACACATGGGCAAACTCAGTAAACACTACATAGAAAACTAAAGATTGAGCAATACAAACTCTACTATAACACATGGGCAAACTCAGTAAACATTACACAGAAAACTAAAGATTGAGCAATACAAACTCTACTATAACACATGGGCAAACTCAGTAAACACTACACAGAAAACTAAAGATTGAGTAACATGAACTCTACTATAACACATGGGCAAACTCAGTAAACACTACACAGAAAACTAAAGATTGAGCAATACAAACTCTACTATAACACATGGGCAAACTCAGTAAACACTACACAGAAAACTAAAGATTGAGTAACACAAACTCTACTATAACACATGGGCAAACTCAGTAAACACTACACAGAAAACTAAAGATTGAGTAACACAAACTCTACTATAACACATGGGCAAACTCAGTAAACACTACACAGAAAACTAAAGATTGAGCAATACAAACTCTACTATAACACATGGGCAAACTCAGTAAACACTACACAGGAAACTAAAGATTGAGTAACATGAACTCTACTATAACACATGGGCAAACTCAGTAAACACTACACAGAAAACTAAAGATTGAGTAACATGAACTCTACTATAACACATGGGCAAACTCAGTAAACATTACACAGAAAACTAAAGATTGAGCATTACAAACTCTACTATAACACATGGGCAAACTCAGTAAACACTACACAGAAAACTAAAGATTGAGTAACATGAACTCTACTATAACACATGGGCAAACTCAGTAAACACTACACAGAAAACTAAAGATTGAGCAATACAAACTCTACTATAACACATGGGCAAACTCAGTAAACACTACACAGAAAACTAAAGATTGAGTAACACAAACTCTACTATAACACATGGGCAAACTCAGTAAACACTACACAGAAAACTAAAGATTGAGTAACACAAACTCTACTATAACACATGGGCAAACTCAGTAAACACTACACAGAAAACTAAAGATTGAGCAATACAAACTCTACTATAACACATGGGCAAACTCAGTAAACACTACACAGAAAACTAAAGATTGAGTAACACAAACTCTACTATAACACATGGGCAAACTCAGTAAACACTACACAGAAAACTAAAGATTGAGCAATACAAACTCTACTATAACACATGGGCAAACTCAGTAAACACTACACAGAAAACTAAAGATTGAGTAACACAAACTCTACTATAACACATGGGCAAACTCAGTAAACACTACACAGAAAACTAAAGATTGAGTAACACAAACTCTACTATAACACATGGGCAAACTCAGTAAACACTACACAGAAAACTAAAGATTGAGCAATACAAACTCTACTATAACACATGGGCAAACTCAGTAAACACTACACAGAAAACTAAAGATTGAGTAATACAAACTCTACTATAACACATGGGCAAACTCAGTAAACACTACACAGAAAACTAAAGATTGAGCAATACAAACTCTACTATAACACATGGGCTAACTCAGTAAACACTACACAGAAAACTAAAGATTGAGTAACACAAACTCTACTATAACACATGGGCAAACTCAGTAAACACTACACAGAAAACTAAAGATTGAGTAACACAAACTCTACTATAACACATGGGTAAACTCAGTAAATACTACACAGAAAACTAAAGATTGAGCAATACAAACTCTACTATAACACATGGGCAAACTCAGTAAACATTACACAGAAAACTAAAGATTGAGCAATACAAACTCTACTATAACACATGGGCAAACTCAGTAAACACTACACAGAAAACTAAAGATTGAGTAACATGAACTCTACTATAACACATGGGCAAACTCAGTAAACACTACACAGAAAACTAAAGATTGAGCAATACAAACTCTACTATAACACATGGGCAAACTCAGTAAACACTACACAGAAAACTAAAGATTGAGTAACACAAACTCTACTATAACACATGGGCAAACTCAGTAAACACTACACAGAAAACTAAAGATTGAGTAACACAAACTCTACTATAACACATGGGCAAACTCAGTAAACACTACACAGAAAACTAAAGATTGAGCAATACAAACTCTACTATAACACATGGGCAAACTCAGTAAACACTACACAGGAAACTAAAGATTGAGTAACATGAACTCTACTATAACACATGGGCAAACTCAGTAAACATTACACAGAAAACTAAAGATTGAGCATTACAAACTCTACTATAACACATGGGCAAACTCAGTAAACACTACACAGAAAACTAAAGATTGAGTAACATGAACTCTACTATAACACATGGGCAAACTCAGTAAACACTACACAGAAAACTAAAGATTGAGCAATACAAACTCTACTATAACACATGGGCAAACTCAGTAAACACTACATAGAAAACTAAAGATTGAGCAATACAAACTCTACTATAACACATGGGCAAACTCAGTAAACACTACACAGAAAACTAAAGATTGAGTAACACAAACTCTACTATAACACATGGGCAAACTCAGTAAACACTACACAGAAAACTAAAGATTGAGTAACACAAACTCTACTATAACACATGGGCAAACTCAGTAAACACTACACAGAAAACTAAAGATTGAGCAATACAAACTCTACTATAACACATGGGCAAACTCAGTAAACACTACACAGAAAACTAAAGATTGAGTAACACAAACTCTACTATAACACATGGGCAAACTCAGTAAACACTACACAGAAAACTAAAGATTGAGTAACACAAACTCTACTATAACACATGGGCAAACTCAGTAAACACTACACAGAAAACTAAAGATTGAGTAACACAAACTCTACTATAACACATGGGCAAACTCAGTAAACACTACACAGAAAACTAAAGATTGAGTAACACAAACTCTACTATAACACATGGGCAAACTCAGTAAACACTACACAGAAAACTAAAGATTGAGCAATACAAACTCTACTATAACACATGGGCAAACTCAGTAAACACTACACAGAAAACTAAAGATTGAGCAATACAAACTCTACTATAACACATGGGCAAACTCAGTAAACACTACACAGAAAACTAAAGATTGAGTAATACAAACTCTACTATAACACATGGGCAAACTCAGTAAACACTACACAGAAAACTAAAGATTGAGCAATACAAACTCTACTATAACACATGGGCAAACTCAGTAAACACTACACAGAAAACTAAAGATTGAGCAATACAAACTCTACTATAACACATGGGCAAACTCAGTAAACACTACACAGAAAACTAAAGATTGAGTAACACAAACTCTACTATAACACATGGGCAAACTCAGTAAACACTACACAGAAAACTAAAGATTGAGTAACACAAACTCTACTATAACACATGGGCAAACTCAGTAAACACTACACAGAAAACTAAAGATTGAGCAATACAAACTCTACTATAACACATGGGCAAACTCAGTAAACACTACACAGAAAACTAAAGATTGAGTAATACAAACTCTACTATAACACATGGGCAAACTCAGTAAACACTACACAGAAAACTAAAGATTGAGCAATACAAACTCTACTATAACACATGGGCTAACTCAGTAAACACTACACAGAAAACTAAAGATTGAGTAACACAAACTCTACTATAACACATGGGCAAACTCAGTAAACACTACACAGAAAACTAAAGATTGAGTAACACAAACTCTACTATAACACATGGGTAAACTCAGTAAATACTACACAGAAAACTAAAGATTGAGCAATACAAACTCTACTATAACACATGGGCAAACTCAGTAAACACTACATAGAAAACTAAAGATTGAGCAATACAAACTCTACTATAACACATGGGCAAACTCAGTAAACATTACACAGAAAACTAAAGATTGAGCAATACAAACTCTACTATAACACATGGGCAAACTCAGTAAACACTACACAGAAAACTAAAGATTGAGTAACATGAACTCTACTATAACACATGGGCAAACTCAGTAAACACTACACAGAAAACTAAAGATTGAGCAATACAAACTCTACTATAACACATGGGCAAACTCAGTAAACACTACACAGAAAACTAAAGATTGAGTAACACAAACTCTACTATAACACATGGGCAAACTCAGTAAACACTACACAGAAAACTAAAGATTGAGTAACACAAACTCTACTATAACACATGGGCAAACTCAGTAAACACTACACAGAAAACTAAAGATTGAGCAATACAAACTCTACTATAACACATGGGCAAACTCAGTAAACACTACACAGGAAACTAAAGATTGAGTAACATGAACTCTACTATAACACATGGGCAAACTCAGTAAACACTACACAGAAAACTAAAGATTGAGTAACATGAACTCTACTATAACACATGGGCAAACTCAGTAAACATTACACAGAAAACTAAAGATTGAGCATTACAAACTCTACTATAACACATGGGCAAACTCAGTAAACACTACACAGAAAACTAAAGATTGAGTAACATGAACTCTACTATAACACATGGGCAAACTCAGTAAACACTACACAGAAAACTAAAGATTGAGCAATACAAACTCTACTATAACACATGGGCAAACTCAGTAAACACTACATAGAAAACTAAAGATTGAGCAATACAAACTCTACTATAACACATGGGCAAACTCAGTAAACACTACACAGAAAACTAAAGATTGAGTAACACAAACTCTACTATAACACATGGGCAAACTCAGTAAACACTACACAGAAAACTAAAGATTGAGTAACACAAACTCTACTATAACACATGGGCAAACTCAGTAAACACTACACAGAAAACTAAAGATTGAGCAATACAAACTCTACTATAACACATGGGCAAACTCAGTAAACACTACACAGAAAACTAAAGATTGAGTAACACAAACTCTACTATAACACATGGGCAAACTCAGTAAACACTACACAGAAAACTAAAGATTGAGTAACACAAACTCTACTATAACACATGGGCAAACTCAGTAAACATTACACAGAAAACTAAAGATTGAGTAACACAAACTCTACTATAACACATGGGCAAACTCAGTAAACACTACATAGAAAACTAAAGATTGAGCAATACAAACTCTACTATAACACATGGGCAAACTCAGTAAACATTACACAGAAAACTAAAGATTGAGCAATACAAACTCTACTATAACACATGGGCAAACTCAGTAAACACTACACAGAAAACTAAAGATTGAGTAACATGAACTCTACTATAACACATGGGCAAACTCAGTAAACACTACACAGAAAACTAAAGATTGAGCAATACAAACTCTACTATAACACATGGGCAAACTCAGTAAACACTACACAGAAAACTAAAGATTGAGTAACACAAACTCTACTATAACACATGGGCAAACTCAGTAAACACTACACAGAAAACTAAAGATTGAGTAACACAAACTCTACTATAACACATGGGCAAACTCAGTAAACACTACACAGAAAACTAAAGATTGAGCAATACAAACTCTACTATAACACATGGGCAAACTCAGTAAACACTACACAGGAAACTAAAGATTGAGTAACATGAACTCTACTATAACACATGGGCAAACTCAGTAAACACTACACAGAAAACTAAAGATTGAGTAACATGAACTCTACTATAACACATGGGCAAACTCAGTAAACACTACACAGAAAACTAAAGATTGAGCAATACAAACTCTACTATAACACATGGGCAAACTCAGTAAACACTACATAGAAAACTAAAGATTGAGCAATACAAACTCTACTATAACACATGGGCAAACTCAGTAAACACTACACAGAAAACTAAAGATTGAGTAACACAAACTCTACTATAACACATGGGCAAACTCAGTAAACACTACACAGAAAACTAAAGATTGAGTAACACAAACTCTACTATAACACATGGGCAAACTCAGTAAACACTACACAGAAAACTAAAGATTGAGCAATACAAACTCTACTATAACACATGGGCAAACTCAGTAAACACTACACAGAAAACTAAAGATTGAGTAACACAAACTCTACTATAACACATGGGCAAACTCAGTAAACACTACACAGAAAACTAAAGATTGAGTAACACAAACTCTACTATAACACATGGGCAAACTCAGTAAACATTACACAGAAAACTAAAGATTGAGTAACACAAACTCTACTATAACACATGGGCAAACTCAGTAAACACTACACAGAAAACTAAAGATTGAGTAACACAAACTCTACTATAACACATGGGCAAACTCAGTAAACACTACACAGAAAACTAAAGATTGAGCAATACAAACTCTACTATAACACATGGGAAAACTCAGTAAACATTACACAGAAAACTAAAGATTGAGCAATACAAACTCTACTATAACACATGGGCAAACTCAGTAAACACTACACAGAAAACTAAAGATTGAGTAATACAAACTCTACTATAACACATGGGCAAACTCAGTAAACACTACACAGAAAACTAAAGATTGAGCAATACAAACTCTACTATAACACATGGGCAAACTCAGTAAACATTACACAGAAAACTAAAGATTGAGCAATACAAACTCTACTATAACACATGGGCAAACTCAGTAAACACTACACAGAAAACTAAAGATTGAGCAATACAAACTCTACTATAACACATGGGCAAACTCAGTAAACACTACATAGAAAACTAAAGATTGAGCAATACAAACTCTACTATAACACATGGGCAAACTCAGTAAACACTACACAGAAAACTAAAGATTGAGTAACACAAACTCTACTATAACACATGGGCAAACTCAGTAAACACTACACAGAAAACTAAAGATTGAGTAACACAAACTCTACTATAACACATGGGCAAACTCAGTAAACACTACACAGAAAACTAAAGATTGAGCAATACAAACTCTACTATAACACATGGGCAAACTCAGTAAACACTACACAGAAAACTAAAGATTGAGTAACACAAACTCTACTATAACACATGGGCAAACTCAGTAAACACTACACAGAAAACTAAAGATTGAGTAACACAAACTCTACTATAACACATGGGCAAACTCAGTAAACATTACACAGAAAACTAAAGATTGAGTAACACAAACTCTACTATAACACATGGGCAAACTCAGTAAACACTACACAGAAAACTAAAGATTGAGTAACACAAACTCTACTATAACACATGGGCAAACTCAGTAAACACTACACAGAAAACTAAAGATTGAGCAATACAAACTCTACTATAACACATGGGCAAACTCAGTAAACACTACACAGAAAACTAAAGATTGAGCAATACAAACTCTACTATAACACATGGGCAAACTCAGTAAACACTACACAGAAAACTAAAGATTGAGTAATACAAACTCTACTATAACACATGGGCAAACTCAGTAAACACTACACAGAAAACTAAAGATTGAGCAATACAAACTCTACTATAACACATGGGCAAACTCAGTAAACATTACACAGAAAACTAAAGATTGAGCAATACAAACTCTACTATAACACATGGGCAAACTCAGTAAACACTACACAGAAAACTAAAGATTGAGCAATACAAACTCTACTATAACACATGGGTAAACTCAGTAAACACTACACAGAAAACTAAAGATTGAGTAATACAAACTCTACTATAACACATGGGCAAACTCAGTAAACACTACACAGAAAACTAAAGATTGAGCAATACAAACTCTACTATAACACATGAGTAAACTCAGTAAACACTACACAGAAAACTAAAGATTGAGTAATACAAACTCTACTATAACACATGGGCAAACTCAGTAAACACTACACAGAAAACTAAAGATTGAGCAATACAAACTCTACTATAACACATGGGCAAACTCAGTAAACACTACACAGAAAACTAAAGATTGAGTAACACAAACTCTACTATAACACATGGGCAAACTCAGTAAATACTACACAGAAAACTAAAGATTGAGCAATACAAACTCTACTATAACACATGGGCAAACTCAGTAAACATTAGACAGAAAACTAAAGATTGAGCAATACAAACTCTACTATAACACATGGGCAAACTCAGTAAACACTACACAGAAAACTAAAGATTGAGTAACACAAACTCTACTATAACACATGGGCAAACTCAGTAAACACTACACAGAAAACTAAAGATTGAGTAACACAAACTCTACTATAACACATGGGCAAACTCAGTAAATACTACACAGAAAACTAAAGATTGAGCAATACAAACTCTACTATAACACATGGGCAAACTCAGTAAACACTACACAGAAAACTAAAGATTGAGCAATACAAACTCTACTATAACACATGGGCAAACTCAGTAAACACTACACAGAAAACTAAAGATTGAGTAACACAAACTCTACTATAACACATGGGCAAACTCAGTAAACACTACACAGAAAACTAAAGATTGAGTAACACAAACTCTACTATAACACATGGGCAAACTCAGTAAACACTACACAGAAAACTAAAGTTTGAGTAACACAAACTCTACTATAACACATGGGCAAACTCAGTAAACACTACACAGAAAACTAAAGATTGAGTAACACAAACTCTACTATAACACATGGGCAAACTCAGTAAACATTACACAGAAAACTAAAGATTGAGTAACACAAACTCTACTATAACACATGGGCAAACTCAGTAAACACTACACAGAAAACTAAAGATTGAGTAACACAAACTCTACTATAACACATGGGCAAATTCAGTAAACACTACACAGAAAACTAAAGATTGAGTAATACAAACTCTACTATAACACATGGGCAAACTCAGTAAACACTACACAGAAAACTAAAGATTGAGTAACACAAACTCTACTATAACACATGGGCAAACTCAGTAAACACTACACAGAAAACTAAAGATTGAGCATTACAAACTCTACTATAACACATGGGCAAACTCAGTAAACACTACATAGAAAACTAAAGATTGAGCATTACAAACTCTACTATAACACATGGGCAAACTCAGTAAACACTACACAGAAAACTAAAGATTGAGTAACACAAACTCTACTATAACACATGGGCAAACTCAGTAAACACTACACAGAAAACTAAAGATTGAGTAACACAAACTCTACTATAACACATGGGCAAACTCAGTAAACACTACACAGAAAACTAAAGATTGAGTAACACAAACTCTACTATAACACATGGGCAAACTCAGTAAACATTACACAGAAAACTAAAGATTGAGTAACACAAACTCTACTATAACACATGGGCAAACTCAGTAAACACTACACAGAAAACTAAAGATTGAGTAACACAAACTCTACTATAACACATGGGCAAACTCTGTAAACACTACACAGAAAACTAAAGATTGAGTAATACAAACTCTACTATAACACATGGGCAAACTCAGTAAACACTACACAGAAAACTAAAGATTGAGTAACACAAACTCTACTATAACACATGGGCAAACTCAGTAAACACTACACAGAAAACTAAAGATTGAGCATTACAAACTCTACTATAACACATGGGCAAACTCAGTAAACACTACACAGAAAACTAAAGATTGAGTAACACAAACTCTACTATAACACATGGGCAAACTCAGTAAACACTACACAGAAAACTAAAGATTGAGTAACACAAACTCTACTATAACACATGGGCAAACTCAGTAAACACTACACAGAAAACTAAAGATTGAGTAATACAAACTCTACTATAACACATGGGCAAACTCAGTAAACACTACACAGAAAACTAAAGATTGAGTAACACAAACTCTACTATAACACATGGGCAAACTCAGTAAACACTACACAGAAAACTAAAGATTGAGTAACACAAACTCTACTATAACACATGGGCAAACTCAGTAAACACTACACAGAAAACTAAAGATTGAGTAACACAAACTCTACTATAACACATGGGCAAACTCAGTAAACACTACACAGAAAACTAAAGATTGAGCATTACAAACTCTACTATAACACATGGGCAAACTCAGTAAACACTACATAGAAAACTAAAGATTGAGCATTACAAACTCTACTATAACACATGGGCAAACTCAGTAAACACTACACAGAAAACTAAAGATTGAGCATTACAAACTCTACTATAACACATGGGCAAACTCAGTAAACACTACATAGAAAACTAAAGATTGAGTAACACAAACTCTACTATAACACATGGGCAAACTCAGTAAACACTACACAGAAAACTAAAGATTGAGTAACACAAACTCTACTATAACACATGGGCAAACTCAGTAAACACTACACAGAAAACTAAAGATTGAGCAATACAAACTCTACTATAACACATGGGCAAACTCAGTAAACACTACACAGAAAACTAAAGATTGAGTAACATGAACTCTACTATAACACATGGGCAAACTCAGTAAACATTACACAGAAAACTAAAGATTGAGTAACACGAACTCTACTATAACACATGGGCAAACTCAGTAAAGACTACACAGAAAACTAAAGATTGAGTAACACAAACTCTACTATAACACATGGGCAAACTCAGTAAACACTACACAGAAAACTAAAGATTGAGTAACACAAACTCTACTATAACACATGGGCAAACTCAGTAAACACTACACAGAAAACTAAAGATTGAGTAATACAAACTCTACTATAACACATGGGCAAACTCAGTAAACACTACACAGAAAACTAAAGATTGAGTAACACAAACTCTACTATAACACATGGGCAAACTCAGTAAACACTACACAGAAAACTAAAGATTAAGTAACACAAACTCTACTATAACACATGGGCAAACTCAGTAAACACTACACAGAAAACTAAAGATTGAGTAACACAAACTCTACTATAACACATGGGCAAACTCAGTAAACACTACACAGAAAACTAAAGATTGAGCATTACAAACTCTACTATAACACATGGGCAAACTCAGTAAACACTACATAGAAAACTAAAGATTGAGCATTACAAACTCTACTATAACACATGGGCAAACTCAGTAAACACTACACAGAAAACTAAAGATTGAGCATTACAAACTCTACTATAACACATGGGCAAACTCAGTAAACACTACATAGAAAACTAAAGATTGAGTAACACAAACTCTACTATAACACATGGGCAAACTCAGTAAACACTACACAGAAAACTAAAGATTGAGTAACACAAACTCTACTATAACACATGGGCAAACTCAGTAAACACTACACAGAAAACTAAAGATTGAGCAATACAAACTCTACTATAACACATGGGCAAACTCAGTAAACACTACACAGAAAACTAAAGATTGAGTAACATGAACTCTACTATAACACATGGGCAAACTCAGTAAACATTACACAGAAAACTAAAGATTGAGTAACACGAACTCTACTATAACACATGGGCAAACTCAGTAAACACTACACAGAAAACTAAAGATTGAGTAACACAAACTCTACTATAACACATGGGCAAACTCAGTAAACACTATACAGAAAACTAAAGATTGAGCAATACAAATTCTACTATAACACATGGGCAAACTCAGTAAACACTACACAGAAAACTAAAGATTGAGTAACATGAACTCTACTATAACACATGGGCAAACTCAGTAAACACTACACAGAAAACTAAAGATTGAGTAACACAAACTCTACTATAACACATGGGCAAACTCAGTAAACACTACACAGAAAACTAAAGATTGAGCAATACAAACTCTACTATAACACATGGGCAAACTCAGTAAACACTACACAGAAAACTAAAGATTGAGTAACATGAACTCTACTATAACACATGGGCAAACTCAGTAAACACTACACAGAAAACTAAAGATTGAGTAACACAAACTCTACTATAACACATGGGCAAACTCAGTAAACACTACATAGAAAACTAAAGATTGAGCATTACAAACTCTACTATAACACATGGGCAAACTCAGTAAACACTACACAGAAAACTAAAGATTGAGTAACACAAACTCTACTATAACACATGGGCAAACTCAGTAAACACTACACAGAAAACTAAAGATTGAGTAACACAAACTCTACTATAACACATGGGCAAACTCAGTAAACACTACACAGAAAACTAAAGATTGAGTAATACAAACTCTACTATAACACATGGGCAAACTCAGTAAACACTACACAGAAAACTAAAGATTGAGTAACACAAACTCTACTATAACACATGGGCAAACTCAGTAAACACTACACAGAAAACTAAAGATTGAGTAACACAAACTCTACTATAACACATGGGCAAACTCAGTAAACACTACACAGAAAACTAAAGATTGAGTAACACAAACTCTACTATAACACATGGGCAAACTCAGTAAACACTACACAGAAAACTAAAGATTGAGCATTACAAACTCTACTATAACACATGGGCAAACTCAGTAAACACTACATAGAAAACTAAAGATTGAGCATTACAAACTCTACTATAACACATGGGCAAACTCAGTAAACACTACACAGAAAACTAAAGATTGAGCATTACAAACTCTACTATAACACATGGGCAAACTCAGTAAACACTACATAGAAAACTAAAGATTGAGTAACACAAACTCTACTATAACACATGGGCAAACTCAGTAAACACTACACAGAAAACTAAAGATTGAGTAACACAAACTCTACTATAACACATGGGCAAACTCAGTAAACACTACACAGAAAACTAAAGATTGAGCAATACAAACTCTACTATAACACATGGGCAAACTCAGTAAACACTACACAGAAAACTAAAGATTGAGTAACATGAACTCTACTATAACACATGGGCAAACTCAGTAAACATTACACAGAAAACTAAAGATTGAGTAACACGAACTCTACTATAACACATGGGCAAACTCAGTAAACACTACACAGAAAACTAAAGATTGAGTAACACAAACTCTACTATAACACATGGGCAAACTCAGTAAACACTATACAGAAAACTAAAGATTGAGCAATACAAATTCTACTATAACACATGGGCAAACTCAGTAAACACTACACAGAAAACTAAAGATTGAGTAACATGAACTCTACTATAACACATGGGCAAACTCAGTAAACACTACACAGAAAACTAAAGATTGAGTAACACAAACTCTACTATAACACATGGGCAAACTCAGTAAACACTACACAGAAAACTAAAGATTGAGCAATACAAACTCTACTATAACACATGGGCTAACTCAGTAAACACTACACAGAAAACTAAAGATTGAGTAATACAAACTCTACTATAACACATGGGCAAACTCAGTAAACACTACACAGAAAACTAAAGATTGAGCAATACAAACTCTACTATAACACATGGGTACACTCAGTAAACACTACACAGAAAACTAAAGATTGAGTAATACAAACTCTACTATAACACATGGGCAAACTCAGTAAACATTACACAGAAAACTAAAGATTGAGTAACACGAACTCTACTATAACACATGGGCAAACTCAGTAAACATTACACAGAAAACTAAAGATTGAGTAACACGAACTCTACTATAACACATGGGCAAACTCAGTAAACACTACATAGAAAACTAAAGATTGAGCAATACAAATTCTACTATAACACATGGGCAAACTCAGTAAACATTACACAGAAAACTAAAGATTGAGTAACACGAACTCTACTATAACACATGGGCAAACTCAGTAAACATTACACAGAAAACTAAAGATTGAGTAACATGAACTCTACTATAACACATGGGCAAACTCAGTAAACATTACACAGAAAACTAAAGATTGAGTAACATGAACTCTACTATAACACATGGGCAAACTCAGTAAACATTACACAGAAAACTAAAGATTGAGTAACACGAACTCTACTATAACACATGGGCAAACTCAGTAAACACTACACAGAAAACTAAAGATTGAGTAACACAAACTCTACTATAACACATGGGCAAACTCAGTAAACACTACACAGAAAACTAAAGATTGAGCAATACAAATTCTACTATAACACATGGGCAAACTCAGTAAACATTACACAGAAAACTAAAGATTGAGTAACACGAACTCTACTATAACACATGGGCAAACTCAGTAAACATTACACAGAAAACTAAAGATTGAGTAACACGAACTCTACTATAACACATGGGCAAACTCAGTAAACATTACACAGAAAACTAAAGATTGAGTAACATGAACTCTACTATAACACATGGGCAAACTCAGTAAACATTACACAGAAAACTAAAGATTGAGTAACACGAACTCTACTATAACACATGGGCAAACTCAGTAAACACTACACAGAAAACTAAACATTGAGTAACACAAACTCTACTATAACACATGGGCAAACTCAGTAAACACTACACAGAAAACTAAAGATTGAGCAATACGAACTCTACTATAACACATGGGTAAACTCAGTAAACACTATACAGAAAACTAAAGATTGAGCAACACAAACTCTACTATAACACATGGGCAAACTCAGTAAACATTACACAGAAAACTAAAGATTGAGTAACACGAACTCTACTATAACACATGGGCAAACTCAGTAAACACTACATAGAAAACTAAAGATTGAGCAATACAAATTCTACTATAACACATGGGCAAACTCAGTAAACATTACACAGAAAACTAAAGATTGAGTAACACGAACTCTACTATAACACATGGGCAAACTCAGTAAACATTACACAGAAAACTAAAGATTGAGTAACATGAACTCTACTATAACACATGGGCAAACTCAGTAAACATTACACAGAAAACTAAAGATTGAGTAACATGAACTCTACTATAACACATGGGCAAACTCAGTAAACACTACACAGAAAACTAAAGATTGAGTAACACAAACTCTACTATAACACATGGGCAAACTCAGTAAACACTACACAGAAAACTAAAGATTGAGCAATACAAATTCTACTATAACACATGGGCAAACTCAGTAAACATTACACAGAAAACTAAAGATTGAGTAACACGAACTCTACTATAACACATGGGCAAACTCAGTAAACATTACACAGAAAACTAAAGATTGAGTAACACGAACTCTACTATAACACATGGGCAAACTCAGTAAACACTACACAGAAAACTAAAGATTGAGCAACACAAACTCTACTATAACACATGGGCAAACTCAGTAAACACTACACAGAAAACTAAAGATTGAGCATTACAAACTCTACTATAACACATGGGCAAACTCAGTAAACACTACACAGAAAACTAAACATTGAGTAACACAAACTCTACTATAACACATGGGCAAACTCAGTAAACACTACACAGAAAACTAAAGATTGAGCAACACGAACTCTACTATAACACATGGGCAAACTCAGTAAACACTACACAGAAAACTAAAGATTGAGCAATACAAACTCTACTATAACACATGGGCAAACTCAGTAAACACTACACAGAAAACTAAAGATTGAGTAACACAAACTCTACTGTAACACATGGGCAAACTCAGTAAACACTACACAGAAAACTAAAGATTGAGTAATACAAACTCTACTATAACACATGGGCAAACTCAGTAAACACTACACAGAAAACTAAAGATTGAGTAATACAAACTCTACTATAACACATGGGCAAACTCAGTAAACACTACACAGAAAACTAAACATTGAGTAACACAAACTCTACTATAACACATGGGCAAACTCAGTAAACACTACACAGAAAACTAAAGATTGAGCAACACGAACTCTACTATAACACATGGGCAAACTCAGTAAACACTACACAGAAAACTAAAGATTGAGCAATACAAACTCTACTATAACACATGGGCAAACTCAGTAAACACTACACAGAAAACTAAAGATTGAGTAACACAAACTCTACTGTAACACATGGGCAAACTCAGTAAACACTACACAGAAAACTAAAGATTGAGTAATACAAACTCTACTATAACACATGGGCAAACTCAGTAAACACTACACAGAAAACTAAAGATTGAGTAATACAAACTCTACTATAACACATGGGCAAACTCAGTAAACACTACACAGAAAACTAAAGATTGAGTAACATGAACTCTACTATAACACATGGGCAAACTCAGTAAACACTACACAGAAAACTAAAGATTGAGCAATACAAACTCTACTATAACACATGGGCAAACTCAGTAAACACTACACAGAAAACTAAAGATTGAGTAACACAAACTCTACTATAACACATGGGCAAACTCAGTAAACACTACACAGAAAACTAAAGATTGAGTAATACAAACTCTACTATAACACATGGGCAAACTCAGTAAACACTACACAGAAAACTAAAGATTGAGTAATACAAACTCTACTATAACACATGGGCAAACTCAGTAAACACTACACAGAAAACTAAAGATTGAGCAATACAAACTCTACTATAACACATGGGCAAACTCAGTAAACACTACACAGAAAACTAAAGATTGAGTAACATGAACTCTACTATAACACATGGGCTAACTCAGTAAACACTACACAGAAAACTAAAGATTGAGCAACACAAACTCTACTATAACACATGGGCAAACTCAGTAAACACTACACAGAAAACTAAAGATTGAGTAACACGAACTCTACTATAACACATGGGCAAACTCAGTAAACACTACACAGAAAACTAAAGATTGAGCAACACAAACTCTACTATAACACATGGGCAAACTCAGGTGCTCTAGAATGGTAAGCAGTTCCCTCTCCACTAATGATACCCGCCATGTTATTCTTGTTAGAAATCCGGTGATAATTCAGGAAAGAAAGGGATGTGACTACGACAAGCTATATTCGTCATCATTATATTCACTTGTATAGAAAAACCAAGTTATTATGTTGACCGTAAAATGTTCGAAGTGATGACTCTAACCTTTCCACCAAGAAGCATAACTCTGTAGTTTCCTTGTTAGAAGCAATCCTCTATAAAGAACATCCTTATAGAAAACACCAGCTCTGGAATATTGTATCTGATACTCCATATACAGATGTTACTGGAATGATGCTACATATAAAATTAAAAAAAAATCATGTTTGGAAAATTGAAATCAAGTCTCATGCAGGAGTTTCGTTCTTAACCAACCCTCATCGTCAACCTCAGATGCAGTTCAAGGCACAGAGGAGATCCAACAAAACAACACAAACAAGCAAAGACGGACCAATATCCATGTAAGCCCTTGCACGAAGTCCACACCACACAAACAGATGAACAAGTCGATGAGAAGGTTACAGTCCTTCCACAAAAATCACTTTCACTAAACACAACAAACTTGCCACAAACCAAAAACCCAAGTGCCCCAAACGATGCCAGCTCCAGTGAATGTCTGGTAAGATTCAAAGTGGTTCTCCACAAACGAGATTTGTCACTGCCTAAAACAAGAAAACAAGACATCTGCACAAAAGCCAGCAATTTCTTCGCATGGAAGAAAGATAAACCAACTCCAGGATATTTTAACAACACCCATGGTTGTATTCCTCCAAGCGCCTTTCAATTCTTTGGCTTTCCAATCTTTTGATTTTGATCGTACCTGATTAAGGTTATTCTAGAAACGGGGCATGAGCACTAAATTTGATATCTACGGTTTTATTAATTAAACAACATTATTAAGAAAAAACTGCTGGAACGAGCTAATCTGGGTCACGGGTCACTGTAATCGGGTGGCTGTATCGAGAAACAGATACGGTGTTGAGAAAACTGTTGATACTCATAAAATATTGATAAATGCAATAAAATTTTATGTTTGTCTTCAAGAAATATGATAGACAAAACCATGTGTGAAGTTTTATGACGAAATATCTCCGATTTCTATGTAAATTTACGAGTTGAAGTTACGGCTGTATCGAGAAACAGATACGGTATTGAAAAAACTGTTGATACTCATAAAATATTGATAAATGCAATAAAATTTTATGTTTGTCTTCAAGAAATATGATAGACAAAAGTATGTGTGAAGTTTTATGACGAAATATCTCCGATTTCTATGTAAATTTACGAGTTGAAGTGGGGAAACACCCACAGGTAATTTTAGAGATGTATTTTTTATCTTGGACAAGAATAATGAGCATCCTGATTGGATGACCGATTTAAAACATACTGACAACGCATGGTAAAAAGATGCATGTAAAAGAAATCTATGTTATATTTATTCATTTGTTTGATTCTGGAATATTGTTGATCATTGATTTAAACAAGAAGAAAAGGGAAAAAGGGGGGGGGTGAATTTTATTTGTGAATTTTACAGTTAAATAAATGTTGTTTCGACAGTTTAAAGAGAAAAATAAAAATTTGTTGCGACTAAAGCTTAAATCAGCGTTAAAAATTGAACAAATATCAGTGGTTTTGTAAATGAGATTTATTTTAAATAGAAAATCTGAATTTATTATTTATTAATTTATTATTAATGATACAATTTTATATCCCTTGGGAGGGGGAGGGGGGTTATGATGAAAATTTGAAATAAAAACACAGGACCGGACTTTAAGCAAAAATAATAATCCATGATTATTTTTTTATTAAAAAAAATCCAGGACCCCTGTGTCCATGATTTTTTTTTTTTTTAAAGTTAATAATATGAAATATTGACATCCACACTTGCCTTTTGGACAGCACATTTCTGTGTCCACACTTGTGACATTATAAAGAAAGATCCGAATATGATGATATTTTGTGACTGGAATTGCAGACAGTATCGTGTGTTTCAAAGGCAAATGGAAACAATAACATTTAAGCAAAAGTAATATTTGATCAGACGACTTAACTCACAGAATATCAGTGAACCCTTATGTAATTACTTTATTATCTGGTAATTCTTGAAAGCTATCTTATTTTGTTGATACCAACCTTATACATCTCAACTCCAATGCTATCTGTAAATCCTGACCATTTCATTCTCATAGCATTTGATACTCCTTGGAACTCTTCTATAGGGTTATATTCAGTGATTGCCAATGGTACTATTTTAACATTAGCTGCAGCTATAGATGGTGGGTGATTAGAGATTTTTACACCATTGGATGATAGTGTAGAAGTTAGACCAGCATTGTTGTCACAACTGAGTGAGGTATAAATAGTGTACCCCTCTAGTACACTGTAAGGGAAGTCCATAAACCCGGATGTTGTTTTAATGTCTGAGTATTCTAATAAGTCAGTGGTTCCTGGTGCATACCCTGGAAATATTTCAATATTAGATATACATTGTATATGAGGAAAGTTTTAGGCAACCAATAACTACTTCGTCGGAGAATGCGGTAGAATTTTAGACAACCAATAACTAATTTGTCTGAGAATGTAGTAGAATTTTAGACAACCAATAACTACTTCGTTTGAGAATGTAGTAGAATTTTAGACATGCAATAACTACTTCTTCTGAGAATGTAGTAGAATTTTAGACAACCAATAACTACTTCTTCTGAGAATGTAGTAGAATTTTAGACAACCAATAACTACTTCGTTTGAGAATGTAGTAGAATTTTAGACATCCAATAACTACTTCTTCTGAGAATGTAGTAGAATTTTAGACAACCAATAACTACTTCTTCTGAGTATGTAGTAGAATTTTAGACAACCAATAACTATTTCTTCTGAGAATGTAGTAGAATTTTAGACAACCAATAACTACTTCTTCTGAGAATGTAGTAGAATTTTAGACAACCAATAACTACTTCGTTTGAGAATGTAGTAGAATTTTAGACATCCAATAACTACTTCTTCTGAGTATGTAGTAGAATTTTAGGCAACCAATAACTACTTCTTCTGAGAATGTAGTAGAATTTTAGACAACCAATAACTACTTCTTCTGAGTATGTAGTAGAATTTTAGACAACCAATAACTATTTCTTCTGAGAATGTAGTAGAATTTTAGACAACCAATAACTACTTCTTCTGAGAATGTAGTAGAATTTTAGACAACCAATAACTACTTCGTCTGAGAATGTAGTAGAATTTTAGACAACCAATAACTACTTCTTCTGAGAATGTAGTAGAATTTTAGACAACCAATAACTACTTCGTTTGAGAATGTAGTAGAATTTTAGACATCCAATAACTACTTCTTCTGAGTATGTAGTAGAATTTTAGATAACTGTTAGGTCCTCCTTCTGTTTCACAGTGGTCTCCCTCTTATAAGCAATGAAAATGGGGTCTCATAAGAGTAGTGGGCTCACTTCGGGTGAAAACTTAGGAGTATTTTACTATCTTGGTGCATCTGAAATCCAGCATGATAAGAGGGGTGGCCTTTGGTGATAGTGGCCTAATAAGAGGGGTGGCCTTTGGTGAGAGTGGCCTAATAAGAAGGGTGGCCTTTGGTGAGAGTGACATTATAAGAGATAGGACTACTGTATAAGCATATATGATAATACAATATTCCACCAAGTAAATGGCATATTTAATAAATCATTTATCTTTCAGATCAGTAGATGGAAGTGGTTTGAGAGATAAACCTTTATCGCAAAGCAGTTTAAAAACAGAAGTTTATAATGATGTAATTTTTAATATAGATAGTACAATAATAGTACAGCTATAAGCTTAAGCATTTACATGTCTTGATTCTACCAACTTTGAATTTATGTAAATAAATCATTACATGTAAAGCAAATCCCATCATATTTACCTATTGCCCATTTACAAAACTTGATGCCAGACTCTAGATCCTCCATAGCCCAGTTAGCTGCCACTTCATTAAAGGTCCAAGCATCTTCATCTTCACCTGTATTAATTAATATTTAATTACACGATAAATAAATAGTTGGATATATTAAACCTGTTGGAAAACTACACTGACATCAGAACCACAATATGAAGCCAATTAAATGAAAAGTATAAGTTAAGCACATGTAAAGAAAACCCAGTACAATCCAGTAACCACAGGAAAAGTCTTAAGATATCAAAGAGGTAATCAGAAGCTGAAAATCAAAAAAGGTGAGACAAAACAATGACCAAAAGAATGTACAAAACAGTACACAGAAAACTAAAGATAGATCAACACAAACCCCACTAAAAACTCAGGTGCTCTAGAAGGGTAAGCAATTTCTGCTCTACATGTGGCACCTGTCGTGTGACCGGATTGTGATAACGACAAACGGAACAGATCCGTGGTCATTTGTGATGCAGATATTCTGTAACAATTTCGTTCAGCTAAACATATAAAAAACATAGTTTTTCAGCTACAAAAAAAACCCAGAACACACAACAAGGAAAAAACTTGATATAGCATATATCATATTGTCATCTTGTACCTTAATCTCGACATGAAAGGCAAATTATATAAGCAATTTCTGATGACATTGTATCCATTAATAAAGCTCTAGATTAATAAAACGTATTAAACTATTTTCTGCTTTGATGTACATTAACTATCTTAAGCAACAGAAAAATATAATAAGCTAATCACCAAGCAAAGCCTAATTGGGAAATTATACAAAAGAATTGTAATTGTATACAACTCATTTACATTATTGACAAAGAAAGTAATGCTTATATCTGGCTTGGAATATGTTTGTTGATATGACTGATATGTCTGTAACAAATCATGAGCAACGGGTTTTTATGGAAATCTCTTTTTACGTGACTTATTAAATTTGGATTACATTGTTCTCAAAACACTAGATGCTAGAGAGGTTAAGAAATGAATCATCTAGTACAAATTATAACGTTTTGCACGTATTTGATATTGTGTTTTTATATATCCGTTAGAACAAGTTATCCAAAAATGTTGACATACTACTGTCGTCTTCATGACAATAAGTATGTCTTTATTGTCTACGTTTGTTCATACTATTGAATCGGTGACATTGTTTTGTCGAAGTAGCAAGGACACGAGTTTGCATGAGTATATTATATTTTTAACTAGTAACAAGAGACAATAATTCCTGTTCGAGGTTATCAACGTAAATGACTTATTAGAATTTAATATAACAAGGTTGGACTGCATTTTAAAAACAGGTCTGAACATTTATATATGACTTAGATTCCTTAGTATAACATTGTTATTTCTATATAAATAATAACGATGACAGTGAGATTTGGTGGGGTGTGTGTTGTGCATCTTGTTAGTTTTTGTGTTGTGTTTGATTGTGTCGTTTGTCTTCATTCTGTTTCTTGTGCCAAACGTTGCTTGTGTCTCTGGATTGTCCATTCTTCATTGTTCCTATGATTTTCTCTAAGAAAAGTTTGAAGATACCAAAAGGGTTACCAGAAGTGTATCTCGACAAAGAACAGACAGTACAATGACAAAAAGAAAAAAAGACAAATAATGATTACAAGCATACAATGGATTTTAAGACTGTTCCGACAGTGTGGTATGTTTCGTTTTTCATTTATTAGGGTATGGTCGTCCCTTTCTTGATAATCCAGCACTTACCTCTACCGTCGTAGACAAATTTGATGTTTGGTGGGGTCAGGTCAACCAGAATGGGATCAGAATATGATATTCCTCTCAGTCCAGCTGCATTGGTAGCTATGGCCGTCACATATATGTATGTATTATGAACCAGTGTTACATTATTGTTGAAACCGAAATTCATCAATCCTGCACTTCTAAATGGTTGGATCTGTGTTCCTCCTGCACTGTAACCTGACCAACAACAAAACTGTTCACTAACCGTGAATGAAATGTTTTTTGTACATAATATAAGAAAATAAACACCTGAAATACTTTAAAGTTTTCAGAATCACGTCTTTTATATACATGTGCTAGATATTTAAAATACACGTATATGATTTTATTGATTGTGCATTGCTTACCATCCAGTGGCAATTATTCCATACATATTCAGGATGAGAACACTATAAAGAAATGAGGGAGTAACGAGACAATCAGAGTAACTACCTTTGATTGTCACTGGAAAGGTATTGAGAGTTGGATAAGAATGAAAACAAACTTTTGTAGAGTCTACAATGTGCCGTCTGCTTTGTCAAAATTTACACAAGTATTATTAAACGGGGCCGTAGCTATAATCCGACAGTCCGACAGTCCGATAGTCCGATAGTCCGATGGTTCGATAGTCCGACAGTCCGATAGTCCGACAAATGCTTTAAACTGATGAAAGTTTTGAAAAATAATTTGGCCAAAAATGATACATTCGTAATTTCAGGATATGGGCCATTCATTTTTATACGCCCGTCAAAATACGGGCTTATTATGGCATACCGCTGTTCGTCCGTCCGTCCACGCCTCGTGCGATAACATCTCTCACTTGTTCCCCCTTTTACTGATAGGTCACGTCACGACATACATTGTATTGATAAAAGGGGGAGCAAGTGAGAGGTGTGATTTTAGTCAGTTTGGAAAACGCCAGTTTTCATATGGTATATACAATTGATTGGTTAAAAAAATGCAGCATATTAATTACTGTTATCACGCTGAGAAACTGACCTTCAATTGTCACAAAGGGGGGCGTATCATGGCAAAGTTGTTTATTTTGTCATATTCCGATGCTGTTTCTTTCCGTGATATAAGGGGTCACTTAGGGACAATTACTTCAATCGTAACTTTTTTATATATGCGCTTGACGTAGAAGGCGACTATAGCAGGGTCACCCGTCGGAATCCCGGGGAATTAAAATAGGACCAACTTGTCATTGGAAGAGACAGAAAAACAAGTTCCCGTGTTATAAGTCGTTGCCCATGTTGACCCATCCCAGAGTCCCCTCTTTCTGATTTTTTGCTTACAAACTTTTCTCATCCTGAATATGACTGAAATATTGCTTGCTGGACCTTAAGCAATCAATCAATTCGCACACATTATTGTATCCAGCTCTATTGATGTGTCGACATTGCTTTTTAGCATAAATATTCCATGATAAAGGGCGGGGGACACTGGTACGCTCTTCTTTTTGTCTTTTCCTTTTTTTTGTATTTCTTTTTTTTTTGTATTCATTTATTTCATCTTTCTTTTCAATAGTGACTTTTCTTGGCTGGACTCGGCTACACGCTACTTGAATAAAACCTGAAGTAGTCGCTACTAAAAAATATACGGGATACTTACACTACCGGTTCATCACGACTGGATCCATGTTTTCATGGAGTCTGTGTTGTTCATATATGTGTTTTTTTGAGTTCTTGTGTGGCCCTGCAAATTGTTTGTCCGTCTATGATATCGTGTTTCCGATGTTCTGGACCTTTCTTTGGTGAGTAAACGGTTTGGTTTCTGGCCCCATATTACACATGTTATAGTGTTAACTTTCAAAGAAATAAAGCATTTGTCGGACTATCGGACTGTCGGACTATCGGACTATCGGACTGTCGGACTATCGGACTGTCGGATTATAGGTCGGACCCCTTATTAAACATGCAAAGCAGCCTTGTACTCTCCAAGCACGACTACTACTCTGGTCCAGGGTGTTTGATTTTAAAAATATTAACCTCAATTTTGATTTGAATGCTATTTCTATAACAACCACTACTACTGTATGGATGGGTTAACTTTAAATTGATGGGAAGAAACTTGTAGATAAACATGTGGCCTTGGTCTTGGTTATCACAACTAAAAGAGATATGCTTTGCAAATGGCCTCCAAAGAGCTGTTCCTCTTTAGGAGCTACATCAAGTGATGCGCTACGTTGAAGGAGAGTGGTTTCACCAGAGATGAGATATTTAAGTACTTTCTATTTGCGAGTGATTTTTGTATCGTACACACCGTCGACTGATATAGAAAGGATTGTGCTGAGAATAGGAAAAATAGTTCAGGCTGGTTTGTTATGAGTTTGACGATTTAAGAACTCAGTTAAAGTAATGTTTTTTATTTCAAGATTATTTTGCCTTGATAATGCTATATTTTATGAGCATGAACATACCTATAGCCCAAGTATAATCTATTATAGGAGATTCTGGATCAGTAAAACTCCATGAGCCGTGGATAGAACTCCATTCATGTATATATACAACATGGCCTCCAACATGACCACTGACATCACCTGTTGTGAAGTTCACTTCCTGTACAGAAAGGTTATCTACAAATATCCCTGTAGTTATATCTACACTTCCTATTGTTATGTTAGCCACATTTTGTGCAGCTCTAAAATAGAACGTATGCGCATGCCAAGATAATTCCTCTCGTCCATAGCTAGTTCTATGTTCATCTCTACGATACGTTTTGGTGTATATTAAAAATACATGCTTGGTACCATCGCCAAGCTGTACAAATCCTTCCTTATTGGCCAATACGGAGTGTGTTATCGGTAAATGACTGGAGAAAAAGGAAACTCTGTACAGAAATCCCTTCATTACTCTGACTAATTCTTGATGTACACTTCCTCTGATAAATAAAAATGAGCTTCCATCTTTAGCCAAGTTTCTTTCTGATGTGACTACTGTCATACATGTTGATGATGTTGGCACCCATGACGACGGATGGTAACTATTGGAAACTACACAAATATCCATAGAAGTAATATTTTCCCACATTATTTCGTTTCCTCCTGTGTTTTCAAACGATGGGTTTTCCACAATATTTTCATCAGTATGTATAAATGTATCTGGTATTGGGGGAGTAGTATCTATAACAGCACCATCAGACACAACAATGGAAGATGTTAACCCAACGTTATCTGTAGCGTAAAGCTTGCTGTATATTGTTGTTCCTAATATTGAGTAAATAAATAGAAGATTTTAGATTACATCAACAAGACAGTATGTTGGTTCTGTTTTAAGTAAATATGCAAAATCCAAATCGATGAAAAGCGTAAATTTTGTATTTGGTATTTTTTGGTGCTCCAGAAGGGTTAGCAGATCATGAAAATCTGTTTTCTGTACTGATATTTGATCATTATCATATCAGGATTGACTAACCCTCCAGAACCTTCTGTCAAACTGATTCTGTGGGCATTCTTGTTGGTTGTCTGAGTTATTTTCTGTTGTTTTGTCTTTATGTTGTGTTGTTGTTGTTTTATATCTGTTGTTGGTTGTCAGAGTTATTTTCTATTGTTTTGTCTTTATGTTGTATTATTGTTGTTTTATATCTGTTGTTGGTTGTCAGAGTTATTTTCTATTGTTTTGTCTTTATGTTGTGTTGTTGTTGTTTTATATCTGTTGTTGGTTGTCTGAGTTATTTTCTATTGTTTTGTCTTTATGTTGTATTATTGTTGTTTTATATCTGTTGTCGGTTGTCAGAGTTATTTTCTATTGTTTTGTCTTTATGTTGTGTTGTTATTGTTTTATATCTGTTGTTGGTTGTCTGAGTTATTTTCTATTGTTTTGTCTTTATGTTGTGTTGTTGTTGTTTTATATCTGTTGTTGGTTGTCTGAGTTATTTTCTATTGTTTTGTCTTTAGGTTGTGTTGTTGTTGTTTTATATCTGTTGTTGGTTGTCTGAGTTATTTTCTATTGTTTTGTCTTTATGTTGTGTTGTTGTTGTTTTATATCTGTTGTTGGTTGTCTGAGTTATTTTCTATTGTTTTGTCTTTATGTTGTGTTGTTGTTGTTTTATATCTGTTGTTGGTTGTCTGAGTTATTTTCTATTGTTTTGTCTTTATGTTGTGTTGTTGTTGTTTTATATCTGTTGTTGGTTGTCTGAGTTATTTTCTATTGTTTTGTCTTTATGTTGTGTTGTTGTTGTTTTATATCTGTTGTTGGTTGTCTGAGTTATTTTCTATAGTTTTGTCTTTATGTTGTGTTGTTGTTGTTTTATATCTGTTGTTGGTTGTCTGAGTTATTTTCTATTGTTTTGTCTTTATGTTGTGTTGTTGTTGTTTTATATCTGTTGTTTGTTGTCAGGGTTATTTTCTGTTGTTTTGTCTTTATGTTGTGTTGTTGTTGTTTTATATCTGTTGTTGGTTGTCTGAGTTATTTTCTATAGTTTTGTCTTTATGTTGTGTTGTTGTTGTTTTATATCTGTTGTTGGTTGTCTGAGTTATTTTCTATTGTTTTGTCTTTATGTTGTGTTGTTGTTGTTTTATATCTGTTGTTTGTTGTCAGAGTTATTTTCTGTTGTTTTGTCTTTATGTTGTGTTGTTGTTGTTTTGTATCTGGAATCTCTCTTCATAAGAATGAATCATCTTATTTTGGATACTCTTCTTTGTTAGAATGTCAAACTTGCTATTCTCAAATCATTAAAAACTGCCATTTTTCAGATCGCACCGAATGTTGACTTTGCAAAGTGGAGCTCTATTATGGAATCACATAATAAACTACTGTATACATTTCATTACTGTGGGCAAAGTATTGCCGTCTGGTTGTAACTCAACCATTTTGATAACAAGTGGTAAATCTAAACAACATATTCCAGGCAATGGAAAATACATGCACATTTAACAATGTCTAAATACATATGTAAATTAGGAGGACATAAATACCTTTAGGAATATGGGATGATATATTTACTGATGCAGAAGTATGTAAACCATAATTACTCCAGCCTAATATATCACATTCTGTTTTGTCTGGTTTCCTGTTGTCTACAGCAGGTGTTGTACCCACACACCAATGGTATGAGTTGATACCAGATTCTGTATCAGTAAATCCATGCCAGTGAGCTGCTACAGAGTCTGAAGTATTCATGAATTCTATATCTACTCTGCCTACAATGAGTAAGAAAGGATATTGATGTAAATGAACATAGAAGACTATCCAACATTACGCTTCGACCCAAATTAAAACAGCCGTGATCCTATGGTAGTTTGATTTACAACTACCAATGCGCTCATTGTCTATCACCACTGATGTTGTGAGTTCGAATCTCAATCACGGTGAGGTATACAACATTATGTGATAAAGTTTGTCAGTGACTTGCGACATGTCGGTGTTTTTCTCCGGGTCCTCTGGTTTCCTCCACCAATAGAAAGTGGTGTTAAACATCATCAAACAAACAAACCAAATTAAACCAAGGAACAACACTTTTAATGGTGTCCTACATTTCATAGTCACAGTATATATAACTTATTGTTGGAGATGTATTGACGATAGAGATAAAATTATTGAGAGATGGGGGTGATATCCCATTAACCCGGTTACGTCCCCACCACATTAGACGTACTTGACCCAGATATAGCAGTCATACCTACCTAAACCATCATACACTATTCCTGCCTGTGGAGAAACATGATCAATCATGAACCCATCAGATGTAGCTGTAGTATGTGCCCCAGCATAGTCATAGGCTATAACATTAGTATAATGGACGACACCAGGGGTCAACTTGATTCCTGTCATGTTATATCCAGTCCCAACCCCTGGGATTCCAGTTGTGATTGGCATGATATCATAACCTGCAAAAGAAAACGTTAAAAGTGCAATTTTTTTTTTAATTGATGAATTATATGCTATTACAAGTACCTGCATTTGGATTATGTTTTGCGACATATACTATAAAACGATACAAATTAATTTATATAAAATTATCCCCTAAGTTAGTGAAGCAGGATCTGCTCACCCTTTTGTGGCACCTGAGTTCACCCTCATTGTTTAATGGGGTTTGTTCTTTGTTTAAGGTTTTTGTGTACTATTTTGTTGACCATTGTTTGTCTTTGTGTCCATCTCCTTTTGTCATTGTATTGTCTGTCCTTCTTCTCCTTTTGCCATTGTATTGTCTGTCCTTCTTCTCCTTTTGTCATTGTATTGTCTGTCCTTCTCCTTTTGTCATTGTATTGTCTGTCCTTCTTCTCCTTTTGTCATTGTATTGTCTGTCCTTCTCCTTTTGTCATTGTATTGTCTGTCCTTCTTCTCCTTTTGCCATTGTATTGTCTGTCCTTCTTCTCCTTTTGTCATTGTATTGTCTGTCCTTCTTCTCCTTTTGTCATTGTATTGTCTGTCCTTCTTCTCCTTTTGCCATTATATTGTCTGTCCTTCTCCTTTTGTCATTGTATTGTCTGTCCTTCTTCTCCTTTTGTCATTGTATTGTCTGTCCTTCTTCTCCTTTTGTCATTGTATTGTCTGTCCTTCTTCTCCTTTTGTCATTGTATTGTCTGTCCTTCTCCTTTTGTCATTGTATTGTCTGTCCTTCTCCTTTTGCCATTGTATTGTCTGTCCTTCTCCTTTTGTCATTGTATTGTCTGTCCTTCTTCTCCTTTTGCCATTGTATTGTCTGTCCTTCTTCTCCTTTTGTCATTGTATTGTCTGTCCTTCTCCTTTTGTCATTGTATTGTCTGTCCTTCTTCTCTTTTTGTCATTGTATTGTCTGTCCTTCTTCTCCTTTTGTCATTGTATTGTCTGTCCTTCTTCTCCTTTTGCCATTGTATTGTCTGTCCTTCTTCTCCTTTTGTCATTGTATTGTCTGTCCTTCTTCTCCTTTTGCCATTGTATTGTCTGTCCTTCTTCTCCTTTTGTCATTGTATTGTCTGTCCTTCTTCTCCTTTTGTCATTGTATTGTCTGTCCTTCTCCTTTTGTCATTGTATTGTCTGTCCTTCTTCTCCTTTTGTCATTGTATTGTCTGTCCTTCTTCTCCTTTTGTCATTGTATTGTCTGTCCTTCTTCTCCTTTTGTCATTGTATTGTCTGTCCTTCTTCTCCTTTTGCCATTGTATTGTCTGTCCTTCTTCTCCTTTTGTCATTGTATTGTCTGTCCTTCTTCTCCTTTTGTCATTGTATTGTCTGTCCTTCTTCTCCTTTTGTCATTGTATTGTCTGTCCTTCTCCTTTTGTCATTGTATTGTCTGTCCTTCTTCTCCTTTTGTCATTGTATTGTCTGTCCTTCTTCTCCTTTTGTCATTGTATTGTCTGTCCTTCTTCTCCTTTTGTCATTGTATTGTCTGTCCTTCTCCTTTTGCCATTGTATTGTCTGTCCTTCTTCTCCTTTTGTCATTGTATTGTCTGTCCTTCTTCTCCTTTTGTCATTGTATTGTCTGTCCTTCTTCTCCTTTTGTCATTGTATTGTCTGTCCTTCTCCTTTTGTCATTGTATTGTCTGTCCTTCTTCTCCTTTTGCCATTGTATTGTCTGTCCTTCTTCTCCTTTTGTCATTGTATTGTCTGTCCTTCTTCTCCTTTTGTCATTGTATTGTCTGTCCTTCTTCTCCTTTTGCCATTATATTGTCTGTCCTTCTCCTTTTGTCATTGTATTGTCTGTCCTTCTTCTCCTTTTGTCATTGTATTGTCTGTCCTTCTTCTCCTTTTGTCATTGTATTGTCTGTCCTTCTTCTCCTTTTGTCATTGTATTGTCTGTCCTTCTCCTTTTGTCATTGTATTGTCTGTCCTTCTTCTCCTTTTGCCATTGTATTGTCTGTCCTTCTCCTTTTGTCATTGTATTGTCTGTCCTTCTTCTCCTTTTGCCATTGTATTGTCTGTCCTTCTTCTCCTTTTGTCATTGTATTGTCTGTCCTTCTCCTTTTGTCATTGTATTGTCTGTCCTTCTTCTCTTTTTGTCATTGTATTGTCTGTCCTTCTTCTCCTTTTGTCATTGTATTGTCTGTCCTTCTTCTCCTTTTGCCATTGTATTGTCTGTCCTTCTTCTCCTTTTGTCATTGTATTGTCTGTCCTTCTTCTCCTTTTGTCATTGTATTGTCTGTCCTTCTTCTCCTTTTGTCATTGTATTGTCTGTCCTTCTTCTCCTTTTGTCATTGTATTGTCTGTCCTTCTCCTTTTGTCATTGTATTGTCTGTCCTTCTCCTTTTGTCATTGTATTGTCTGTCCATCTTCTCCTTTTGTCATTGTATTGTCTGTCCTTCTTCTCCTTTTGTCATTGTATTGTCTGTCCTTCTTCTCCTTTTGTCATTGTATTGTCTGTCCTTCTTCTCCTTTTGCCATTGTATTGTCTGTCCTTCTTCTCCTTTTGTCATTGTATTGTCTGTCCTTCTTCTCCTTTTGCCATTGTATTGTCTGTCCTTCTTCTCCTTTTGTCATTGTATTGTCTGTCCTTCTTCTCCTTTTGTCATTGTATTGTCTGTCCTTCTCCTTTTGTCATTGTATTGTCTGTCCTTCTTCTCCTTTTGTCATTGTATTGTCTGTCCTTCTTCTCCTTTTGTCATTGTATTGTCTGTCCTTCTTCTCCTTTTGTCATTGTATTGTCTGTCCTTCTTCTCCTTTTGCCATTATATTGTCTGTCCTTCTCCTTTTGTCATTGTATTGTCTGTCCTTCTCCTTTTGTCATTGTATTGTCTGTCCTTCTCCTTTTGTCATTGTATTGTCTGTTCTTCTCCTTTTGTCATTGTATTGTCTGTCCTTCTTCTCCTTTTGCCATTGTATTGTCTGTCCTTCTTCTCCTTTTGTCATTGTATTGTCTGTCCTTCTCCTTTTGTCATTGTATTGTCTGTCCTTCTTCTCTTTTTGTCATTGTATTGTCTGTCCTTCTTCTCCTTTTGTCATTGTATTGTCTGTCCTTCTTCTCCTTTTGCCATTGTATTGTCTGTCCTTCTTCTCCTTTTGTCATTGTATTGTCTGTCCTTCTTCTCCTTTTGCCATTGTATTGTCTGTCCTTCTTCTCCTTTTGCCATTGTATTGTCTGTCCTTCTTCTCCTTTTGCCATTGTATTGTCTGTCCTTCTTTGAAATACGGTTGCTGATTACCCGTCGCTTGGTATCTTAAAATTTTAGTAAAACTATTCTAGTGATGGCAGATTTCCCCTGTTCGACAAAGAACATTGACGTTTTTCAATATCATTATTCTACTAGATATCAAAAGAAAGAAACCCACACAGACATTTTATTTTGTTATAATAGTAGATTTGACTTATCATTCTAGTAAAAGGTTATCTCTATTTTATTTATTCATGAGGTTATATTTGCTCTGAATCCAATCAAAAATAGTTACCAGAAATGAGACAGACGATGTTGCACTAGAATTATTCACAAGAAGAGTTTGAAGATACCAAAAGAGTAATAAGAATCCGTAAATCGAAGAAGAACAGACAATGCATTGGCCAAAAGAAAAAGTACAAAAGGACAAACAACGATCTACAAAAAATACACATAAAACTAAAGATCGAGTAACACGAACCCCTCTAAAAACCGGGGATGAACTCAGGTAGTCCGGAAGGGTAAGCAGTTCCTACTCCACTAGTGCCACCCGTCGTGTTAATTTAGTTACAAACCCGGTGATAAGTCATGAATGAGGAAAGGACGGGAAGTGTTTACGACAAGTGGAACATATCCGTGGTCATTTGTGACACAACTTTCTTCATAGATTACAGCTTCTACGTATCGCAATATAACATTTTTGTTAAATAGCAAAGAAGGTCAGACTACATGTCATATTAATCTATAAGAAGTTCAGGCAGTGAGTCAGTGCTGTTATCGCTATACACTCAGCTGAAATTAAAACTTCTTACTTTTGAACATTAACTGTGGTCATTGATATACCAATAAAATGAAGAAAATATACCAAATATACCACACGATGGAACAGTTCATCACCCATTGAATACATCGGCAAAGCATTCTGAATAAATAAACATGAGGTGTTATACTATTATGTATACTTCTTTAGATTATATGGCAGATATACCTAGTTTTGACTTCTATAAATCTCAAAAAAAAAAAAAAAAAAAAAAAAAATATTCTTCTCAACTGCAAAATACATCAATACAGAATAGAGTACAATAATAATATAATAACATATAAAACATCATACAATCTATATAGTAAAGTACAATTAAATCTTCTTGCAATCTTTTCCAATATATAATCATATGTATATTGCAGTGGAGGTTTTTTTTTTTTTTTTAGAATATAAAAGATGAGAAAAGAGGTATTTCGCAGAGTTTAAAATTGTTTACTATTGATATATGTGATAAATATTTTTTTTTGTATAATTAGGAAAACAAGTAGATAAGAATTCTAGTGTATTTTATAAAAAAAAAAAAATAATATTCTTAAATTTTTATTAAAATCAACAATTGTTTTCTAGATGTTTGTAAATAAATGATAAAAACGAACCCTTTTTAAAAAACTTTTAAAATTTCAGATAAATTAATAAAACAAATTCCCATTAGATGTTTATTCAATTTTCAGAAGTATAAAAAAACTGCATGGAGTGTGAACCAATAGGGAATAAATTCTTAATAATTAATTGAACAGCTCCTGAATACCATTTTGGTATCTTCAAAATTTTCCTACGGTAAATGTTCCTGTTAAATCATTATTAATCGTGAGGTTCTAATTTTCGCTGATTTAATGGTCCACTTAAAACACGAAAATAAAAATCCAACGAAATACAATTTTCCCATTGATTGTTGCATGTAACGTTTGAAAACACCAATTTAAGAACCCAGGGATCAATATATATTGTAGAAACCACGAAAATTGGTGTCAATGAATAAAAGTATAGTAATAAAACAATACAAACCTCCTGGGAATGTACTGAGGTAAACATCATATGCTTCTATGGTTTCTACAGCTTCCAGGAATTTACCACTCCAGTCAAAGGTCAAAGGTCGTCCCATCCTTATATAGTCATCGTCTTTACCTGTGGTGCCTTGTACTTTTTCAGTAACCTAGAAAACGTAATCGTAGCAAAGCGATCGAAAAATTAAATTTAACTTTTGTGAAACATGAAAACCGACTGATGAAAAATAAGTTCATTGTTCAACCAATTACCAAAAACAAGAAATAATAACATTACATGTTTTTTTGTAGAAATGATACGATATTAATGTAAAATTATTAGAAAATTCACAGATTTATAATTCTAGATAGTATGAGAATATTGATTTAAAAGTGGGAAGGGTTGCTGTTAGACGAACACACAGTACTCAAGTCAGACCAACTGACGGTCTACCGACCTACAGAAAAAAGCAATGGTGCAAATAAAAGAATAAAACAAATCAACATAAAATAAATCTGAACTCAGACAAAATTGGAAGTGAAGCTTTCAAAACAGAATCAGGCTTTAGGTTTGGAATATAATAAATATTAATAAATGATCCATAAATTACCACATAGTGTCCTACGAAAAGAGTAAACAGTAATTTGAAACTGTAACCTAGCAACCTTTTATTTATAAATTACCAATATATCCGATTGACTAATGCTACTTCACGAAACTCCACCACTTTTTTTCTATTGAAGTCCCTATACCAAGCCAGGAAAGTGGTGTTCATGCATTTGTGTGTTAGGGGTATCAATTTCACCCCTTTCTACGATTTTACTAGTAGAATTTAGAACTGTTCTGACAGTGTAGTATTTTTTAGAACTGTTCTGACAGTGTAGTATTCTTTAGAAATGTTCTGACAGTGTAGTATTTTTTAGAACTGTTCTGACAGTGTAGTATTTTTTAGAACTGTTCTGACAGTGTAGTATTTTTTAGAACTGTTCTGACAGTGTAGTATTTTTTAGAACTCTTCTGACAGTGTAGTATTTTTTAGAACTCTTCTGACAGTGTAGTATTTTTTAGAACTGTTCTGACAGTGTAGTATTTTTTAGAACTGTTCTGACAGTGTAGTATTTTTTTAGAACTGTTCTGACAGTGTAGTATTTTTTTAGAACTGTTCTGACAGTGTAGTATTTTTTAGAACTCTTCTGACAGTGTAGTATTTTTTAGAACTGTTCTGACAGTGTAGTATTTTTTTAGAACTGTTCTGACAGTGTAGTATTTTTTTAGAACTGTTCTGACAGTGTAGTATTTTTTAGAAATGTTCTGACAGTGTAGTATTTTTTAGAACTGTTCTGACAGTGTAGTATTTTTTAGAACTGTTCTGACAGTGTAGTATTTTTTAGAACTCTTCTGACAGTGTAGTATTTTTTAGAACTGTTCTGACAGTGTAGTATTTTTTAGAACTGTTCTGACAGTGTAGTATTTTTTAGAACTGTTCTGACAGTGTAGTATTTTTAGAACTGTTCTGACAGTGTAGTATTTTTTTGAACTGTTCTGACAGTGTAGTATTTTTTAGAACTGTTCTGACAGTGTAGTATTTTTTAGAACTGTTCTGACAGTGTAGTATTTTTTAGAACTGTTCTGACAGTGTAGTATTTTTTAGAAATCTTCTGACAGTGTAGTATTTTTTAGAACTGTTCTGACAGTGTAGTATTTTTTAGAACTGTTCTGACAGTGTAGTATTTTTTAGAAATCTTCTGACAGTGTAGTATTTTTTAGAACTGTTCTGACAGTGTAGTATTTTTTAGAACTGTTCTGACAGTGTAGTATTTCTTAGAACTGTTCTGACAGTGTAGTATTTTTAGAACTGTTCTGACAGTGTAGTATTTTTTAGAACTGTTCTGACAGTGTAGTATTTTTAGAACTGTTCTGACAGTGTAGTATTTTTAGAACTCTTCTGACAGTGTAGTATTTGTAGAACTGTTCTGACAGTAGTATTTTTTAGAACTGTTCTGACACTGTAGTATTTTTTAGAACTGTTCTGACAGTGTAGTATTTTTAGAACTGTTCTGACAGTGTACTGACAGTGTAGTATTTTTTTAGAACTGTTCTGACAGTGTAGTATTTTTAGAACTGTTCTGACAGTGTAGTATTTTTTAGAACTGTTCTGACAGTGTAGTATTTTTAGAACTGTTCTGACAGTGTAGTATTTTTAGAACTGTTCTGACAGTGTAGTATTTTTTAGAACTGTTCTGACAGTGTAGTATTTTTTAGAACTGTTCTGACAGTGTAGTATTTTTAGAACTGTTCTGACAGTGTACTGACAGTGTAGTATTTTTTAGAACTGTTCTGACAGTGTAGTATTTTTATAACTGTTCTGACAGTGTAGTATTTTTTAGAACTGTTCTGACAGTGTAGTATTTTTAGAACTGTTCTGACAGTGTAGTATTTTTTAGAACTGTTCTGACAGTGTAGTATTTTTAGAACTGTTCTGACAGTGTAGTATTTTTTAGAACTGTTCTGACAGTGTAGTATTTTTAGAACTGTTCTGACAGTGTAGTATCTTTTAGATCTGTTCTGACAGTGTAGTATTTTTTTGTTTTTCATGTTATTGTTATTGTCATATAGTTGTGGAATGTTGGAACCGCCACAATATAACTGAAATATTGTTGAAAGTGGCATTAAACACCATAAACTTAACCCTGAATGTTGGAATTCTGCTTTGCGGTACTTACAGTTTTCTCTCTCTTTGAAGTCAGGAGCCAGGTGAACTTGCAGCAGTTCCTCTCTTTGAAGCCCAACTAGTGGTATACTTACATCATTTCACATTCTGTGAGACCAATTAAAGGCATACCTACAATTGTTTCTCTCTTTGAGACCAACTAGGGGTATACTTATAACATTTCCTCTCTTTGAGGCCAATTAGTGGTACGCCTACAGTTTTTCCTATCTATGAAGTCACCTAGAGGTATACAACAGCTTTCCCTCTCTTAGGCACCTAGAGGTAAACATCTTTCCTCTCCTCTCATAGGTACCTAGATACATACATACAGTTTTTCCTCACTCTGAGGCCATCGAGAGGTGTGCTTACAATTTTCCCTCTCTTTCTGAGGCATACTTGAGGTATACTTACGATATTCTCTCTTTTTGAAGCCAACTAGAGGTATACTTACAATTGTACCTCTCTTAGAGGTCGACTAGAAGTATTATTATAGTTTCCTCTCTTTAAAACCAACTAGAGGTATACTTACAGTTTTCCTCTCTTAGAGGTCACATAGAGGTATACTTACAATTGTTCCTCTCTTAGAGGTCGACTAGAAGTATTATTATAGTTTCCTCTCTTTAAAACCAACTAGAGGTATACTTACAGTTTTCCTCTCTTAGAGGTCACATAGAGGTATACTTACAATTGTTCCTCTCTTAGAGGTCATATAGAGGTATACTTACAATTGTTCCTCTCTTAGAGGTCGACTAGAAGTATTATTATAGTTTCCTCTCTTAGAGGTCATATAGAGGTATACTTACAGTTTTCCTCTCTTAGAGGTCATATAGAGGTATACTTACAATTGTTCCTCTCTTAGAGGTCGACTAGAAGTATTATTATAGTTTCCTCTCTTTAAAACCAACTAGAGGTATACTTACAGTTTTCCTCTCTTAGAGGTCACATAGAGGTATACTTACAATTGTTCCTCTCTTAGAGGTCGACTAGAAGTATTATTATAGTTTCCTCTCTTAGAAGTCATATAGAGGTATACTTACAGTTTTCCTCTCTTAGAGGTCATATAGAGGTATACTTACAGTTTTCCTCTCTTAGAGGTCATATAGAGGTATACTTACAATTGTTCCTCTCTTAGAGGTCGACTGGAAGTATTATTATAGTTTCCTCTCTTTAAAACCAACTAGAGGTATACTTACAGTTTTCCTCTCTTAGAGGTCACATAGAGGTATACTTACAATTGTTCCTCTCTTAGAGGTCGACTAGAAGTATTATTATAGTTTCCTCTCTTTAAAACCAACTAAAACTTCCGGTTGAGAGAAAAACTTCCGGTTGAGATAAAGTAATGGATGCTTTTGTTAAAGCTCAGTAAAAATTTGTGGAAATTACCATTTTCCGTGTTTAAACCATCGTAAAAATTGTGAAATAATAGAGATAAATGATTAATGAACATTAGTACATCGAAACATTACTCTGTTTGTGCACCACAATCAAGGATTAAGTTGGATAGACTTTGTTGATTTTGACATTATTTGAGACCGCCATTTGTGATTGTTGACACGTTCTTCGAAATGCCACCAAAAAACACTCGAATAGGATCTCAATCTAAGGGACCAGAGAGGGATAGTGACAAGGAGGTATGGAAATGCAAAGTATGTAGAAAGGGTTTCGAAAACGCATCTGACAAGATCGTTCAATGTGAGTACTGTAATGATTACTATTGTAGCAAATGCTTAGGGTTGTCGGCATCAGAATACCAGAACTTTAAAACTCCTGCACTTCATTGGTACTGTCCCTCTTGTGAGGAGAAAGTTATGAAAAACCTTCGTACAGACAGGGAGGTTGAGAAACGTTGTTCAGAGTTTATGCAGAAGATGGAAGGCAGAATAAAAACATTAGAAATTAAAATTGAGTCAAAGGTAAATTCTGAAGAAGTAGTAGAGATTGTCAAGCGTATTGTAGACGAGTCTGAGAAAACTAATACTCATGCTAATAGTAACACTGAAGTTATTGAAGAAACAGTAAACAAGAAGGTATCAGAAATCAGAGAGAGCACGATGAGAGAAAAAAACATAATTATACATGGGGTAAATGAGATTGATAGTAGTGAACCATCTGTTCGAAAACAAAATGACACTAAATTTGTAACTAACCTCGCTGAATTTTTAGACAATGATGAAACATGCATTAAATCTGTAGTGAGAATTGGGAAGAAGAAAACTAGCAACAAGGTTGACGTACCAGATGACCTGTTGAACGGTGATGAAATACTGATAGATGGAGAAAGTGAGAGTAGTGTTCACACAAAACCAAGACCTATGAAGGTAACATTTACAAACACTGATGTAAAGAAATCTTTTATGAAGCAGCTAAGTAAACTAAAAGATGTAGATGAATCAAGTCCATTCAAAAACATTAGTATTTCACATGATATGACAAAAAATGAAAGAGATCAAAATAAAGCTATGTTTGAGGAAACTAAGAGACTAAATACCGAGGAGAAATCGGGGAAACACCGTCACATAGTCAGAGGCCCCCCGTGGGCAAGAAAGATAATCAGAGTGGTAGCAAAAATCAAATAAATCACTCCAAGTCTGTATATAAAACTGTAAATTCGTTTAGTTCAAATGTTACTGGTGGAAAGGATTTTAAACTTTTGACTGAACTTAAATGTGTTTATACAAATGCGGATAGTTTCATGAACAAATTTGATGAATTTAGAACCCGTTTCATTAACGATGAGTCAGACCCGCATATTTTCATGATCACAGAAGCGTTGCCGAAAAACAGTAGATACAGTACATCTAAAGCAGAATTTAACCTCGACGGTTATGACTTATTCCCAGAGAAATTTCCTATACAAGATACTAGAGGTATATTAGTTTATATTAAACAAGATCTGAAGGCGGTTGAAGTGAACATAGACCAAGATTTTAAGGAATGTGTACTAGTAAAAGTAAACCTTAGAAACAGAGACAAACTTTTAGTTGGATGTATTTATAAAAGTCCGTCATCTTCAGATGAAAATCACGATAAACTAAATGAACTATTATTATATATTAGTAAACTTGAAGACTCTTATACCCATATTCTGTTAGCAGGTGATTATAATTTTCCAGACATAGACTGGAACTCATGGACATCAAAAGAGAAGACGAGTTTGAACTTTTTAGAATGTATTAGAGATTGCTTTTTCCAACAGGTAGTGGAAAATCCTACAAGGTATCGTATTAACCAAGAGTCGTCTTTATTGGACCTTATCATTGTGAATGATAGCAACTATATTCAGAATATTGAATACTTAGATCCAGTAGGACGCAGTGATCATTGCGTATTATCATTTACCTTAAAATGCTATCTTAACTATGAAAATACAAAGACTGAAAAGTTTAACTATTTCAAAGGAGACTATGATAAGCTACGTCAGGAACTAGATATTGACTGGAACGAAATATTAAATGACAAAAACACAACAGATATGATAGATATCTTTATGAGTAAACTAACATTTGCCATGAAACATAACATCCAGACTAAACGTATTGGAAATAAGAAGGGCAACACTCCACTGAGCCTGGAGGCTAGGCGCTCAATTAGGAAGAAACATAGAAGCTGGGAAAAATACAGATGTAAACAGGATAGCGAAAGCTACAAAGAGTATACTAAAGCCCGAAATAAGGCAAAATCGATTATCACAAGAGAGCGGAAGAACCGTGAAAAACAAATAGCTGAAACAGCAAAATCAAACAGTAAACACTTTTGGTCGTATGTTAATAGTAAGAGAAAAACAAAATCTGGAGTCTCAGAACTACATACTGAACGAGATGGAATTAAAATTATTGCTTCAGACGATGGGGAAAAGGCTGAGATATTGGCTGATTTTTTCAGCAGTGTATTTACAATAGAAAACGATGATGATGAAACTTTACTCGAGAATATACAGTATGATAAACATTCAAACAACGACAATTTTACATTGACTGAAGTAAATAAACTATTAAAAGAATTAAATACTACAAAATCACCTGGTCCAGACCAAGTTCACCCTAAAGTCTTGTATGAATTAACAGACATTATCGATAAGCCACTTTGTACTATATTCAACAGCTCTTTTAAAACAGGGACAGTACCCGAAGGATGGAGAATTGGCCAAATTACAGCACTCTTCAAGAAAGGAAGTAAGAACTCTGCATCAAACTACAGACCAGTTAGTCTTACTAGCATCATATGTAAGTTAATGGAAAAGTTAATTAGAAAGAAAATCATCCAGCATATGGATAAATTCGACTTATTTAGTATAAGACAATTCGGTTTCATGGGTGGCAGATCTACCACATTACAACTCCTAAAGGTACTTGACCATTGGACAACTATACTCGATAATGGTGGAACTATCGATACCATTTATACAGACTTTATGAAAGCCTTTGATAAGGTACCACACATCAGACTAATCAACAAACTGCGTTCATATGGAATAAGCAACCAGACTTGTGTATGGGTTAAGAACTTCCTGAGTAACCGCAAGCAAAGAGTACAACTAAATGGATCTGTATCAAAATGGCATAATGTGACGAGTGGTATACCGCAAGGCTCGGTACTTGGACCAGTATTGTTTGTAATATTTATCAACGACTTACCGCTGAACGTAGAATCAGATGTATACATGTTTGCAGATGATACTAAACTATACAGGGATATTGCCAATCAGAGTGACATTGAAATAATCCAAAATGATATCAACAACCTCTTTAAGTGGAGTGAAAAATGGCTTTTGCGCTTTCATCCTGATAAGTGTAAAGTCCTGTCAATCATTGGTAAACGCCATCAACAAAGAACCACAAAATACACGATGCCAACATACTCGGGATCACACGTCACCTTAGAATCAGTTGAATCGGAAAAAGACATTGGAGTTACAATAGACGCAAAGCTTAACTTCGAAAAACATATCCAGACACAAGTAAACAAGGCAAATCAAATAGTTGGGATAATCAGGAGATCATTTAAATATTTGGACTTCAAAACATTCTGCTTATTATTCAAATCACTTGTCAGACCTATCCTAGAATATGCGAGTAGCGTTTGGAACCCATATAAAACTAAAGACATAGAGGCAATCGAGAATGTCCAACGTAGAGCCACAAAAATGTTACCGGATATGAAAGACCCGACCTATGAAGAGCGATTAAAGAAACTAAAACTCCCGTCACTGAGATATAGGCGATTAAGAGGCGACATGATAGAAACTTTCAAGATAGTTACTGAAATCTATGATAAGCGTGTGACAGAGGATTTATTGCCCATCAACAAGAGTACTTTTCATCAGACTCGTGGACATTCACTAAAGCTAACCAAGAACAGATCTAGATTGGACATACGTAAATATTATTTCACAAACAGAGTAGTCGATGATTGGAATAATCTACCAGAATCAGTTATCAATGCCAAAAACGTAAAGATTTTTGAAAACAGATTAGATAAGCTGTGGCAAAACCACCCTATGATGTACGACCATACATATAACGATAAACAGACAACAACCGGAAGAAGACAGTTAAACCAAATAGACAACGAAGTAGAGCCAAATATAGAGGAGCAAGCTGATCTCCTGCGTTTGGAACAGACTTAGGTAGACTTAGGTAGGTAGGTAGAGGTATACTTACAGTTTTCCTCTCTTAGAGGTCATATAGAGGTATACTTACAATTGTTCCTCTCTTAGAGGTCGACTAGAAGTATTATTATAGTTTCCTCTCTTAGAGGTCATATAGAGGTATACTTACAGTTTTCCTCTCTTAGAGGTCATATAGAGGTATACTTACAGTTTTCCTCTCTTAGAGGTCATATAGAGGTATACTTACAGTTTTCCTCTCTTAGAGGCCATATAGAGGTAAATTTACAGCACTTTATTTTTCAGAGGCCAACTACAGATATACATACAGTTTTTCCTCTCTTTGAAGTCAGTGCAGGTGCTTGTCCCATTACAACAATTCCATTAGATTTAAAAACAGCATATTGACTTGACGAGTACCATATTCTTACAAACACAGAATAGGACATTGCGTTTTGCAGTTTTTCACCTAAAAAACAAAACAATTTTACAATTTTTATCCATTTTCTTTTATCAAAATTAGTAGTTTTAAGTGAAATTCTTCAAACCCTCGGAGTTTTGCTCCCTTGTCCCCCAATCACAGTTCTACGAATATTCGCTATGGACCAGATATGTCCCCAAACCCACTATCGTCAATCTTAGGCCCCTTAACGCCACGCATGATATCACAGAGGGTGGATGTCGATTTGGGTATAATTGACTGCGAATCTATGATTGATGTACAATGGGATATAAAACATTATTAAGCGGAATATCACGTTTTATAGTTAGTCACATGTCATTCTAGGACCAAGCCATTGCAAGGTGTTTACTAATTCACGCCGATGCTTCCGTTGTCAACTAGTCCCATAAAATGCTTTATATTATTGTAGATTTTCAATAAACATACATTCACCCCTGTGAAAACTAAACCATTTGAACCGAGAGTTCATAAAAATGTGTAATGTGATTTTCATAGTAACTGCTTCCCTCAATTTGGTACAACTTCAATCAAGAGTCTCATTTTATCTTTTCTATAGATATCACTGATGTAACAGGATAACTTGACCAGTTCGAGGCACCCGATCTCATTCACATCTCTTTGAGTTCTTCACTTGTTCTTCTGAATGTGCATTTATGTCATATTTCGGTTGTAATAGTTGATGTAGCTGGATTGTGATTTAGAAAAGTATCAATGAATAAATTAATTAATAAAATAAACATCTGGCAGTAAAGAGGAATATTGAATATTTGTTACTAAATAAAATCAAAAGAATATTTGCATAACAAGACCAACCTGGCTTTGTAGTAAATATAGAATCTTTCAGTTGACCAGCATCTTGCCAACAATTTTCCTGTAACAGATCATATATACCTAGTGGTGTGTCATAATCAGCATACCCTACACTCCATTCATACCTGTAATAAAGACATAGATATCTAATTTAGAGCACACAACCTTCACCAGGTACGGTCATAGTCAAAAATTCAACTTAATTTAAACGTGTTATTGTTCAATAACGAACAATAGAATTAGACACAAGTTTATATAACTTAGACCGTCTTCTCCTTTATATACATGTTACAAATGCATAAATCTACACATAAAATATGATGATAAATAATAATATTTTGCATATTCTTGTATATGAAGGGTATAAAATGAAAACATGAAGTAGAAAGAAAAGCTGTGACCCAAAAAAAACCCAATCAATCAGGGCCGTCATGGTCTTGATCGTATGGAATTTGACATATGCCACTAGTGCATATCAGCACTAACGTTGTACTCCCGAATATCGCTAATGCCGAGGTTTCCCCGATATAATATTATGTGATAAAGTTTATCTGTGACTTACGGCAGGTCGATGGTTTTCTCTGGGTACTCCGGTTTCCTCCACCAATAATACTTCCTGCCACGAAATAACTGAAATATTGTTGAAAGCGGTATTAAACATCATAACCCTATCCTTTGATTTAATTCTTCATCCCACATTTCTTTCACTGTGTTTGATGTTACATTCCGCTGGCTATATATAGTATTTAATACTACATAAGTAGCAAATAGTTCATGGCACTGAGGGTCATATGGCAGTATATGGACCGGTCCGTCACCCAAAAAATATTATATGGACCGAAGCTTCTGAGGACCATATAATATTTATTTGGCAACGGACCGGTCCATATACTGCCATATGACCCGAAGTGATATGAACTATTTGCTATATTATACTTGTTATCTAAAACAATAATGCAGGTACCGTTTCGGAACCGAATCGAAAACGAGGCAGTCCAGTCCCGGTCCATATAACGTTATATTGACCGGCTGCGCTAACAAAGACAAATAGGGAAAATAAAAACGTAAAGTATAATATTGCATAATATCATATATGATGTACTCAATCTATTGTATATATACTATTTTAGGAATGTATGTTTTCAAATTAGCTTGGTTTCTATCCTACCATTGGGGTTTCAAGCCTTGTACTTGGGATACAATCCACATTCCACGTAACACATTATCAGACGCTGTCACAGACTGGTCTTTATTTGAGTATCCATTGCTGTCTTCAACCAGTAATTGATTATTATGATTATCTGAAAATGCCATCCAAATGAATGTTAGGAATTTGAATTAAAATATGGTTTAGATCTCGCTACCTGATGAACCGTAACACTGATATATCAAACTTAGATAAATACTAAGTTAAACAAGACCTGCTATGGTCTCACTATCAAGACATATGGTCGTATTTCACAAGCCGTTCAAACATCTGTTTTCATTCCTGGAGGTTAACAAGACATCTAGGTTCATTTCAGGTTTCATTCTTCAAGACCTTCAGTGTCATATCAGCACCAGTTCTCATGTCAAGTGGCTTTCAAGAAATCTGGGCTCAGATCGGGTTTGTTTCGTCAAGACCTTCAGTGTCATATCAAGCACCAGTTCTCATGTCAAGTACCTTTCAAGACATCTGATCTCATTGCAATGGTCTTATTATATGGCTTTTCAAGACACATTACCGCATACCAGAGGCCTTGCAAGCAATTTGTAAAATCTTTATGCATACTGAATTGATGTAAAATCTTTATGCATACTGAATTGATGTAAAATCTTTATGCATACTGAATTGATGTATTTTCCCGTTACTTTGTTTGTCTTTATCTCCCAAAGAACTGATAAATTGATTCAAATATATTATATTGTAACGTGCTAAAATAAAGATTTTTGTATAAGAACTAGATATCTATCAATAATTCATAGTTAATATATAGTAACGTGTAACAATACACATTTATGCCAGAAACAGAATAATTAATTCCTAATCATTTGATCAAATAAAATCATCCCTTCTTTAAATTTATCACCATGCTTAGTGAATCACAAACCACGTAAGTAGTTCCCTTAAATATAGCTTACTTGTAGAAATGTCAGTACAGGCTCCTATTGTTGGAGAATACAGACATTTCTGATCTTGTGGAGCACACACAAGTAGTTCTCTTAAACATAACTTACTTGTAGAAACGTCAGTACAGGCTCCTATTGTTGGAGAATACGGACATTTCTGATCTTGTGGAGCACACACACAATGACCTTCACATGATAGAGCTTCACATCTTCTAGCCAAGTCCAGTGCTTCACCCGGAATTTTAGTAAAGGCAGAATGGATCATGTTACTTCTTAAACCAACCTACAGACATATTATTCATATCAGAATAAGATTATTTAAAATGAACAAAGTACAGTTAAGACTGAAAATACTGCAAGAAGAGAAAATATCAAACACTATATGATAATATTATCTGTCAAGGTTTTGTATGCGAGTGGAGATTGAAATATTCTTCGTATGCTGTCTGAGGTTTTCATGTTGTTCACATTCATCAGTGAATTTGTATGCTTCAATATTCTAATGCTGTTTTCTATGAGGCTTCAATATGCTAATGCTGTTTTCTGTGGCTTCAATATTCTAATGCTGTTTTCTGTGAGGCTTCAATATTCTAATGCTGTTTTCTGTGAGGCTTCAACATTCTAATGCTGTTTTCTGTGAGGCTTCAATATTCTAATGCTGTTTTCTGTGAGGCTTCAATATTCTAATGCTGTTTTCTGTGAGGCTTCAATATTCTAATGCTGTTTTCTGTGAGGCTTCAATATTCTAATGCTGTTTTCTGTGGCTTCAATATTCTAATGCTGTTTTCTGTGAGGCTTCAACATTCTAATGCTGTTTTCTGTGAGGCTTCAATATTCTAATGCTGATTTCTGTGAGGCTTCAATATTCTAATGCTGTTTTCTGTGAGGCTTCAACATTCTAATGCTGTTTTCTGTGAGGCTTCAATATTCTAATGCTGATTTCTGTGAGGCTTCAATATTCTAATGCTGTTTTCTGTGAGGCTTCAATATTCTAATGCTGTTTTCTGTGGCTTCAATATTCTAATGCTGTTTTCTGTGAGGCTTCAATATTCTAATGCTGTTTTTTATGAGGCTTCAATATTCTAATGCTGTTTTCTGTGAGGCTTCAATATTCTAATTCTGTTTTCTGTGAGGCTTCAATATTCTAATGCTGTTTTCTGTGAGGCTTCAATATTCTAATGCTATTTTCTGTGAGGCTTCAATATTCTAATGCTGTTTTCTGTGGCTTCAATATTCTAATGCTGTTTTCTGTGAGGCTTCAATATTCTAATGCTGTTTTCTGTGGCTTCAATATTCTAATGCTGTTTTCTGTGAGGCTTCAATATTCTAATGCTGTTTTCTGTGAGGCTTCAATATTCTAATGCTGTTTTCTGTGAGGCTTCAACATTCTAATGCTGTTTTCTGTGGCTTCAATATTCTAATGCTGTTTTCTGTGAGGCTTCAATATTCTAGTGCTGTTTTCTGTGAGGCTTCAATATTCTAATGCTGTTTTCTGTGAGGCTTCAACATTCTAATGCTGTTTTCTGTGGCTTCAATATTCTAATGCTGTTTTCTGTGAGGCTTCAATATTCTAATGCTGTTTTCTGTGGCTTCAATATTCTAATGCTGTTTTTTATGAGGCTTCAATATTCTAGTGCTGTTTTCTGTGGCTTCAATATTCTAATGCTGTTTTCTGTGAGGCTTCAATATTCTAATGCTGTTTTCTGTGGCTTCAATATTCTAATGCTGTTTTCTGTGAGGCTTCAATATTCTAATGCTGTTTTCTGTGGCTTCAATATTCTAATGCTGTTTTTCGTGAGGCTTCAATATTCTAATTCTGTTTTCTATGTGACTTCAATATTCTAATGCTGTTTTCTGTGGCTTCAATATTCTAATGCTGTTTTCCGTGAGGCTTCAGTATTCTAGTGCTGTTTTCTGTGGCTTCAATATTCTAATGCTGTTTTCTGTGAGGCTTCAATATTCTAATGCTGTTTTCTATGTGGCTTCAATATTCTAATGCTGTTTTCTGTGAGGCTTCAATATTCTAATGCTGTTTTCTGTGAGTCTTCAATATTCTAGTGCTGTTTTCTGTGGCTTCAATATTCTAATGCTGTTTTCTATGAGGCTTCAATATTCTAATGCTGTTTTCTGTGGCTTCAATATTCTAATGCTGTTTTCTGTGAGGCTTCAATATTCTAGTGCTGTTTTCTGTGAGGCTTCAATATTCTAATGCTGTTTTCTGTGAGGCTTCAACATTCTAATGCTGTTTTCTGTGGCTTGTGAGGCTTCAATATTCTAATGCTGTTTTCTGTGAGGCTTCAACATTCTAATGCTGTTTTCTGTGAGGCTTCAATATTCTAATGCTGTTTTCTATGTGGCTTCAATATTCTAATGCTGTTTTCTGTGGCTTCAATATTCTAATGCTGTTTTCTGTGGCTTCAATATTCTAATGCTGTTTTCTGTGAGGCTTCAATATTCTAATGCTGTTTTCTGTGGCTTCCATATTCTAATGCTGTTTTCTGTGGCTTCAATATTCTAATGCTGTTTTCTATGAGGCTTCAATATTCTAATGCTGTTTTCTGTGAGGCTTCAATTTTCTAATGCTGTTTTCTGTGAGGCTTCAACATTCTAATGCTGTTTTCTGTGAGGCTTCAATATTCTAATGCTGTTTTCTGTGGCTTCAATATTCTAATGCTGTTTTCCGTGAGGCTTCAATATTCTAATTCTGTTTTCTATGTGGCTTCAATATTCTAATGCTGTTTTCTGTGGCTTCAATATTCTAATGCTGTTTTCTGTGAGGCTTCAATATTCTAATGCTGTTTTCTATGTGGCTTCAATATTCTAATGCTGTTTTCTGTGAGTCTTCAATATTCTAGTGCTGTTTTCTGTGGCTTCAATATTCTAATGCTGTTTTCTATGAGGCTTCAATATTCTAATGCTGTTTTCTGTGGCTTCAATATTCTAATGCTGTTTTCTGTGAGGCTTCAATATTCTAGTGCTGTTTTCTGTGAGGCTTCAATATTCTAATGCTGTTTTCTGTGAGGCTTCAACATTCTAATGCTGTTTTCTGTGAGGCTTCAATATTCTAATGCTGTTTTCTGTGGCTTCAATATTCTAATGCTGTTTTCCGTGAGGCTTCAATATTCTAATTCTGTTTTCTATGTGGCTTCAATATTCTAATGCTGTTTTCTGTGGCTTCAATATTCTAATGCTGTTTTCTATGTGGCTTCAATATTCTAATGCTGTTTTCTGTGGCTTCAATATTCTAATGCTGTTTTCTGTGGCTTCAATATTCTAATGCTGTTTTCTGTGAGGCTTCAATATTCTAATGCTGTTTTCTGTGGCTTCAATATTCTAATGCTGTTTTCTGTGGCTTCAATATTCTAATGCTGTTTTCTATGAGGCTTCAATATTCTAATGCTGTTTTCTGTGAGGCTTCAATTTTCTAATGCTGTTTTCTGTGAGGCTTCAACATTCTAATGCTGTTTTCTGTGAGGCTTCAATATTCTAATGCTGTTTTCTGTGGCTTCAATATTCTAATGCTGTTTTCCGTGAGGCTTCAATATTCTAATTCTGTTTTCTATGTGGCTTCAATATTCTAATGCTGTTTTCTGTGGCTTCAATATTCTAATGCTGTTTTCTGTGAGGCTTCAATATTCTAATGCTGTTTTCTATGTGGCTTCAATATTCTAATGCTGTTTTCTGTGAGTCTTCAATATTCTAGTGCTGTTTTCTGTGGCTTCAATATTCTAATGCTGTTTTCTATGAGGCTTCAATATTCTAATGCTGTTTTCTGTGGCTTCAATATTCTAATGCTGTTTTCTGTGAGGCTTCAATATTCTAGTGCTGTTTTCTGTGAGGCTTCAATATTCTAATGCTGTTTTCTGTGAGGCTTCAACATTCTAATGCTGTTTTCTGTGAGGCTTCAATATTCTAATGCTGTTTTCTGTGGCTTCAATATTCTAATGCTGTTTTCCGTGAGGCTTCAATATTCTAATTCTGTTTTCTATGTGGCTTCAATATTCTAATGCTGTTTTCTGTGGCTTCAATATTCTAATGCTGTTTTCCGTGAGGCTTCAGTATTCTAGTGCTGTTTTCTGTGGCTTCAATATTCTAATGCTGTTTTCCGTGAGGCTTCAATATTCTAATGCTGTTTTCTGTGGCTTCAATATTCTAATGCTGTTTTCTGTGGCTTCAATATTCTAATGCTGTTTTCTGTGGCTTCAATATTCTAATGCTGTTTTCTGTGAGGCTTCAATATTCTAATGCTGATTTCTGTGAGGCTTCAATATTCTAATGCTGTTTTCTGTGAGGCTTCAATATTCTAATGCTGTTTTCTGTGGCTTCAATATTCTAATGCTGTTTTCTGTGAGGCTTCAATATTCTAATGCTGTTTTCTGTGGCTTCAATATTCTAATGCTGTTTTCTGTGAGGCTTCAACATTCTAATGCTGTTTTCTGTGAGGCTTCAATATTCTAATGCTGATTTCTGTGAGGCTTCAATATTCTAATGCTGTTTTCTGTGAGGCTTCAACATTCTAATGCTGTTTTCTGTGAGGCTTCAATATTCTAATGCTGATTTCTGTGAGGCTTCAATATTCTAATGCTGTTTTCTGTGAGGCTTCAATATTCTAATGCTGTTTTCTGTGGCTTCAATATTCTAATGCTGTTTTCTGTGAGGCTTCAATATTCTAATGCTGTTTTCTGTGGCTTCAATATTCTAATGCTGTTTTCTGTGAGGCTTCAATATTCTAATGCTGTTTTCTGTGGCTTCAATATTCTAATGCTGTTTTTCGTGAGGCTTCAATATTCTAATTCTGTTTTCTATGTGACTTCAATATTCTAATGCTGTTTTCTGTGGCTTCAATATTCTAATGCTGTTTTCCGTGAGGCTTCAGTATTCTAGTGCTGTTTTCTGTGGCTTCAATATTCTAATGCTGTTTTCCGTGAGGCTTCAATATTCTAATGCTGTTTTCTGTGGCTTCAATATTCTAATGCTGTTTTCTGTGAGGCTTCAATATTCTAATGCTGTTTTCTATGTGGCTTCAATATTCTAATGCTGTTTTCTGTGAGGCTTCAATATTCTAATGCTGTTTTCTGTGAGTCTTCAATATTCTAGTGCTGTTTTCTGTGGCTTCAATATTCTAATGCTGTTTTCTATGAGGCTTCAATATTCTAATGCTGTTTTCTGTGGCTTCAATATTCTAATGCTGTTTTCTGTGAGGCTTCAATATTCTAGTGCTGTTTTCTGTGAGGCTTCAATATTCTAATGCTGTTTTCTGTGAGGCTTCAACATTCTAATGCTGTTTTCTGTGGCTTGTGAGGCTTCAATATTCTAATGCTGTTTTCTGTGAGGCTTCAACATTCTAATGCTGTTTTCTGTGAGGCTTCAATATTCTAATGCTGTTTTCTATGTGGCTTCAATATTCTAATGCTGTTTTCTGTGGCTTCAATATTCTAATGCTGTTTTCTGTGGCTTCAATATTCTAATGCTGTTTTCTGTGAGGCTTCAATATTCTAATGCTGTTTTCTGTGGCTTCAATATTCTAATGCTGTTTTCTGTGGCTTCAATATTCTAATGCTGTTTTCTATGAGGCTTCAATATTCTAATGCTGTTTTCTGTGAGGCTTCAATATTCTAATGCTGTTTTCTGTGAGGCTTCAACATTCTAATGCTGTTTTCTGTGAGGCTTCAATATTCTAATGCTGTTTTCTGTGAGGCTTCAACATTCTAATGCTGTTTTCTGTGGCTTCAATATTCTAATGCTGTTTTCTGTGAGGCTTCAATATTCTAATGCTGTTTTCTGTGAGGCTTCAACATTCTAATGCTGTTTTCTGTGAGGCTTCAATATTCTAATGCTGTTTTCTATGTGGCTTCAATATTCTAATGCTGTTTTCTGTGGCTTCAATATTCTAATGCTGTTTTCTGTGGCTTCAATATTCTAATGCTGTTTTCTGTGAGGCTTCAATATTCTAATGCTGTTTTCTGTGGCTTCAATATTCTAATGCTGTTTTCTGTGGCTTCAATATTCTAATGCTGTTTTCTATGAGGCTTCAATATTCTAATGCTGTTTTCTGTGAGGCTTCAATATTCTAATGCTGTTTTCTGTGAGGTTTCAACATTCTAATGCTGTTTTCTGTGAGGCTTCAATATTCTAATGCTGTTTTCTGTGGCTTCAATATTCTAATGCTGTTTTCTGTGAGGCTTCAATATTCTAGTGCTGTTTTCTGTGAGGCTTCAATATTCTAATGCTGTTTTCTGTGAGGCTTCAACATTCTAATGCTGTTTTCTGTGGCTTCAATATTCTAATGCTGTTTTCTGTGAGGCTTCAATATTCTAATGCTGTTTTCTGTGAGGCTTCAACATTCTAATGCTGTTTTCTGTGAGGCTTCAATATTCTAATGCTGTTTTCTGTGGCTTCAATATTCTAATGCTGTTTTCTATGTGGCTTCAATATTCTAATGCTGTTTTTTATGAGGCTTCAATATTCTAATGCTGTTTTCTGTGAGGCTTCAATATTCTAATGCTGTTTTCTGTGAGGCTTCAATATTCTAATGCTGTTTTCTGTGAGGCTTCAATATTCTAATGCTGTTTTCTGTGGCTTCAATATTCTAATGCTGTTTTCTATGTGGCTTCAATATTCTAATGCTGTTTTTTATGAGGCTTCAATATTCTAATGCTGTTTTCTGTGAGGCTTCAATATTCTAATGCTGTTTTCTGTGGGGCTTCAATATTCTAATGCTGTTTTCTGTGGCTTCAATATTCTAATGCTGTTTTCTGTGGCTTCAATATTCTAATGCTGTTTTCTATGTGGCTTCAATATTCTAATGCTGTTTTTTATGAGGCTTCAATATTCTAATGCTGTTTTCTGTGAGGCTTCAATATTCTAATGCTGTTTTCTGTGGGGCTTCAATATTCTAATGCTGTTTTCTGTGGCTTCAATATTCTAATGCTGTTTTCTGTAAGGCTTCAATATTCTAATGCTGTTTTCTGTGGCTTCAATATTCTAATGCTGTTTTCTGTGAGGCTTCAATATTCTAATGCTGTTTTCTGTGGCTTCAATATTCTAATGCTGTTTTCTGTGAGGCTTCAATATTCTAATGCTGTTTTCTGTGAGGCTTCAATATTCTAATGCTGTTTTCTGTGGCTTCAATATTCTAATGCTGTTTTCTATGAGGCTTCAATATTCTAATGCTGTTTTCTGTGGCTTCAATATTCTAATGCTGTTTTCTGTGAGGCTTCAATATTCTAATGCTGTTTTCTGTGGCTTCAATATTATAATTCTGTTTTCTGTGAGGCTTCAATATTCTAATGCTGTTTTCTGTGAGGCTTCAACATTCTAATGCTGTTTTCCGTGAGGCTTCAATATTCTAATTCTGTTTTCTGTTAGGCTTCAATATTCTAATGCTGTTTTCTGTGGCTTCAATATTCTAATTCTGTTTTCTGTGGCTTCAATATTCTAATGCTGTTTTCTGTGAGGCTTCAATATTCTAATGCTGTTTTCTATGAGGCTTCAATATTCTAATGCTGTTTTCTATAAGGCTTCAATATTCTAATGCTGTTTTCTATGAGGCTTCAACATTCTAATGCTGTTTTCTATGAGGCTTCAATATTCTAATGCTGTTTTCTATAAGGCTTCAATATTCTAATACTGTTTTCTATGAGGCTTCAATATTCTAATGCTGTTTTCTGTGGCTTCAATATTCTAATGCTGTTTTCTGTGAGGCTTCAATATTCTAATGCTGTTTTCTGTGGCTTCAATATTCTAATGCTGTTTTCTGTGAGGCTTCAATATTCTAATGCTGTTTTCTGTGGCTTCAATATTCTAATGCTGTTTTCTGTGAGGCTTCAATATTCTAATGCTGTTTTCTGTGTGGCTTCAACATTCTAATGCTGTTTTCTGTGGCTTCAATATTCTAATGCTGTTTGCTATGAGGCTTCAATATTCTAATGCTGTTTTCTGTGAGGCTTCAATATGCTAATGCTGTTTTCTGTGAGGTTTCAATATTCTAATGCTGTTTTCTGTGGCTTCAATATTCTAATGCTGTTTTCTGTGAGGCTTCAATATTCTAATGCTGTTTTCTGTGAGGCTTCAATATTCTAATTCTGTTTTCTGTGAGGCTTCAATATTCTAATGCTGTTTTCTGTGAGGCTTCAATATTCTAATGCTGTTTTCTGTGGCTTCAATATTCTAATGCTGTTTTCTGTGGCTTCAATATTTTAATGCTGTTTTCTGTGAGGCTTCAATATTCTAATGCTGTTTTCTGTGGCTTCAATATTCTAATGCTGTTTTCTGTGGCTTCAATATTCTAATGCTGTTTTCTGTGAGGCTTCAATATTCTAGTGCTGTTTTCTGTGAGGCTTCAATATTCTAATGCTGATTTCTGTGAGGCTTCAATATTCTAATGCTGTTTTCTGTGGCTTCAATATTCTAATGCTGTTTTCTGTGAGGCTTCAATATTCTTATGCTGTTTTCTGTGAGGCTTCAATATTCTAATGCTGTTTTCTGTGAGGCTTCAACATTCTAATGCTGTTTTCTGTGGCTTGTGAGGCTTCAATATTCTAATGCTGTTTTCTGTGAGGCTTCAACATTCTAATGCTGTTTTCTGTGAGGCTTCAATATTCTAATGCTGTTTTCTATGTGGCTTCAATATTCTAATGCTGTTTTCTGTGGCTTCAATATTCTAATGCTGTTTTCTGTGGCTTCAATATTCTAATGCTGTTTTCTGTGAGGCTTCAATATTCTAATGCTGTTTTCTGTGGCTTCAATATTCTAATGCTGTTTTCTGTGGCTTCAATATTCTAATGCTGTTTTCTATGAGGCTTCAATATTCTAATGCTGTTTTCTGTGAGGCTTCAATTTTCTAATGCTGTTTTCTGTGAGGCTTCAACATTCTAATGCTGTTTTCTGTGAGGCTTCAATATTCTAATGCTGTTTTCTGTGGCTTCAATATTCTAATGCTGTTTTCCGTGAGGCTTCAATATTCTAATTCTGTTTTCTATGTGGCTTCAATATTCTAATGCTGTTTTCTGTGGCTTCAATATTCTAATGCTGTTTTCTGTGAGGCTTCAATATTCTAATGCTGTTTTCTATGTGGCTTCAATATTCTAATGCTGTTTTCTGTGAGTCTTCAATATTCTAGTGCTGTTTTCTGTGGCTTCAATATTCTAATGCTGTTTTCTATGAGGCTTCAATATTCTAATGCTGTTTTCTGTGGCTTCAATATTCTAATGCTGTTTTCTGTGAGGCTTCAATATTCTAGTGCTGTTTTCTGTGAGGCTTCAATATTCTAATGCTGTTTTCTGTGAGGCTTCAACATTCTAATGCTGTTTTCTGTGAGGCTTCAATATTCTAATGCTGTTTTCTGTGGCTTCAATATTCTAATGCTGTTTTCCGTGAGGCTTCAATATTCTAATTCTGTTTTCTATGTGGCTTCAATATTCTAATGCTGTTTTCTGTGGCTTCAATATTCTAATGCTGTTTTCCGTGAGGCTTCAGTATTCTAGTGCTGTTTTCTGTGGCTTCAATATTCTAATGCTGTTTTCCGTGAGGCTTCAATATTCTAATGCTGTTTTCTGTGGCTTCAATATTCTAATGCTGTTTTCTGTGGCTTCAATATTCTAATGCTGTTTTCTGTGGCTTCAATATTCTAATGCTGTTTTCTGTGAGGCTTCAATATTCTAATGCTGATTTCTGTGAGGCTTCAATATTCTAATGCTGTTTTCTGTGAGGCTTCAATATTCTAATGCTGTTTTCTGTGGCTTCAATATTCTAATGCTGTTTTCTGTGAGGCTTCAATATTCTAATGCTGTTTTCTGTGGCTTCAATATTCTAATGCTGTTTTCTGTGAGGCTTCAACATTCTAATGCTGTTTTCTGTGAGGCTTCAATATTCTAATGCTGATTTCTGTGAGGCTTCAATATTCTAATGCTGTTTTCTGTGAGGCTTCAACATTCTAATGCTGTTTTCTGTGAGGCTTCAATATTCTAATGCTGATTTCTGTGAGGCTTCAATATTCTAATGCTGTTTTCTGTGAGGCTTCAATATTCTAATGCTGTTTTCTGTGGCTTCAATATTCTAATGCTGTTTTCTGTGAGGCTTCAATATTCTAATGCTGTTTTCTGTGGCTTCAATATTCTAATGCTGTTTTCTGTGAGGCTTCAATATTCTAATGCTGTTTTCTGTGGCTTCAATATTCTAATGCTGTTTTTCGTGAGGCTTCAATATTCTAATTCTGTTTTCTATGTGACTTCAATATTCTAATGCTGTTTTCTGTGGCTTCAATATTCTAATGCTGTTTTCCGTGAGGCTTCAGTATTCTAGTGCTGTTTTCTGTGGCTTCAATATTTTAATGCTGTTTTCCGTGAGGCTTCAATATTCTAATGCTGTTTTCTGTGGCTTCAATATTCTAATGCTGTTTTCTGTGAGGCTTCAATATTCTAATGCTGTTTTCTATGTGGCTTCAATATTCTAATGCTGTTTTCTGTGAGGCTTCAATATTCTAATGCTGTTTTCTGTGAGTCTTCAATATTCTAGTGCTGTTTTCTGTGGCTTCAATATTCTAATGCTGTTTTCTATGAGGCTTCAATATTCTAATGCTGTTTTCTGTGGCTTCAATATTCTAATGCTGTTTTCTGTGAGGCTTCAATATTCTAGTGCTGTTTTCTGTGAGGCTTCAATATTCTAATGCTGTTTTCTGTGAGGCTTCAACATTCTAATGCTGTTTTCTGTGGCTTGTGAGGCTTCAATATTCTAATGCTGTTTTCTGTGAGGCTTCAACATTCTAATGCTGTTTTCTGTGAGGCTTCAATATTCTAATGCTGTTTTCTATGTGGCTTCAATATTCTAATGCTGTTTTCTGTGGCTTCAATATTCTAATGCTGTTTTCTGTGGCTTCAATATTCTAATGCTGTTTTCTGTGAGGCTTTAATATTCTAATGCTGTTTTCTGTGGCTTCAATATTCTAATGCTGTTTTCTGTGGCTTCAATATTCTAATGCTGTTTTCTATGAGGCTTCAATATTCTAATGCTGTTTTCTGTGAGGCTTCAATATTCTAATGCTGTTTTCTGTGAGGCTTCAACATTCTAATGCTGTTTTCTGTGAGGCTTCAATATTCTAATGCTGTTTTCTGTGAGGCTTCAACATTCTAATGCTGTTTTCTGTGGCTTCAATATTCTAATGCTGTTTTCTATGTGGCTTCAATATTCTAATGCTGTTTTCTGTGGCTTCAATATTCTAATGCTGTTTTCTGTGGCTTCAATATTCTAATGCTGTTTTCTGTGAGGCTTCAATATTCTAATGCTGTTTTCTGTGGCTTCAATATTCTAATGCTGTTTTCTGTGGCTTCAATTTTCTAATGCTGTTTTCTATGAGGCTTCAATATTCTAATGCTGTTTTCTGTGAGGCTTCAATATTCTAATGCTGTTTTCTGTGAGGCTTCAACATTCTAATGCTGTTTTCTGTGGCTTCAATATTCTAATGCTGTTTTCTGTGAGGCTTCAATATTCTAGTGCTGTTATCTGTGAGGCTTCAATATTCTAATGCTGTTTTCTGTGAGGCTTCAACATTCTAATGCTGTTTTCTGTGGCTTCAATATTCTAATGCTGTTTTCTGTGAGGCTTCAATATTCTAATGCTGTTTTCTGTGAGGCTTCAACATTCTAATGCTGTTTTCTGTGGCTTCAATATTCTAATGCTGTTTTCTGTGAGGCTTCAATATTCTAATGCTGTTTTCTGTGAGGCTTCAACATTCTAATGCTGTTTTCTGTGAGGCTTCAATATTCTAATGCTGTTTTCTGTGGCTTCAATATTCTAATGCTGTTTTCTATGTGGCTTCAATATTCTAATGCTGTTTTTATGAGGCTTCAATATTCTAATGCTGTTTTCTGTGAGGCTTCAATATTCTAATGCTGTTTTCTGTGAGGCTTCAATATTCTAATGCTGTTTTCTGTGAGGCTTCAATATTCTAATGCTGTTTTCTGTGGCTTCAATATTCTAATGCTGTTTTCTATGTGGCTTCAATATTCTAATGCTGTTTTTTATGAGGCTTCAATATTCTAATGCTGTTTTCTGTGAGGCTTCAATATTCTAATGCTGTTTTCTGTGGGGCTTCAATATTCTAATGCTGTTTTCTGTGGCTTCAATATTCTAATGCTGTTTTCTGTGGCTTCAATATTCTAATGCTGTTTTCTATGTGGCTTCAATATTCTAATGCTGTTTTTTATGAGGCTTCAATATTCTAATGCTGTTTTCTGTGAGGCTTCAATATTCTAATGCTGTTTTCTGTGGGGCTTCAATATTCTAATGCTGTTTTCTGTGGCTTCAATATTCTAATGCTGTTTTCTGTGAGGCTTCAATATTCTAATGCTGTTTTCTGTGGCTTCAATATTCTAATGCTGTTTTCTGTGAGGCTTCAATATTCTAATGCTGTTTTCTGTGGCTTCAATATTCTAATGCTGTTTTCTGTGAGGCTTCAATATTCTAATGCTGTTTTCTGTGAGGCTTCAATATTCTAATGCTGTTTTCTGTGGCTTCAATATTCTAATGCTGTTTTCTATGAGGCTTCAATATTCTAATGCTGTTTTCTGTGGCTTCAATATTCTAATGCTGTTTTCTGTGAGGCTTCAATATTCTAATGCTGTTTTCTGTGGCTTCAATATTATAATTCTGTTTTCTGTGAGGCTTCAATATTCTAATGCTGTTTTCTGTGAGGCTTCAACATTCTAATGCTGTTTTCCGTGAGGCTTCAATATTCTAATTCTGTTTTCTGTTAGGCTTCAATATTCTAATGCTGTTTTCTGTGGCTTCAATATTCTAATTCTGTTTTCTGTGGCTTCAATATTCTAATGCTGTTTTCTGTGGCTTCAATATTCTAATGCTGTTTTCTGTGGCTTCAATATTCTAATGCTGTTTTCTATGAGGCTTCAATATTCTAATGCTGTTTTCTGTGAGGCTTCAATATTCTAATGCTGTTTTTTGTGAGGCTTCAACATTCTAATGCTGTTTTCTGTGAGGCTTCAATATTCTAATGCTGTTTTCTGTGAGGCTTCAACATTCTAATGCTGTTTTCTGTGGCTTCAATATTCTAATGCTGTTTTCTGTGAGGCTTCAATATTCTAATGCTGTTTTCTGTGAGGCTTCAACATTCTAATGCTGTTTTCTGTGAGGCTTCAATATTCTAATGCTGTTTTCTATGTGGCTTCAATATTCTAATGCTGTTTTCTGTGGCTTCAATATTCTAATGCTGTTTTCTGTGGCTTCAATATTCTAATGCTGTTTTCTGTGAGGCTTCAATATTCTAATGCTGTTTTCTGTGGCTTCAATATTCTAATGCTGTTTTCTGTGGCTTCAATTTTCTAATGCTGTTTTCTATGAGGCTTCAATATTCTAATGCTGTTTTCTGTGAGGCTTCAATATTCTAATGCTGTTTTCTGTGAGGCTTCAACATTCTAATGCTGTTTTCTGTGAGGCTTCAATATTCTAATGCTGTTTTCTGTGGCTTCAATATTCTAATGCTGTTTTCTGTGAGGCTTCAATATTCTAGTGCTGTTTTCTGTGAGGCTTCAATATTCTAATGCTGTTTTCTGTGAGGCTTCAACATTCTAATGCTGTTTTCTGTGGCTTCAATATTCTAATGCTGTTTTCTGTGAGGCTTCAATATTCTAATGCTGTTTTCTGTGAGGCTTCAACATTCTAATGCTGTTTTCTGTGAGGCTTCAATATTCTAATGCTGTTTTCTGTGGCTTCAATATTCTAATGCTGTTTTCTGTGGCTTCAATATTCTAATGCTGTTTTCTGTGGCTTCAATATTCTAATGCTGTTTTCTGTGAGGCTTCAATATTCTAATGCTGTTTTCTGTGGCTTCAATATTCTAATGCTGTTTTCTGTGGCTTCAATTTTCTAATGCTGTTTTCTATGAGGCTTCAATATTCTAATGCTGTTTTCTGTGAGGCTTCAATATTCTAATGCTGTTTTCTGTGAGGCTTCAACATTCTAATGCTGTTTTCTGTGGCTTCAATATTCTAATGCTGTTTTCTGTGAGGCTTCAATATTCTAGTGCTGTTTTCTGTGAGGCTTCAATATTCTAATGCTGTTTTCTGTGAGGCTTCAACATTCTAATGCTGTTTTCTGTGGCTTCAATATTCTAATGCTGTTTTCTGTGAGGCTTCAATATTCTAATGCTGTTTTCTGTGAGGCTTCAACATTCTAATGCTGTTTTCTGTGGCTTCAATATTCTAATGCTGTTTTCTGTGAGGCTTCAATATTCTAATGCTGTTTTCTGTGAGGCTTCAACATTCTAATGCTGTTTTCTGTGAGGCTTCAATATTCTAATGCTGTTTTCTGTGGCTTCAATATTCTAATGCTGTTTTCTATGTGGCTTCAATATTCTAATGCTGTTTTTATGAGGCTTCAATATTCTAATGCTGTTTTCTGTGAGGCTTCAATATTCTAATGCTGTTTTCTGTGAGGCTTCAATATTCTAATGCTGTTTTCTGTGAGGCTTCAATATTCTAATGCTGTTTTCTGTGGCTTCAATATTCTAATGCTGTTTTCTATGTGGCTTCAATATTCTAATGCTGTTTTTTATGAGGCTTCAATATTCTAATGCTGTTTTCTGTGAGGCTTCAATATTCTAATGCTGTTTTCTGTGGGGCTTCAATATTCTAATGCTGTTTTCTGTGGCTTCAATATTCTAATGCTGTTTTCTGTGGCTTCAATATTCTAATGCTGTTTTCTATGTGGCTTCAATATTCTAATGCTGTTTTTTATGAGGCTTCAATATTCTAATGCTGTTTTCTGTGAGGCTTCAATATTCTAATGCTGTTTTCTGTGGGGCTTCAATATTCTAATGCTGTTTTCTGTGGCTTCAATATTCTAATGCTGTTTTCTGTGAGGCTTCAATATTCTAATGCTGTTTTCTGTGGCTTCAATATTCTAATGCTGTTTTCTGTGAGGCTTCAATATTCTAATGCTGTTTTCTGTGGCTTCAATATTCTAATGCTGTTTTCTGTGAGGCTTCAATATTCTAATGCTGTTTTCTGTGAGGCTTCAATATTCTAATGCTGTTTTCTGTGGCTTCAATATTCTAATGCTGTTTTCTATGAGGCTTCAATATTCTAATGCTGTTTTCTGTGGCTTCAATATTCTAATGCTGTTTTCTGTGAGGCTTCAATATTCTAATGCTGTTTTCTGTGGCTTCAATATTATAATTCTGTTTTCTGTGAGGCTTCAATATTCTAATGCTGTTTTCTGTGAGGCTTCAACATTCTAATGCTGTTTTCCGTGAGGCTTCAATATTCTAATGCTGTTTTCTGTGAGGCTTCAACATTCTAATGCTGTTTTCCGTGAGGCTTCAATATTCTAATGCTGTTTTCTGTGGCTTCAATATTCTAATGCTGTTTTTCGTGAGGCTTCAATATTCTAATTCTGTTTTCTATGTGACTTCAATATTCTAATGCTGTTTTCTGTGGCTTCAATATTCTAATGCTGTTTTCCGTGAGGCTTCAGTATTCTAGTGCTGTTTTCTGTGGCTTCAATATTCTAATGCTGTTTTCCGTGAGGCTTCAATATTCTAATGCTGTTTTCTGTGGCTTCAATATTCTAATGCTGTTTTCTGTGAGGCTTCAATATTCTAATGCTGTTTTCTATGTGGCTTCAATATTCTAATGCTGTTTTCTGTGAGGCTTCAATATTCTAATGCTGTTTTCTGTGAGTCTTCAATATTCTAGTGCTGTTTTCTGTGGCTTCAATATTCTAATGCTGTTTTCTATGAGGCTTCAATATTCTAATGCTGTTTTCTGTGGCTTCAATATTCTAATGCTGTTTTCTGTGAGGCTTCAATATTCTAGTGCTGTTTTCTGTGAGGCTTCAATATTCTAATGCTGTTTTCTGTGAGGCTTCAACATTCTAATGCTGTTTTCTGTGGCTTGTGAGGCTTCAATATTCTAATGCTGTTTTCTGTGAGGCTTCAACATTCTAATGCTGTTTTCTGTGAGGCTTCAATATTCTAATGCTGTTTTCTATGTGGCTTCAATATTCTAATGCTGTTTTCTGTGGCTTCAATATTCTAATGCTGTTTTCTGTGGCTTCAATATTCTAATGCTGTTTTCTGTGAGGCTTTAATATTCTAATGCTGTTTTCTGTGGCTTCAATATTCTAATGCTGTTTTCTGTGGCTTCAATATTCTAATGCTGTTTTCTATGAGGCTTCAATATTCTAATGCTGTTTTCTGTGAGGCTTCAATATTCTAATGCTGTTTTCTGTGAGGCTTCAACATTCTAATGCTGTTTTCTGTGAGGCTTCAATATTCTAATGCTGTTTTCTGTGAGGCTTCAACATTCTAATGCTGTTTTCTGTGGCTTCAATATTCTAATGCTGTTTTCTATGTGGCTTCAATATTCTAATGCTGTTTTCTGTGGCTTCAATATTCTAATGCTGTTTTCTGTGGCTTCAATATTCTAATGCTGTTTTCTGTGAGGCTTCAATATTCTAATGCTGTTTTCTGTGGCTTCAATATTCTAATGCTGTTTTCTGTGGCTTCAATTTTCTAATGCTGTTTTCTATGAGGCTTCAATATTCTAATGCTGTTTTCTGTGAGGTTTCAATATTCTAATGCTGTTTTCTGTGAGGCTTCAACATTCTAATGCTGTTTTCTGTGGCTTCAATATTCTAATGCTGTTTTCTGTGAGGCTTCAATATTCTAGTGCTGTTATCTGTGAGGCTTCAATATTCTAATGCTGTTTTCTGTGAGGCTTCAACATTCTAATGCTGTTTTCTGTGGCTTCAATATTCTAATGCTGTTTTCTGTGAGGCTTCAATATTCTAATGCTGTTTTCTGTGAGGCTTCAACATTCTAATGCTGTTTTCTGTGGCTTCAATATTCTAATGCTGTTTTCTGTGAGGCTTCAATATTCTAATGCTGTTTTCTGTGAGGCTTCAACATTCTAATGCTGTTTTCTGTGAGGCTTCAATATTCTAATGCTGTTTTCTGTGGCTTCAATATTCTAATGCTGTTTTCTATGTGGCTTCAATATTCTAATGCTGTTTTTATGAGGCTTCAATATTCTAATGCTGTTTTCTGTGAGGCTTCAATATTCTAATGCTGTTTTCTGTGAGGCTTCAATATTCTAATGCTGTTTTCTGTGAGGCTTCAATATTCTAATGCTGTTTTCTGTGGCTTCAATATTCTAATGCTGTTTTCTATGTGGCTTCAATATTCTAATGCTGTTTTTTATGAGGCTTCAATATTCTAATGCTGTTTTCTGTGAGGCTTCAATATTCTAATGCTGTTTTCTGTGGGGCTTCAATATTCTAATGCTGTTTTCTGTGGCTTCAATATTCTAATGCTGTTTTCTGTGGCTTCAATATTCTAATGCTGTTTTCTATGTGGCTTCAATATTCTAATGCTGTTTTTTATGAGGCTTCAATATTCTAATGCTGTTTTCTGTGAGGCTTCAATATTCTAATGCTGTTTTCTGTGGGGCTTCAATATTCTAATGCTGTTTTCTGTGGCTTCAATATTCTAATGCTGTTTTCTGTGAGGCTTCAATATTCTAATGCTGTTTTCTGTGGCTTCAATATTCTAATGCTGTTTTCTGTGAGGCTTCAATATTCTAATGCTGTTTTCTGTGGCTTCAATATTCTAATGCTGTTTTCTGTGAGGCTTCAATATTCTAATGCTGTTTTCTGTGAGGCTTCAATATTCTAATGCTGTTTTCTGTGGCTTCAATATTCTAATGCTGTTTTCTATGAGGCTTCAATATTCTAATGCTGTTTTCTGTGGCTTCAATATTCTAATGCTGTTTTCTGTGAGGCTTCAATATTCTAATGCTGTTTTCTGTGGCTTCAATATTATAATTCTGTTTTCTGTGAGGCTTCAATATTCTAATGCTGTTTTCTGTGAGGCTTCAACATTCTAATGCTGTTTTCCGTGAGGCTTCAATATTCTAATTCTGTTTTCTGTTAGGCTTCAATATTCTAATGCTGTTTTCTGTGGCTTCAATATTCTAATTCTGTTTTCTGTGGCTTCAATATTCTAATGCTGTTTTCTGTGGCTTCAATATTCTAATGCTGTTTTCTGTGGCTTCAATATTCTAATGCTGTTTTCTATGAGGCTTCAATATTCTAATGCTGTTTTCTGTGAGGCTTCAATATTCTAATGCTGTTTTTTGTGAGGCTTCAACATTCTAATGCTGTTTTCTGTGAGGCTTCAATATTCTAATGCTGTTTTCTGTGAGGCTTCAACATTCTAATGCTGTTTTCTGTGGCTTCAATATTCTAATGCTGTTTTCTGTGAGGCTTCAATATTCTAATGCTGTTTTCTGTGAGGCTTCAACATTCTAATGCTGTTTTCTGTGAGGCTTCAATATTCTAATGCTGTTTTCTATGTGGCTTCAATATTCTAATGCTGTTTTCTGTGGCTTCAATATTCTAATGCTGTTTTCTGTGGCTTCAATATTCTAATGCTGTTTTCTGTGAGGCTTCAATATTCTAATGCTGTTTTCTGTGGCTTCAATATTCTAATGCTGTTTTCTGTGGCTTCAATTTTCTAATGCTGTTTTCTATGAGGCTTCAATATTCTAATGCTGTTTTCTGTGAGGCTTCAATATTCTAATGCTGTTTTCTGTGAGGCTTCAACATTCTAATGCTGTTTTCTGTGAGGCTTCAATATTCTAATGCTGTTTTCTGTGGCTTCAATATTCTAATGCTGTTTTCTGTGAGGCTTCAATATTCTAGTGCTGTTTTCTGTGAGGCTTCAATATTCTAATGCTGTTTTCTGTGAGGCTTCAACATTCTAATGCTGTTTTCTGTGGCTTCAATATTCTAATGCTGTTTTCTGTGAGGCTTCAATATTCTAATGCTGTTTTCTGTGAGGCTTCAACATTCTAATGCTGTTTTCTGTGAGGCTTCAATATTCTAATGCTGTTTTCTGTGGCTTCAATATTCTAATGCTGTTTTCTGTGGCTTCAATATTCTAATGCTGTTTTCTGTGGCTTCAATATTCTAATGCTGTTTTCTGTGAGGCTTCAATATTCTAATGCTGTTTTCTGTGGCTTCAATATTCTAATGCTGTTTTCTGTGGCTTCAATTTTCTAATGCTGTTTTCTATGAGGCTTCAATATTCTAATGCTGTTTTCTGTGAGGCTTCAATATTCTAATGCTGTTTTCTGTGAGGCTTCAACATTCTAATGCTGTTTTCTGTGGCTTCAATATTCTAATGCTGTTTTCTGTGAGGCTTCAATATTCTAGTGCTGTTTTCTGTGAGGCTTCAATATTCTAATGCTGTTTTCTGTGAGGCTTCAACATTCTAATGCTGTTTTCTGTGGCTTCAATATTCTAATGCTGTTTTCTGTGAGGCTTCAATATTCTAATGCTGTTTTCTGTGAGGCTTCAACATTCTAATGCTGTTTTCTGTGGCTTCAATATTCTAATGCTGTTTTCTGTGAGGCTTCAATATTCTAATGCTGTTTTCTGTGAGGCTTCAACATTCTAATGCTGTTTTCTGTGAGGCTTCAATATTCTAATGCTGTTTTCTGTGGCTTCAATATTCTAATGCTGTTTTCTATGTGGCTTCAATATTCTAATGCTGTTTTTATGAGGCTTCAATATTCTAATGCTGTTTTCTGTGAGGCTTCAATATTCTAATGCTGTTTTCTGTGAGGCTTCAATATTCTAATGCTGTTTTCTGTGAGGCTTCAATATTCTAATGCTGTTTTCTGTGGCTTCAATATTCTAATGCTGTTTTCTATGTGGCTTCAATATTCTAATGCTGTTTTTTATGAGGCTTCAATATTCTAATGCTGTTTTCTGTGAGGCTTCAATATTCTAATGCTGTTTTCTGTGGGGCTTCAATATTCTAATGCTGTTTTCTGTGGCTTCAATATTCTAATGCTGTTTTCTGTGGCTTCAATATTCTAATGCTGTTTTCTATGTGGCTTCAATATTCTAATGCTGTTTTTTATGAGGCTTCAATATTCTAATGCTGTTTTCTGTGAGGCTTCAATATTCTAATGCTGTTTTCTGTGGGGCTTCAATATTCTAATGCTGTTTTCTGTGGCTTCAATATTCTAATGCTGTTTTCTGTGAGGCTTCAATATTCTAATGCTGTTTTCTGTGGCTTCAATATTCTAATGCTGTTTTCTGTGAGGCTTCAATATTCTAATGCTGTTTTCTGTGGCTTCAATATTCTAATGCTGTTTTCTGTGAGGCTTCAATATTCTAATGCTGTTTTCTGTGAGGCTTCAATATTCTAATGCTGTTTTCTGTGGCTTCAATATTCTAATGCTGTTTTCTATGAGGCTTCAATATTCTAATGCTGTTTTCTGTGGCTTCAATATTCTAATGCTGTTTTCTGTGAGGCTTCAATATTCTAATGCTGTTTTCTGTGGCTTCAATATTATAATTCTGTTTTCTGTGAGGCTTCAATATTCTAATGCTGTTTTCTGTGAGGCTTCAACATTCTAATGCTGTTTTCCGTGAGGCTTCAATATTCTAATTCTGTTTTCTGTTAGGCTTCAATATTCTAATGCTGTTTTCTGTGGCTTCAATATTCTAATTCTGTTTTCTGTGGCTTCAATATTCTAATGCTGTTTTCTGTGAGGCTTCAATATTCTAATGCTGTTTTCTGTGGCTTCAATATTCTAATGCTGTTTTCTGTGGCTTCAATATTCTAATGCTGTTTTCTATGAGGCTTCAATATTCTAATGCTGTTTTCTGTGAGGCTTCAATATTCTAATGCTGTTTTTTGTGAGGCTTCAACATTCTAATGCTGTTTTCTGTGAGGCTTCAATATTCTAATGCTGTTTTCTGTGAGGCTTCAACATTCTAATGCTGTTTTCTGTGGCTTCAATATTCTAATGCTGTTTTCTGTGAGGCTTCAATATTCTAATGCTGTTTTCTGTGAGGCTTCAACATTCTAATGCTGTTTTCTGTGAGGCTTCAATATTCTAATGCTGTTTTCTATGTGGCTTCAATATTCTAATGCTGTTTTCTGTGGCTTCAATATTCTAATGCTGTTTTCTGTGGCTTCAATATTCTAATGCTGTTTTCTGTGAGGCTTCAATATTCTAATGCTGTTTTCTGTGGCTTCAATATTCTAATGCTGTTTTCTGTGGCTTCAATTTTCTAATGCTGTTTTCTATGAGGCTTCAATATTCTAATGCTGTTTTCTGTGAGGCTTCAATATTCTAATGCTGTTTTCTGTGAGGCTTCAACATTCTAATGCTGTTTTCTGTGAGGCTTCAATATTCTAATGCTGTTTTCTGTGGCTTCAATATTCTAATGCTGTTTTCTGTGAGGCTTCAATATTCTAGTGCTGTTTTCTGTGAGGCTTCAATATTCTAATGCTGTTTTCTGTGAGGCTTCAACATTCTAATGCTGTTTTCTGTGGCTTCAATATTCTAATGCTGTTTTCTGTGAGGCTTCAATATTCTAATGCTGTTTTCTGTGAGGCTTCAACATTCTAATGCTGTTTTCTGTGAGGCTTCAATATTCTAATGCTGTTTTCTGTGGCTTCAATATTCTAATGCTGTTTTCTATGTGGCTTCAATATTCTAATGCTGTTTTTTATGAGGCTTCAATATTCTAATGCTGTTTTCTGTGAGGCTTCAATATTCTAATGCTGTTTTCTGTGAGGCTTCAATATTCTAATGCTGTTTTCTGTGAGGCTTCAATATTCTAATGCTGTTTTCTGTGGCTTCAATATTCTAATGCTGTTTTCTATGTGGCTTCAATATTCTAATGCTGTTTTTTATGAGGCTTCAATATTCTAATGCTGTTTTCTGTGAGGCTTCAATATTCTAATTCTGTTTTCTGTGGGGCTTCAATATTCTAATGCTGTTTTCTGTGGCTTCAATATTCTAATGCTGTTTTCTGTGGCTTCAATATTCTAATGCTGTTTTCTATGTGGCTTCAATATTCTAATGCTGTTTTTTATGAGGCTTCAATATTCTAATGCTGTTTTCTGTGAGGCTTCAATATTCTAATGCTGTTTTCTGTGGGGCTTCAATATTCTAATGCTGTTTTCTGTGGCTTCAATATTCTAATGCTGTTTTCTGTGAGGCTTCAATATTCTAATGCTGTTTTCTGTGGCTTCAATATTCTAATGCTGTTTTCTGTGAGGCTTCAATATTCTAATGCTGTTTTCTGTGGCTTCAATATTCTAATGCTGTTTTCTGTGAGGCTTCAATATTCTAATGCTGTTTCTGTGAGGCTTCAATATTCTAATGCTGTTTTCTGTGGCTTCAATATTCTAATGCTGTTTTCTATGAGGCTTCAATATTCTAATGCTGTTTTCTGTGGCTTCAATATTCTAATGCTGTTTTCTGTGAGGCTTCAATATTCTAATGCTGTTTTCTGTGGCTTCAATATTATAATTCTGTTTTCTGTGAGGCTTCAATATTCTAATGCTGTTTTCTGTGAGGCTTCAACATTCTAATGCTGTTTTCCGTGAGGCTTCAATATTCTAATTCTGTTTTCTGTTAGGCTTCAATATTCTAATGCTGTTTTCTGTGGCTTCAATATTCTAATTCTGTTTTCTGTGGCTTCAATATTCTAATGCTGTTTTCTGTGAGGCTTCAATATTCTAATGCTGTTTTCTATGAGGCTTCAATATTCTAATGCTGTTTTCTATAAGGCTTCAATATTCTAATGCTGTTTTCTATGAGGCTTCAACATTCTAATGCTGTTTTCTATGAGGCTTCAATATTCTAATGCTGTTTTCTATAAGGCTTCAATATTCTAATACTGTTTTCTATGAGGCTTCAATATTCTAATGCTGTTTTCTGTGGCTTCAATATTCTAATGCTGTTTTCTGTGAGGCTTCAATATTCTAATGCTGTTTTCTGTGGCTTCAATATTCTAATGCTGTTTTCTGTGAGGCTTCAATATTCTAATGCTGTTTTCTGTGGCTTCAATATTCTAATGCTGTTTTCTGTGAGGCTTCAATATTCTAATGCTGTTTTCTGTGTGGCTTCAACATTCTAATGCTGTTTTCTGTGGCTTCAATATTCTAATGCTGTTTGCTATGAGGCTTCAATATTCTAATGCTGTTTTCTGTGAGGCTTCAATATGCTAATGCTGTTTTCTGTGAGGCTTCAATATTCTAATGCTGTTTTCTGTGGCTTCAATATTCTAATGCTGTTTTCTGTGAGGCTTCAATATTCTAATGCTGTTTTCTGTGAGGCTTCAATATTCTAATTCTGTTTTCTGTGAGGCTTCAATATTCTAATGCTGTTTTCTGTGAGGCTTCAATATTCTAATGCTGTTTTCTGTGGCTTCAATATTCTAATGCTGTTTTCTGTGGCTTCAATATTTTAATGCTGTTTTCTGTGAGGCTTCAATATTCTAATGCTGTTTTCTGTGGCTTCAATATTCTAATGCTGTTTTCTGTGGCTTCAATATTCTAATGCTGTTTTCTGTGAGGCTTCAATATTCTAGTGCTGTTTTCTGTGAGGCTTCAATATTCTAATGCTGATTTCTGTGGCTTCAATATTCTAATGCTGTTTTCTGTGAGGCTTCAATATTCTAATGCTGTTTTCTGTGGCTTCAATATTCTAATGCTGTTTTCTGTGAGGCTTCAATATTCTAATGCTGTTTTCTGTGAGTCTTCAACATTCTAATGCTGTTTTCTGTGGCTTCAATATTCTAATGCTGTTTTCTGTGAGGCTTCAATATTCTAATGCTGTTTTCTGTGAGGCTTCAACATTCTAATGCTGTTTTCTGTGAGGCTTCAATATTCTAATGCTGTTTTCTGTGAGGCTTCAATATTCTAATGCTGTTTTCTGTGAGGCTTCAACATTCTAATGCTGTTTTCTGTGAGGCTTCAATATTCTAATGCTGTTTTCTGTGAGGCTTCAATATTCTAATGCTGTTTTCTGTGAGGCTTCAAAATTCTGCCCTTTGCTTCATATAAAATAAAAAAAATAATCTGGACTGAACTGAGTAAACAATGTTATAACCTGTCCTGCACTGTGTGTCGAATGAATTTTCTGTCAAATATTCTAACCTGACTAATCTTGCCAGGCCCCCTCATAATCAAATTATTTGCCTATATATTATTATGAGATAAAGAATGTGTGCTTTCTTTCACATTCTTGTCTCTTAGGCCAAATAGATTTTAAATAGATTTGAAACAAAGTAGTATTCATTTTTAATATAAAAAAAACCCTAATGTTTTAACATAATTACAAGTTGCGTATGCAGTGTCCCCTTACTAGGCCCCGCGAAATTTGCTGAATTATACCAAGGACGTATATAAGATTCTATATACGTCCTTGATTATACACATAATGCTGTTTAAAGACATTTATGGCAGTTTAAATCATAGATGGTGATATCTATTTATTTTCCAGGTAAAGAGATCCTTGTTTAACGTTTCGCTAAGGGAAAATTATTTTTAATCGTGGATTGAATGGAAAATAATGGAATGTAAATCGAAACGAAAATGATGTTACCTGTCAAGACTATAACAGAGCATGCACACAATCTCTACCGAATGAGTTCAAATCTGAGGTCAATAGCATATGATTTGCATTATTGTCCGGGTAGCAAGAATTATCGAAGACAGAATAAAATGACGTTTTCTCCTGAATTATACATCGTTGTTCTCAAAAAGTGAATGGTTTACATTCTTTGTATATTTAATCTTTACATATATCAGAAATTTTTAGAAAACTGAAAATAATGATTTTGGCATTTCATATTACTTTAAACATTATTTTATAGAAATAAATAATTGACGCAGCTATTTATATTATATTTAATCTTCCAACTTAATGTAAAAAAAAAATGATCGTGACAATAACTGGTTGCATAGAGCATCTATCCAGGCTAATATGAAAACAAAATTGTCAATAAATGGGGTAGCTTATATTTGCTGTGTTATAGTTCCTTGGTCACTAGGTCATCAGAGCCATTATGATTGACCTATAACAAAGACAACATGAAGTATATAAATGATAACAGTAACTTACTCTATTAACAGCCCATACTGATATAAAGAGTGTGTCGTAGTTAGTTAGAGTCAGTGTGTCTACTGTAAACAGCTGTACAAAACCCTCATCACCATGATCTGTGTTTGTGGTGGAGTGGTAATACTTAGCATCGTCCTTTGTAACATAAAATGAAAACAAACAAAAATTCATTGTGTCAAAAATTTTCAGAGATATTCTTCATACAACACTCACAAGTATCAATGGCTACCAATAGGAGTTAAGAAGACTCGGAATATCCTGATACTTACTATAAATGGATCGATCTATGATATTTAAATGATTTATTAGGATGTAACATACTAAGAAGCTACCATTATTCTCGCCATTCTTTTTGTGTATGTATTGTCCTGAGAGAACAGAACAAAACTCAATAATATATCTTTCTGAGTGACTCAATATCCAAACTCTTAGACAAACAGCGTTGGAATTCATGATTTAGTGCACTCAGAGTGTGCACGCTAGCAATGTGCACCACCATTAATAGAAAAGAGACAAACTATTCAGCCATAGTTGCCGTCGAAAATGAAATATAATTGCTACTGCAACTTAAAATTCTTACATTAGTAGAATGACATGGGTAAAATCAGTTGACAAAATAAAGAGCGTATATCTCGTTTGTTCTCGAAACACCGCTTAAGTTGGATAAATTGCTAGTTCCGGCAAATTTGAGTTCATTGCAATGTAAAAATGAAATTGTTAATTGCAATTGAGCAAAACAATAATAATAATGATAATAATAAACAAAATAATAAAATTAATAAATTACATAATCAAAGAGCAAAAACTTATAAAATGCATTTAAATTCATATCTTAAGAGTTAGGATATAAATTTTTCATTAATATGAGACAGGCAACCTGTTTGAAGGACGAAGTCCTAAAATTTCAATAATATGATGATCCGTACACGTTAGCCTCACCGGACGCAATTACGAACAATTTCGATGATATTGACCGTGGCATTTGATAATAAATTTGACCAAATTGATGAAGCTGATTGCATGTTCATATTTCAGATTAAACACCAATATTCCTTTTGAATCATAGCCCATATATTATTCAATGCATTGTTACGGATTTTAAACAGATTTTCATGACCCCGTTCTAGTCACTCTCTGACCTAGATCCGGATACAATTTCGAACGACATCATAACCTTTCTAGTGTAAATTATTTAATGACAACTGTTAAAATTGAAAGAGCATTCATTCATTTACATTCACATATCCATTTGTATATAATACGCATGACATAAAAACCTTTCCTTTATTCATATCATAAATGTGTGCCAGTTTGCATTCGGAATTCCTTGGACTCTTCAATGAATAAGGTACATCACGGATTTTGACATTTTGGGATAGATCAAAAATGTATTATATTGAACCATAGAACCAGGAGATCATATTCTTTCCAATTACAGGCATAAGATAACAAAATATGCATACCTCAATGAATTTTAGCGATAGATTCCAAGTGCAATTGTCGATCGTTTTCTGTTTACAAATATGAAAACCCGTCGTCTGCAACATTCAACAACTGCGCATGAATAATTTTCTCCCAAAACACGAGTAATTTAGCGGGGTATCTATTTATAAAAGCATTTTTTTAATTCATGTTTTGAAGGAACAATTAGGGGACATACTTTTTATTTCGTTCGTAATTGCGTCCGGTGAGGATATTATCTTTTATTTTGAATGAATTTTGTAGCCGATTTGTTATGGCGTTCATTTTACCTACACCGCTCTTCCATCGGGAGTTTCGTAGAAAGAGATTTTTTTATTCGAATTTTATTTCAAGTTTATTTCGATTTTGCATAGAGTAAATAATTAGAGAATTGGGAATTTTTCATTGAAATATATTTCTTTTGCGTTTCTAAATTATCAATTGATCTATTTTTTAAACTTCCGGTGAACAGATATTTGGCTATCAATATAGAAGGAAAATTCGGACAGCTTACCGTTAGAAGGACTTCGTCCTTTATAAAGACCACATGGTTATTGTACTTTCTATGGTCTACCGTATACTAGTAAATTTGTCAATGGTACCTCAGTTTTAAGCACTTATGAAACCAAAATTAGGATATATAGAAATGAATTTGTTGTAATATCACATCTAGTGGCATATCTTATTTATTTACAGATGGCCTGATACACTTCTATCATTTATCACATTATTACATAATATTTGTGTACAGACTCTACAAATGTATATCAATAAAACCTACTTTATTTAAGTCATTTGCCATGTAAGTAGAACCAACAGAGACTTTATAGTGGTCTATATCAGAATGTATATCACTAAATCCTAACCAAGCCAAGTAGACAGCTTTTGTAGACCATGTCATCCATCCCTGGGCATGTCTAGATAATTCTGGGTCTGATGCATGGTCTGTTGTAATGGCAAACATTCCTATGATAAATATAATCATGTTTATTCATAGTTGCTCTCAATTGTGTAAACCAAATAAAATGGAATGAATACTGTAATTTATCATATGGTTTCAATATCCAAGTATTTTATGGTTTATTTAAATTCACGTAATATTTGATATCTGAATATATGTTTTAAAAAACCTAGATATCTAATAAATCTTAGAGAACACCTAGATATCTAATAAATCTTAGAGAACACCTAGATATCTAATAAATCTTAGAGAACACCTAGTTATCTAATAAATCTTAGAGAACACCTAGATATCTCATAAATCTTAGAGAACACCTAGATATCTAATAAATCTTAGAGAACACCTAGATATCTAATAAATCTTAGAGAACACCTAGATATCTAATAAATCTTAGAGAACACCTAGATATCTAATAAATCTTAGAGAACACCTAGATATCTAATAAATCTTAGAGAACACCTAGATATCGAATAAATCTTAGAGAACACCTAGATATCTAATAAATCTTAGAGAACACCTAGATATCGAATAAATCTTAGAGAACACCTAGATATCGAATAAATCTTAGAGAACACCTAGATATCTAATAAATCTTAGAGAACACCTAGATATCTAATAAATCTTAGAGAACACCTAGATATCTAATAAATCTTAGAGAACACCTAGATATCTAATAAATCTTAGAGAACACCTAGATATCTAATAAATCTTAGAGAACACCTAGATATCTAATAAATCTTAGAGAACACCTAGATATCTAATAAATCTTAGAGAACACCTAGATATCTAATAAATCTTAGAGAACACCTAGATATCTAATAAATCTTAGAGAACACCTAGATATCTAATAAATCTTAGAGAACACCTAGATATCTAATAAATCTTAGAGAACACCTAGATATCTAATAAATCTTAGAGAACACCTAAATATCTAATAAATCTTAGAGAACACCTAGATATCTAATAAATCTTAGAGAACACCTAGATATCTAATAAATCTTAGAGAACACCTAGATATCTAATAAATCTTAGAGAACACCTAGATATCTAATAAATCTTAGAGAACACCTAGATATCTAATAAATCTTAGAGAACACCTAGATATCTAATAAATCTTAGAGAACACCTAGATATCTAATAAATCTTAGAGAACACCTAGATATCTAATAAATCTTAGAGAACACCTAGATATCTAATAAATCTTAGAGAACACCTAGATATCTAATAAATCTTAGAGAACACCTAGATATCTAATAAATCTTAGAGAACACCTAAGGTACAATAAAAACTGGATAATCCAGAGAAGCTGGCAACATTGGGTACACAAGACACAGGACGAACACAAACAAAAGAAAAAACATACCACTATAGACAAACAAACACAAATAACACAAATAAGACATGAACCTTCCTACAAACAACTGGTAGTCTACGCCAAAAACCACTAGCCCTATGCCCCTGACTAGTAAAAATTGGTTCAGGCTAGTAAAATTTGCATAAAATGTGCTTAATCAAATAGAAAAAAATCTTCTAAAATGTTGTTCGGGCTAGTTTGTCAAAATGTTTTTGGCACAGACTGAACTGGATGTGAAGACGAACCGAACATTGTGTTTATGCGGAAATCGTTAAGGACATCACAACATGGAACTAACAACGTAAAGACAAATAATAGGAAAACACAAAAAAAAACAAAAAACATGTGCAACACAGACCCCCACAAAAAAAGCATGGATGAACTCTGGTGCTCGCGACGGGTAAAGTTATTGAGAAAACATCTACGTAAAAAGAAAAAGATCCATAAATGTGCACGACGTGTTCCTGGAATCATCAGGTACGCTATGTGCACGACGTGTTCCTGGAATCATCAGGTACGCTATGTGCACAACGTGTTCCTGGAATCATCAGGTACGCTCATAATCAAAAGATTGGAAAGCAAAATTATTTCAAAAGTCTTTGGAAGCAAGTAAACCCAAGGACCTAAACAGTAGAGCCAAAACTTGGCTAAAGTTACCTATGAACAGTAGAGCCAAAACTGGGATAAAGTTACCTATGGCTAAAGGAGGGTCACCTTAGTTTTAATTTCAAATTCAATTTCTATTATAAATATATCTAATTAACTATGTCATTAACATATTATTAAGAATTTTATAAATCTAGAAATCACAATTGTCTGATTGATCATTCTCCTACTAGAAAATCACTGTCTCTAACAACTTTCCAACGATCGAGCACCTTCAACCAATATTCAATACAATGTAGAAATCACTTTATATTATATTTCACAATTTCTACACCTCCGGTTTTCTCCACCAATAAAACTGACCGCCACGATATAACTGAAATATTGTTGAAAGTGGCATTAAACACCATCAAACAATATATATCCGTCATAACTGTATAACCCAGTTATATTCTACCAACCTCTTGATGGCGGAGTACTGTCAACAAACATTCCTTGTGACGTACTTGTAGTACAAATCTCAGCACTGTTACAAGAAATTAACGTAACGTAATATGTCACTCCATCGTGTAGGTCTAGACCTGTGAATACGTAGGATCGTGCTATACCATTTACCTGTAAATAAATTATAATAACATTAAAGTCACATAGTATGTTACACCACCATGGAGGTCTAATTCTGTGAACACGTAGTATCTTACAATGATGGAATTATGGGTACAGATAATGCTTCCTAGGGCTCATCCTGCAGAGCTGCTCAGTCCGTCCTCGTGTTGCTGATAGAGAATGCACTCTTGATGGGTTTTTTTTATGTTCTAATACAGAATTAGAAAGCCTGATCGTGGACCATTGCGGGTGTCATGTTTAGAGAAGGTCACGCTTCTGGTGGATCATTGCGGGTGTCATGTTTAGGGAAGGTCACACTTCTGGCATGTTAAAAGATATAGACTACTTTTGTAGATTTCGAAAAAGAAGAAGGCATATTATATAAACCGGTGCAAAAGGTTAATTCATAATTCATTTGTTGCTACCTCTATTCTTTTCATGTGGTAGTAAACAGTCGTTGTTCCTGTTGTCCCGCTCCTCCCTCATTTCTGTATAATTTGCTTATATTAAACTTATTTTCATCCTGAATATGCATGAAATATTTACCACTGGACACATAGCCAACAAATTAACCAGCCAATCAATTAATAGCCAACAAATTAACCAGCCAATTAATTAATAGCCAACAAATTAACCAGCCAATCAATTAATAGCCAACAAATTAACCAGCCAATCAATTAATAGCCAACAAATTAACCAGCCAATCAATTAATAGCCAACAAATTAACCAGCCAAACAATTAATAGCCAACAAATTAACCAGCCAATCAATTAATAGCCAACAAATTAACCAGCCAATCAATTAATAGCCAACAAATTAACCAGCCAATCAATTAATAGCCAAAAAATTAACCAGCCAATCAATTAATAACGGAATGAACAATACAGTACATTTAACATTGAGATTTTGAAAGTGAAAATATTACAAAAATACTCTTAATGGGGTTCACATACAGACTCAGATGATAGCATAAATTCTCCTCCAATGTGAGATTTAATAGATAGAAACTGTCTTTTAATGAACGATTCTTCATCTTCAACACCCCATTCAATCTTCATTGACGTCCTGTATATCTGTGTCAATCCCACAACTCCAAAATCCTCAGAAAAGGTTGGTACAACTGATATAATGGGAGCTGTACTATCAACAAGAAAACCATTGGATGAGGATTCACTCCACAGTCCTATAATTAAACAAATGACAGTCTCATTATTTTACATTATGCACCGGTTGGTTATTTCGTTTTTTCCTATCAATGAAATAGATGATGGTAAGATTAATTTACCGATAGCATAGACTAAATGTAGCATCAATTTATTCTGCCATTATAAATTACTGCCATTCATTTTTCTTTCAACTAGGTGGTATTGGAGTAAAGAGACGATCCTGATGGGGTGTGAAGTATGACCATGTTTAAAATGTTACTGCGACTGTAAAATGAATGCCACAGGTTAAACATGTGTTACTGTGACCGTGAAGTGAATACCAGGTTAAACATGTCATAAGCATTGTCCTTTTAATTTGTATTCAACATGTGAAACGAAATAACAGAAAACATAAATTATATATTAATCTGTAGTTGATTCCCAAATGGTTTCATACTAGATATGTAGAAACTTTTACCCACTGTAATTTTCTGACATCATACAGTATACAGGTTCGGTTAAAGTGTAATTGATTATTATCGTCACTTTCAGTGTTGTTTTCTGGGACATCATGACTATCAGATGAAATTGGAGAGAAAAGCTTGAGTTTTAACGAATGTTACGATAGTGCATGCTCATCTTTATAATTTTCTGTGTTGTGTTGTGTTTTTGTGCTTTGTCTATCTTCGTCCTGTGTTTTGAATGCCCAATGTTGCCAGTGTCTCTGGATTGTCCATTTTTGATTGACCTTCGGTGTTCTTCAACGTCTATGCAACACACAACCACATACCAGCTTTATTGTAGGCTCTGACTGTGACATATATCCTCTGGTTTAAAGGTAGATCAAGAGTTGTATTATAAACAGCAGCAGTCTCTGTTAAATGGAGATCTATCTCTGATACAATATCACTTCCACCCTTTGTAGTCCCAGCTCTCCAAACGTATTTCTCCAGACCAGACTGAGGGTCATCAAATCCATACCATTTAGCAGATATATAAGTCCTAAAATATAGATCAAGTGTTATATAATATATATTCCTACATTAACTAAACAATGTTTTGCTGCTATTTCCATTTTTGTTATTCAGTCATTATGAAAATCAATGGAATAGAAAACCAATTGTAACTCAAATAAATACATATATATTAAATATAGTGAATATGACGTAGGTAAGTTCAATGTGTAGTGAACATGATGTAGGTACGTTCAATGTATAGTGAACATGATGTAGGTACGTTCAATGTATAGTGAACATGATGTAGGTACGTTCAATGTATAGTGAACACGATGTAGGTACGTTCAATGTATAGTGAACATGATGTAGGTACGTTCAATGTATAGTGAACATGATGTAGGTACGTTCAATGTATAGTGAACATGATGTAGGTACGTTCAATGTATAGTGAACATGACGTAGGTACGTTCAATGTATAGTGAACATGATGTAGGTACGTTCAATGTATAGTGAATATGACGTAGGTACGTTCAATGTATAGTGAACATGACATAGGTACGTTCAATGTATAGTGAATATGACGTAGGTACGTTCAATGTATAGTGAACATGACATAGGTACGTTCAATGTATAGTGAACATGATGTAGGTACTTTCAATGTATAGTGAACATGACGTAGGTACGTTCAATGTATAGTGAACATGATGTAGGTACGTTCAATGTATAGTGAACATGATGTAGGTAAGTTCAATGTATAGTGAACATGATGTAGGTACGTTCAATGTATAGTGAACATGATGTAGGTACGTTCAATGTATAGTGAATATGATGTAGGTACGTTCAATGTATAGTGAACATGATGTAGGTACGTTCAATGTATAGTGAACATGATGTAGGTACGTTCAATGTATAGTGAACATGATGTAGGTACGTTCAATGTATAGTGAACATGATGTAGGTACGTTCAATGTATAGTGAACATGATGTAGGTACGTTCAATGTATAGTGAACATGATGTAGGTACGTTCAATGTATAGTGAACATGACGTAGGTACGTTCAATGTATAGTGAACATGATGTAGGTACGTTCAATGTATAGTGAATATGACGTAGGTACGTTCAATGTATAGTGAACATGACATAGGTACGTTCAATGTATAGTGAATATGACGTAGGTACGTTCAATGTATAGTGAACATGACGTAGGTACGTTCAATGTATAGTGAACATGATGTAGGTACTTTCAATGTATAGTGAACATGACGTAGGTACGTTCAATGTATAGTGAACATGATGTAGGTACGTTCAATGTATAGTGAACATGATGTAGGTACGTTCAATGTATAGTGAACATGATGTAGGTACGTTCAATGTATAGTGAACATGACGTAGGTACGTTCAATGTATAGTGAACATGATGTAGGTACGTTCAATGTATAGTGAACATGACATAGGTACGTTCAATGTATAGTGAACATGACATAGGTACGTTCAATGTATAGTGAATATGACGTAGGTACGTTCAATGTATAGTGAACATGACGTAGGTACGTTCAATGTATAGTGAACATGACATAGGTACGTTCAATGTATAGTGAATATGACGTAGGTACGTTCAATGTATAGTGAACATGACGTAGGTGTGTTCAATGTATAGTGAACATGATGTAGGTACGTTCAATGTATAGTGAATATGACGTAGGTACGTTCAATGTATAGTGAACATGATGTAGGTACGTTCAATGTATAGTGAATATGACGTAGGTACGTTCAATGTATAGTGAACATGACATAGGTACGTTCAATGTATAGTGAATATGACGTAGGTACGTTCAATGTATAGTGAACATGATGTAGGTACGTTCAATGTATAGTGAACATGATGTAGGTACGTTCAATGTATAGTGAACATGACGTAGGTACGTTCAATGTATAGTGAACATGATGTAGGTACGTTCAATGTATAGTGAACATGATGTAGGTACGTTCAATGTATAGTGAATATGATGTAGGTACGTTCAATGTATAGTGAACATGACGTAGGTACGTTCAATGTATAGTGAACATGATGTAGGTACGTTCAATGTATAGTGAACATGATGTAGGTACGTTCAATGTATAGTGAACATGATGTAGGTACGTTCAATGTATAGTGAACATGATGTAGGTACGTCCAATGTATAGTGAATATGATGTAGGTACGTTCAATGTATAGTGAACATGACATAGGTACGTTCAATGTATAGTGAATATGACGTAGGTACGTTCAATGTATAGTGAACATGACGTAGGTACGTTCAATGTATAGTGAACATGACGTAGGTACGTTCAATGTATAGTGAACATGACATAGGTACGTTCAATGTATAGTGAATATGACGTAGGTACGTTCAATGTATAGTGAACATGACGTAGGTACGTTCAATGTATAGTGAACATGATGTAGGTACGTTCAATGTATAGTGAATATGACGTAGGTACGTTCAATGTATAGTGAACATGATGTAGGTACGTTCAATGTATAGTGAATATGACGTAGGTACGTTCAATGTATAGTGAACATGACATAGGTACGTTCAATGTATAGTGAATATGACGTAGGTACGTTCAATGTATAGTGAACATGATGTAGGTACGTTCAATGTATAGTGAACATGATGTAGGTACGTTCAATGTATAGTGAACATGATGTAGGTACGTTCAATGTATAGTGAATATGACATAGGTACGTTCAATGTATAGTGAATATGATGTAGGTACGTTCAATGTATAGTGAACATGACGTAGGTACGTTCAATGTATAGTGAACATGATGTAGGTACGTTCAATGTATAGTGAACATGACATAGGTACGTTCAATGTATAGTGAATATGACGTAGGTACGTTCAATGTATAGTGAACATGACGTAGGTACGTTCAATGTATAGTGAACATGACGTAGGTACGTTCAATGTATAGTGAACATGATGTAGGTACGTTCAATGTATAGTGAATATGACGTAGGTACGTTCAATGTATAGTGAACATGATGTAGGTACGTTCAATGTATAGTGAATATGACGTAGGTACGTTCAATGTATAGTGAACATGACATAGGTACGTTCAATGTATAGTGAATATGACGTAGGTACGTTCAATGTATAGTGAACATGATGTAGGTACGTTCAATGTATAGTGAACATGATGTAGGTACGTTCAATGTATAGTGAACATGATGTAGGTACGTTCAATGTATAGTGAACATGATGTAGGTACGTTCAATGTATAGTGAACATGACGTAGGTACGTTCAATGTATAGTGAACATGATGTAGGTACGTTCAATGTATAGTGAACATGACGCAGGTACGTTCAATGAATAGTGAATATGATGTAGGTACGTTCAATGTATAGTGAATATGACGTAGGTACGTTCAATGTATAGTGAACATGACATAGGTACGTTCAATGTATAGTGAATATGACGTAGGTACGTTCAATGTATAGTGAACCTGATGTAGGTACGTTCAATGTATAGTGAACATGACGTAGGTAAGTTCAATGTATAGTGAACATGATGTAGGTACGTTCAATGTATAGTGAATATGATGTAGGTACGTTCAATGTATAGTGAATATGACGTAGGTACGTTCAATGTATAGTGAACATGATGTAGGTACGTTTAATGTATAGTGAATATGACGTAGGTACGTTCAATGTATAGTGAACATGATGTAGGTACGTTCAATGTATAGTGAATATGACGTAGGTAAGTTCAATGTATAGTGAACATGATGTAGGTACGTTCAATGTATAGTGAACATGACGTAGGTACGTTCAATGTATAGTGAACATGATGTAGGTACGTTCAATGTATAGTGAATATGACGTAGGTACGTTCAATGTATAGTGAACATGACATAGGTACGTTCAATGTATAGTGAATATGACGTAGGTACGTTCAATGTATAGTGAACATGATGTAGGTACGTTCAATGTATAGTGAACATGATATAGGTACGTTCAATGTATAGTGAATATGACGTAGGTACGTTCAATGTATAGTGAACATGATGTAGGTACGTTCAATGTATAGTGAACATGATGTAGGTACGTTCAATGTATAGTGAACATGATGTAGGTACGTTCAATGTATAGTGAACATGACGTAGGTACGTTCAATGTATAGTGAACATGATGTAGGTACGTTCAATGTATAGTGAACATGATGTAGGTACGTTCAATGTATAGTGAACATGACGTAGGTACGTTCAATGTATAGTGAATATGATGTAGGTACGTTCAATGTATAGTGAACATGATGTAGGTACGTTCAATGTATAGTGAACATGATGTAGGTACGTTCAATGTATAGTGAACATGACGTAGGTACGTTCAATGTATAGTGAATATGACGTAGGTACGTTCAATGTATAGTGAACATGATGTAGGTACGTTCAATGTATAGTGAACATAACGTAGGTACGTTCAATGTATAGTGAACATGATGTAGGTACGTTCAATGTATAGTGAACATGATGTAGGTACGTTCAATGTATAGTGAACATGACGTAGGTACGTTCAATGTATAGTGAACATGACGTAGGTACGTTCAATGTATAGTGAACATGATGTAGGTACGTTCAATGTATAGTGAACATGATGTAGGTACGTTCAATGTATAGTGAATATGACGTAGGTACGTTCAATGTATAGTGAACATGATGTAGGTACGTTCAATGTATAGTGAACATGATGTAGGTACGTTCAATGTATAGTGAACATGACGTAGGTACGTTCAATGTATAGTGAACATGATGTAGGTACGTTCAATGTATAGTGAATATGATGTAGGTACGTTCAATGTATAGTGAACATGACGTAGGTACGTTCAATGTATAGTGAATATGATGTAGGTACGTTCAATGTATAGTGAACATGACGTAGGTACGTTCAATGTATAGTGAACATGATGTAGGTATGTTCAATGTATAGTGAACATGACGTAGGTACGTTCAATGTATAGTGAACATGACGTAGGTACGTTCAATGTATAGTGAACATGATGTAGGTACGTTCAATGTATAGTGAACTTGATGTAGGTACGTTCAATGTATAGTGAACATGATGTAGGTACATTCAATGTATAGTGAATATGATGTAGGTACGTTCAATGTATAGTGAACATGATGTAGGTACGTTCAATGTATAGTGAATATGACGTAGGTACGTTCAATGTATAGTGAACATGACGTAGGTACGTTCAATGTATAGTGAATATGACGTAGGTACGTTCAATGTATAGTGAACATGATGTAGGTACGTTCAATGTATAGTGAACATGACGTAGGTACGTTCAATGTATAGTGAACATGATGTAGGTACGTTCAATGTATAGTGAACATGATGTAGGTACGTTCAATGTATAGTGAACATGACATAGGTACGTTCAATGTATAGTGAACATGATGTAGGTACGTTCAATGTATAGTGAACATGACATAGGTACGTTCAATTTATAGTGAACATGATGTAGGTACGTTCAATGTATAGTGAACATGATGTAGGTACGTTCAATGTATAGTGAACATGACATAGGTACGTTCAATGTATAGTGAACATGATGTAGGTACGTTCAATGTATAGTGAACATGACGTAGGTACGTTCAATGACAAAAGATTGGAAAGTGAAGTCATTTTAAAGTATTTGGGAGCATTAACAGGATAGCCAAGCACAGCTATGGTCACCTATACCTGAGGGAGGAGTACCTTTGTTTTAATAATAATACAATAATTTGGCACCTAGAGCAAACCTCTGACACATTATCTGTTTACATCACAGGCCTCATTAGATTAAAACAAAGACATATACCAGCCAAAGATGGCAATGATAGCTTATCTGAGGAACAAAATGCACAAATATTCAAATCAGTGCAGTTGTACATCAAATAAACGAAACGTTTTACCTCACAGTGATCACACTTCATATATTGAATTTAACTATTTTCTTTTGTGAACATTTTCTCCATTGTTGATTTAACCCCACGAATATGACAATTCTGTACTGTTATAACTCAATATATTATATAATTTCAAATTTTTTTTTTTTTTTTTTCTTAATGTTGTTAAAAAATGTAATTGTTATTTATACATTATTACTTGCTGGTGCATGGAATATAAAATTGTATGTAAATATGTGGAGAGGACCTTTGTAAGTTGGAATAACTTGTGTCCGATCCAAATGTTATATAGTTAACAATAAAATACGCTTAATCTAATCTAAAGATGGGTTGTCTGTTGTTTGGATATTTCGTGTTTTTCTACTCCTTCAATATTGGTATAAAATTATAATTAAGACTAGGGAAGCACAGAATTGAAACCAAAACAATAACTGTATAGTTCAACTAACGTCATAGACTGGTACTCTGTATCATAGAACCCTACACCATCCTGTATTGCACCAGCTGTAGGGTCACTATTATCTATTATCACACCATCAGATGTTACTGTTGTACACATGTCAGCTGTATTACAGGCTGTGACTGTCACGTAATATCTCAATCCTGCTCCCAGGTGGATATTGTTTACTACAAGTTCTACAATGGTAATTAATTATACAATCATGTGATAGCTGCTCTTATAGTGATATTAAATGTGATTCTATTTCATGATTGATGTTTTCCATTACAAATATAAGATGAATAATATCTTTAAACACTACTTTTCTTAGCAAAAGCATCTTGTTTTCTAAAATCATTACTGATACTGACCGAGTGGCACTTGTGGAACTAGAACTGCTTACCCATCCAGAGCACCTGAGATCACCCCGTTTCATGGTAGGGTTCGTGTTGCTCAATATTTATTTTTCTGTGTAGTTTTATGTCGACAATTGTTTGTCTTTTTGCTCTTTTTTGACTTTTTGACCATTATATTGTCTGTCCTTCTTCGAATTATGGCTTCTGATTGCCCTTTTGGTATCTCAAACTTTTCGAATTAAGTTAAAAATCAGAACTTATATAATAAAAAAACCTATTTGTTATTATTGTACAGTACCATGTGTAATTCCGATGGCTTGTTCTGGTAATATATCTTCACACTGAAGACAAGTTCCTACTGATACATAGTAATCTTTTATGGTGGATTGTGAATCATGGAACCCTTCCCAGTAGGCATGTAAAACTTCAGTTTCCATCTGGTAATCAATATCCTTCACACTGCCTGCTAATAGAGTTATGTCCCCATCATATACATGACCAGCAGTAGGTGGCGTTGTATCTACTTGGAAAGCCCAGGATGTAGCAAGTGACGATAAACCAGCTTTGTTGAATGCCTAATCAATCAAATACGGAAATATAATAGTCTACATACCAAGTGTATTTGTCATTATCAGTCAGTCTTTGTCTTATTTTTTTCACCTACTTGCCCAAAAGCCAAATTTAGAAAAACAATTATATTTATTAAAACATATTCTTTCATAATTTTCACTTGTCTGAATGCAGTTCTACTTGTCCTGAGTCTCTTTAATTTTGTACCACAACTATGTATAGACTATATTCCTCAAATTCAATTTGTATGTCATTATATAGACTAAATTGATTTTTAAAAATCCTATGCTTGGACTTTAATTAAACTTCGGTTTATACAAGATTCTGGTTTATTCAGGGATCAGTATAAACAAGTTTCACTGTACTTCATATACGACTCACCCTGACATTTATGTAGTAGAAATGTCCATCCTGTAAATCCAGTGGATTATTTTTATCTGTTAAACCACATTCATCTCCGACAACTTTCATATAGGGCATCATATCTGTATAACCAGGTTCTGATCCGACCGACCACAAATAATAGTCTATACCACTCTCTAGGTCTGTAAACACTCCTTTCCAACTAAAAATGTAATTTTCTAATCAAATCAAATACCATTTACAGTAAAATAGCAATGAAACTAAAATAGCTGTGAATTGACAGCAGTGATACATATACGTCGTATTGTTTTTTAAATAATGTAGAATTTATTATGCTGTATCAGCGGTATTATATTTTCGATAAATTTTACCCATTCCAGACCCTTTATATGATGTTTAATTGAAATAAAAATTTGGTTATTGTTTTTTTCGTAGCTGTTCCAGACCATTTACGCGATGTCCATTTAAAATTGTAATTCGGTTATTGGTTGGTTTGTGTGGCTGTTCCATGACCTTTACGTGATGTCTTATTTAGATTGTAATTCGGTTTGTGTAGATGTTCAAGAACTTAATTTGATGGGGTTTTTTTAAATTATGATGGTCAGAATAGGCTTAATCTTATTCCAAAATAAAAAGATGAAATCTTAAAAAACATTAGAGAGTACCAAAGGGGCAATCCAAATGGACAATCCAGAGAAACTTTGACAAGACGATTCAATGTTAAAATATCTTAATGTGTTACATCATTTGCAAAGTAATGTTACTTGCCAATGTTCTCTGGAAGGCACCGGTCGTGTTACTTCATGTACTATATCGATTACAAGGTAATTTGACTTACCAAGGATTTATTTCTGTCTTAGATGTTAAATGTCTGTTTGGTATTAAGATAGGATTATTAGATTTATCTGGTGATGTCATATCTACTGTGACAGCTTCTGACACTGCTATAGTTGTTCTGTTGGCAAAGTCAATGGCTACAAGAAGATAATTATATGCTTCATTTGTTTTATTATTAGGGACCGACCATTTAACTTGCAGAGGGGGGTTATGGTTTTTTGTTTCGTTCAGAATTTTTTTTTCGGACACGAGTTAGAATATTATTTTTATTTGTCGCGCAAAGCGCAAATTTTTTTTCCAGAATTTAATATTAGGTTATATGACAAAAACTCTGAATCACATTTTTTTTTTCTTCCACCAAAATCAGAATATTTTTTTCAGCAACATTGGGAATCAGAATATTTTTTTAGAAAAAAACCATAACCCCCCCCCCCCCCCCTTCAAGTTAAATGGTCCGTCCCTTAGATGAATATAGATGAGAAGACAAACACACGTGTTGGAGCAAATAGACAACCAGGATACAAACAACTAAATATAGAAAAGTAGTAAAAAAAAAGAATTTACATCACAATACTAACCTTTTTATCACTGTTATAAGAGTTGGACAAGATATTAATATGATGTATTTGTTTTACAAAGTCAACTGTTTTAACGACTAAAAATAGAATTTGTTTTTTACTACTTTATAAAATGTACATAGAAAGAGTTACAAGAATATTTTGAGGTGAGAGGTAATTGTTCATTCTGTTAATATTGGAGGAATAATTGACCATTATTATACAGATATATCATGTTTGTGAGGGGTATTTGCGAAAAATACCAGTCAAGAGACGAAAAATTTCCCGAGCCAAATGTCGAGGGAAATTTAGTCTCAAGACTGGTATTTTTCGCAAATACCCCTCCCAAACATGATATATCTGTTTAATTACACCGAATATTATTTAGAACACTGGCTAAATAAATAATACCTTTTGTTTGTAGTTTTCAGGACCTAACATGATGTATCTGTTTAATTCTACCAAATTATGTTACATAAAATGCACAACTGATAACGTTTTACAAATTTTGTTACAAGCGTCTCGATTAAGGGTAATTATTAGGCAAATACCCATGCAATGGCGGAAAAGCTGAAAAAACTAAGAATTGGTAAAAAAAAAATACCCCTTTCATCAACCAATCAGAAGACAGTATTCTGATACATGTATAAGGTGTAATTATATTAAATATTCTTTTCATAATATGTAAGTATTAAGATCATATTCCCCTTAATAACACACTTTTCCTTTATTTTATCAACTTAGATTCGTCTTTGTAATTGTCAAAAGTGAGTTCCTATAGCACGCCTCCAACTCCAAAATGTTACCGACTAAGTGTATTCCTATCATCTTATTAGTTAGGCAGATAGATTGTAAACAATATCATATCTTCTGTTTCAATCATACTTAATTAAAATGTATTATGTAATAAAAGCGAAATGGACATGGATACGTTTTATTTCATATCTCTTTCTTGTTTGGGGGTGTCCTGGCCGTGATCGTATGGTAGTTGGATTTACTACTACCTATGCAACCAGTTCCTATCACCACTAAAGTAGCAAGTTTGAACCCGGTCCCGGCGAGGTGTACTCGATAAAACGTTATGTGATAAAGTTTGTCAGTTACTAGCGACAAGTCAATGGTTTTCTCCGGGTACTCTGGTTTTCCTCCACCAATAAAACTGACCGCTACAATATAGCTGAAATATTGTGGAAAGTGGCGTTAAGCACCATAAAACTAACCAACCTCCTAAATCTTACGTGTTTGAAATTAAACATAACATTAACTCACCCTTCAGTGTAGCATAATACTGGTATCCATTCTGTAGATGGAGTTGATGAAAAGCCTTGTGTTGCACCACCCCGATATTCTGAAACTCTACAAAGTCATTACCTCCCTTGGAAGTTCCTAATAAAATATAGATTTAAAATAAACACCGCAATTGATCAACCACAGAAAATAACACCACATTACATGGTCACAGAAAATAACACCACATTACATGGTCACAGAAAATAACACCCCATTACATGGTCACAGAAAATAACACCCCATTACATGGTCACAGAAAATAACACCACATTACATGGTCACAGAAAATAACACCACATTACATGGTCACAGAAAATAACACCCCATTACATGGTCACAGAAAATAACACCACATTACATGGCTACAGAAAATAACACCACATTACATGGTCACAGAAAATAACACCCCATTACATGGTCACAGAAAATAACACCACATTACATGGTCACAGAAAATAACACCACATTACATGGACACAGAAAATAACACCACATTACATGGTCACAGAAAATAACACCACATTACATGGTCACAGAAAATAACACCCCATTACATGGTCACAGAAAATAACACCACATTACATGGTCACAGAAAATAACACCACATTACATGGTCACAGAAAATAACACCCCATTACATGGTCACAGAAAATAACACCACATTACATGGTGACAGAAAATAACACCCCATTACATGGTCACAGAAAATAACACCACATTACATGGTCACAGAAAATAACACCACATTACATGGTCACAGAAAATAACACCCCATTACATGGTCACAGAAAATAACACCACATTACATGGTCACAGAAAATAACACCACATTACATGGTAGACCAGGCAGTGTTCAATTTTTTGCATAGAATATTTATATCGTTTTTATTGTGTGTAAATTTATTAATTAGTACTAATTAGAGGAGGCCGTCGTGACCGTGCTCGTATGTATGGTTGTTGGATTTACAACTACCTATGCAATCAGTGCCTATCACCACTAAACTTGTGAGTTCAAATCTCGATCAGGGCGAGGTGTACAACATTATGTGATAAAGTTTACGAGTGACTTGCGACAGGTCTGTGTTTTTATCCGGTTAACATGGTTTCCTACACCCAAAAAAACTGACCGTCATGATATAACTGAAATATTGTTGAATGTGGCGTTAAACACCACAACCCTAACTCTTAACTAATTAGAGGAAACAGTAATAATAAGGATAAGCAGGATAGACAAATAGATATCAGTGAAACACAACAAGAAATAAAACAAAGAAAGATCGGACAACACAACCCCCCATAATAGATAACCTAGCATGGGACCAACATGCTTGGAAAAGGTTAGGATCACTTGATCCATAGAATCCGTCTTGTATCAGTACAGGAAACATACTTTCCAAAAAGACGGACTCTAAATTTAAAGAAAAATGCAAGATAATGGAGGACACGGAATATTACAACCACTTACCAATACCAAGTATGTATTCTTTAATCCCAGTGGAATGTTGCCCTACTTTCAGTTCTTCAACATCTTCAAACCCATCCCAGTAAACGTACATATCAGTATTTGAGGTCTGAAAAAGTAACCACAATGTTTTGTCAATAGAATAGCTTGAGTATTGCACCCATATTAAACAGTCCTGTGACCTTAAGATCAAACAAAACATGTATATTATCAATATTGATAGATTAATATAATTAATTAAAGCATAACATAATATATAACAAAGATGTCGTCATACATGTGTTGGCAAGTACCCTTGTGAGTGAGTGATTGGTGTTTAACACCAAGTGAGCAATCTTCCAAATATATAAAGGCGAGGACACATCAAGTTAAATTTCCATGAGATGATGATGTCTGCATTTCCATGAGATGATGATGTCTGCTTTGTACTGGACCAATACATTGAGCTGAATTGTAAGGGTATGAGCTGACTGAAACAACAGCCAATACAGCTGGACACATTATTCTGTTTCCAAGCTTACTAGAATTTGATCCCATACCTTATGACTACGTTCTGGGTGGAGAAACAACAAATACAAAGTCGTAGAATTTGATCTGACCCGAACGGTGATCGAATCCACGATCTACATATGTCGTTCAGTATATGAATGACATGGTAGTGTTGAAATCATTGTTAGAGAGTTGTGACATTATAATTATACCTTATTACATTTTCGACAAAAAAAAAATTTTTTTAACAACAAGATATAGTTTATTCAACAATGCTTGTTACAATTTATCTTCAAAGTCCAAGCTCCTTTGGAGTTACCATGTGAAACCATCATTGATTATCCAGGGAATTATCAACATATATAAACAATATTTCACAACACGTATACCATATACTTTTTCATAATTACTTTTCAATAAACTTTTGTATCTTGTTAAACAACACACTTGAATATATATTTTTACATACATTTAACCTTGTCCGTAATTCCCTTACAAATAAACTGTATACATCTATCGTATTTGTTTTTTGTTCCGAAACATAATATGACTTGTCTATCGAATACCCTAGAATTGTTAGAATATTGATAAAATCGAAATATTCTTTATCAACGATTTTGCATCCAAAAACTAGATGTTTAAGAGAAATACTGATTTCAAAATTGACCTTTTTAAATAGTTCTGTAACTTTTTTCCAAAAATGTGACAGACTTCTATTTGGCAAAAATGACATAAACTACAATTTGAGAGTCTCCACACAGTCAATAATTGCTTTGTTGGAATAATAAACTGAATCAATTTTCATCGGAAAATTTGAAGATCATTTTCTTTCAAAAAATATAAAATAAACGAATATATTTGTGACATATCAGGCTTTTTGTCTAAATTTAAATGACCAGTTATTGAAATCAACAGGATTTGTTGCTTTCACTTTAATTATTGAATTGTAAAACAATTTGCTCGTAAAAATATTAATATCCATGTATTTATTATTCCATATAACTTTGTCTTTTGTAATATTAACTGTACTGCTTATAGAATTTTCTTCAGATAAATAAGGGTAATAACAAAATTACCGAACTCCGAGCAATCTTACAAAGGGAAAGTCAAAACTCATAAGTAAATAAACAGACAAAATCAGTCAACAACCGGAAAGCTGTGAAAACCGTAATGACCCTGACTTGGTACAGGCATTTCTAAAGAAACGGTGGGTTGAATCAGATTTTAAAGCGTCAAACCTCCCCCTTTCATTACAGCTCAAAGTTTCCGGCTGTCACTATAACAGTATTTATAACAATACTTGAACAAAACAAGTAAAACAGTTGTCAAAACACCACCAAACTCAGTAAAGTAAATGTCAAAGACACTTTTACGTCACACATTGATAAAAAAAATATTTTTGACATTTTTGTTGACACCTTATCTTTATACATTTTCACTATATGAAAATCCATCATTTATAATCTTTTCTACAGAGACGGAATATATTTTGACAAGATCTTGGTATCGGAATATAAACTTTTTAAGAGATCGAATAAGGCGAATCTTTTTATAGCCCTGGTCCAGTAGTCTGTTTCTCAGATGAAGATGACGTTCAGGAAATCAGAATAATTGCTACTGACAAACCCATTCTCTTAATAATCCATTTTTGTTAAGTATAGAGTTCTGAAATCCAATTTACTTTACACTTTAATTTCTTGAAAATAAATTTTTCTGATAAATTTCTCTTTTCATCCAAAAGGTCATTGATGTAAATTAGATTGCTATCTATCCAATTACTAAATAGTAAACTTTGACCTTTAACTTTTATGTATTTATTACTCTATATACCTTGTTTTCTAATATTTGCAAAATGCTTACACAAAAATATACAGAATTCAGAAACTAAATTGGCCTGAAAAGTGTATTGTTTATAGGTTGAATTCGCCAGCCCCTTCACCCAACAAAATATCCAAGATAACAGTAGCTTGGACAGCTTACGCTAAATTAAAGCAATATTCATGTATCCAGTTATGTCCCAAACACGGTAAAGAAATTTTTGCTAATTCTTTTAATTTGTTACTTTTAGTATGTTAACATAAGAAATAGTTATCAATAATCTGATCAAAATTCATATATTACCATGGTAATAAAAGTCTACCTGATAAACGATTCCAGATTTATATCCAATCCAAAGTCTTCCATTTGTTGGTGGTGTAAGATCGACAACAATGCCATCACTACACGTACTGATAGCAGCTATATCTTCTATCCAGGTCTCATGTTGAATTAACTTACGATCAGCATGAACACATACTGTGTACCTTGTACCATGAACTAATTCGTTATGAGTAAATTCTTCATTCATAAATTCTCTATCTGCAAAATAAGACTTCATGAGATCACCCTTGGTTTTTAGTGGGGTTCGTGTTACTCGATCTTTAGTTGTATGTGTATGTTTTGTAGATCGTTGTTTGTCCTTTTGTACTTTTTCTTTTGGCCATTGTGTTGTCTGTTCTTCTCCGATATACGGATTCTGATTTCCCCTTTGGTATCTTCAAACTCTTCTTTACATGGTCTACATGAATGCTTTCTATGCCATGAACTAATACATGTAGCAACACACCATCAGGATGAGAACAAGGGTCTACAGGGCTCAGCTGTTTGATTCTGTGACATAAACTAATATTATCTGTGGAACTACATCTAATAGTTTCAGGATGAGACCAAAGGTTTTACATGGTCTACACAATTGATTCTTTAACACAAATTCTTACCTGTGGAACCACACTTGATTGCATTCTTACCTGTGGAACCACACTTGATTGCATCAGGATGAGAACAAGGGTCTACAAGGTCCAACTGATTTATCTGTTCATAATAAGTTGTCACATCAACAGTTCTAGCATTTATAATGGCATATACGTAAGCTCTATGACGTAACGAAGGCCAAACAGCTGATATCACATTTTTATATGGTGTGTAGTCTTCGTCAGGATATTGCCATAGGTCATTCTTGGCTAGATATATAGTTTTGCCAATGCCATCTGAAAAATAGGATACAATGGTACTAATAATCTACCAAACGATCTGAATTAAGTACATTAGTAAAAAAGGATATGGATGTGAATGAACAAGAGAGACTATCCAACATTACACTTAGACAAACATCTGAATATCTGTGTCACAAATGTCCACGGATATATTCCACTTGTCGCAAACACTTCCCGGTTCTTTCCTCATTCATGACTTATCACCTGGTTTGTAACTAGATTAACACGACAGGAGCTACTAGTGGAGCAGGAACTGCTTACCCTTCTGGAGCTCCTCAGTTTTATCCTATGTAGTAATACATCAGTTAATGAATCGTATCATGATAGATTTATATATTTAGACAAAAATAATAACCCCATAATCGAACAACCGTACAAAATGATATACATGTTGCAATGCATCTTGGGATACACATCAAATCTAGCTGTCATAGCCTTCTTAATAGTTCAAATGAATGTTATTGTGAAACAGAGGAGATATTCATGCTTGTGTTTAGTCAACAATTGTCAAATAAAAATAAATAAAATAGATAAAAAAAAGTGTGTTTTGATATTCAGAAAGAGCTATAATTCATGACCCATTATAAAATTTGAAACAAATTTTACAACAATATTAGCAAATATAAAATATATAAAAATGTATCACTGTCGGAGAGGGGAGGTTACTAGAAGTTTTTATTTAAACAGTATTATAATATATTTCAATTACATACACAGATTAGGGGCCGTCGTGGTCGTATGGTAGTTGGATTTACAGCTACCTATGCAATCAGTGCCTATCACCACTGAAGTTTTGACTTCGAATCCCGCTCAGACGAGGTGTACTCAATACAGCATTATGTGATAAAGTTTGTCAGTGACTTGCGACATGTCTGAGGTTTTCTCCGGATACTCCGGTTTCCTCCACCAATAAAACTGACCGCCAAGATATAGCTGAAATATTATTGTAAGTGGTGTTAAACACCATACCTCACACACCCATATTGTAAGCGGTGTTAAACACCAAACCTCACACACCCATATTGTAAGTGGCATTAAACACCATACCCCACACACCCATATTGTAAGTGGTGTTAAACACCAAACCTCACACACCCATATTATAAGTGGTGTTAAACACCATACCTCACACACCCATATTATAAGTGGTGTTAAACACCATACCTCACACACCCATATTGTAAGTGGTGTTAAACACCAAACCTCACACACCCATATTGTAAGTGGTGTTAAACACCAAACCTCACACACCCATATTGTAAGTGGTGTTAAACACCATACCTCACAATCCCATATTGTAAGTGGTGTTAAACACCAAACCTCACACACCCATATTGTAAGTGGTGTTAAAACACCATACCTCACACACCCATATTGTAAGTGGTGTTAAACACCATACCTCACACACCCATATTGTAAGTGGTGTTAAACACCATACCTCACACACCCATATTGTAAGTGGTGTTAAACACCATACCTCACACACCCTTATTGTAAGTGGTGTTAAACACCAAACCTCACACACCCATATTGTAAGTGGCATTAAACACCATACCTCACACACCCATATTGTAAGTGGTGTTAAACACCATACCTCACACACCCATATTGTAAGTGGTGTTAAACACCATACCTCACACACCCATATTGTAAGTGGTGTTAAACACCATACCTCACACACCCATATTGTAAGTGGTGTTAAACACCATACCTCACACACCCATATTGTAAGTGGTGTTAAACACCATACCTCACACACCCATATTGTAAGTGGCGTTAAACACCAAACTTAACACAACCATATTGTAAGTGGTGTTAAACACCATACCTCACACACCCATATTGTAAGTGGCGTTAAACACCATACCTCTCACACCCATATTGTAAGTGGTGTTAAACACCATACCTCACACACCCATATTGTAAGTGGTGTTAAACACCATACCTCACACACTCATATTGTAAGTTGTGTTAAACACCAAACCTCACACACCCATATTGTAAGTGGTGTTAAACACCAAACCTCACACAACCATATTGTAAGTGGTGTTAAACACCATACCTCACACACCCATATTGTAAGGGGTGTTAAACACCATACCTCACACACCCATATTGTAAGTGGTGTTAAACACCAAACCTCACACACCCATATTGTAAGTGGTGCTAAACACCAAACCTCACACACCCATATTGTAAGTGGTGTTAAACACCATACCTCACACACCCATATTGTAAGTGGTGTTAAACACCAAACCTCACACACCCATATTGTAAGTGGTGTTAAACACCAAACCTCACACACCCATATTGTAAGTGGCGTTAAACACCAAACCTCACACACCCATATTGTAAGTGGTGCTAAACACCATACCTCACACACCCATATTGTAAGTGGTGTTAAACACCAAACCTCACACACCCATATTGTAAGTGGTGTTAAACACCATACCTCACACACCCATATTGTAAGTGGCGTTAAACACCATACCTCACACACCCATATTGTAAGTGGTGTTAAACACCATACCTCACACACCCATATTGTAAGTGGTGTTAAACACCAAACCTCACACACCCATATTGTAAGTGGCGTTAAACACCATACCTCACACATCCATATTGTAAGTGGTGTTAAACACCATACCTCACACACCCATATTGTAAGTGGTGTTAAACACCATACCTCACACACCCATATTGTAAGTGGTGTTAAACACCATACCTCACACACCCATATTGTAAGTGGTGTTAAACACCATACCTCACACACCCATATTGTAAGTGGTGTTAAACACCATACCTCACACACCCATATTGTAAGTGGTGTAAACACCATACCTCACACACCCATATTGTAAGTGGCGTTAAAAACACCAAACCTCACACAACCATATTGTAAGTGGTGTTAAACACCATAACTCACACACCCATATTGTAAGTGGCGTTAAACACCATACCTCACACACCCATATTGTAAGTGGTGTTAAACACCATACCTCACACACCCATATTGTAAGTGGTGTTAAACACCAAACCTCACACACCCATATTGTAAGTGGCGTTAAACACCATACCTCACACATCCATATTGTAAGTGGTGTTAAACACCATACCTCACACACCCATATTGTAAGTGGTGTTAAACACCATACCTCACACACCCATATTGTAAGTGGTGTTAAACACCATACCTCACACACCCATATTGTAAGTGGTGTTAAACACCATACCTCACACACCCATATTGTAAGTGGTGTTAAACACCATACCTCACACACCCATATTGTAAGTGGTGTAAACACCATACCTCACACACCCATATTGTAAGTGGCGTTAAAAACACCAAACCTCACACAACCATATTGTAAGTGGTGTTAAACACCATAACTCACACACCCATATTGTAAGTGGCGTTAAACACCATACCTCACACACCCATATTGTAAGTGGTGTTAAACACCATACCTCACACACCCATATTGTAAGTGGTGTTAAACACCATACCTCACACACTCATATTGTAAGTGGTGTTAAACACCAAACCTCACACACCCATATTGTAAGTGGTGTTAAACACCAAACCTCACACAACCATATTGTATGTGGTGTTAAACACCATACCTCACACACCCATATTGTAAGTGGTGTTAAACACCATACCTCACACACCCATATTGTAAGTGGTGTTAAACACCAAACCTCACACACCCATATTGTAAGTGGTGTTAAACACCATACCTCACACACCCATATTGTAAGTGGTGTTAAACACCATACCTCACACACCCATATTGTAAGTGGTGTTAAACACCATACCTCACACACCCATATTGTAAGTGGTGTTAAACACCATACCTCACACACCCATATTGTAAGTGGTGTTAAACACCATACCTCACACACCCATATTGTAAGTGGTGTTAAACACCATACCTCACACACCCATATTGTAAGTGGTGTAAACACCATACCTCACACACCCATATTGTAAGTGGTGTTAAACACCATACCTCACACACCCATATTGTAAGTGGCGTTAAAAACACCAAACCTCACACACCCATATTGTAAGTGGTGTTAAACACCATAACTCACACACCCATATTGTAAGTGGCGTTAAACACCATACCTCACACACCCATATTGTAAGTGGTGTTAAACACCATACCTCACACACCCATATTGTAAGTGGTGTTAAACACCATACCTCACACACTCATATTGTAAGTGGTGTTAAACACCAAACCTCACACACCCATATTGTAAGTGGTGTTAAACACCAAACCTCACACAACCATATTGTAAGTGGTGTTAAACACCATACCTCACACACCCATATTGTAAGTGGTGTTAAACACCAAACCTCACACACCCATATTGTAAGTGGTGTTAAACACCATACCTCACACACCCATATTGTAAGTGGTGTTAAACACCATACCTCACACACCCATATTGTAAGTGGTGTTAAACACCATACCTCACACACCCATATTGTAAGTGGTGTTAAACACCATACCTCACACACCCATATTGTAAGTGGTGTTAAACACCATACCTCACACACCCATATTGTAAGTGGTGTTAAACACCATACCTCACACACCCATATTGTAAGTGGTGCTAAACACCATACCTCACACACCCATATTGTAAGTGGCGTTAAACACCATACCCCCCACACCCATATTGTAAGTGGTGCTAAACACCAAACCTCACACACCCATATTGTAAGTGGTGTTAAACACCATACCTCACACACCCATATTGTAAGTGGTGTTAAACACCAAACCTCACACACCCATATTGTAAGTGGTGTTAAACACCAAACCTCACACACCCATATTGTAAGTGGCGTTAAACAACAAACCTCACACACCCATATTGTAAGTGGTGTTAAACACCATACCTCACACACCCATATTGTAAGTGGTGTTAAACACCATACCTCACACACCCATATTGTAAGTGGTGTTAAACACCAAACCTCACACACCCATATTGTAAGTGGTGCTAAACACCATACCTCACACACCCATATTGTAAGTGGTGTTAAACACCACACCTCACACACCCATATTGTAAGTGGTGTTAAACACCATACCTCACACACCCATATTGTAAGTGGTGTTAAACACCAAACCTCACACACCCATATTGTAAGTGGTGTTAAACACCATACCTCACACACCCATATTGTAAGTGGCGTTAAACACCAAACCTCACACACCCATATTGTAAGTGGTGTTAAACACCATACCTCACACACCCATATTGTAAGTGGTGTTAAAAACCATACCTCACACACCCATATTGTAAGTGGTGTTAAACACCAAACCTCACACACCCATATTGTAAGTGGTGTTAAAAACCATACCTCACACACCCATATTGTAAGTGGTGTTAAACACCATACCTCACACACCCATATTGTAAGTGGTGTTAAACACCATACCTCACACACCCATATTGTAAGTGGCGTTAAAAACACCAAACCTCACACACCCATATTGTAAGTGGTGTTAAACACCATACCTCACACACCCATATTGTAAGTGGTGTTAAACACCAAACCTCACACACCCATATTGTAAGTGGTGTTAAACACCATACCTCACACACCCATATTGTAAGTGGTGTTAAACACCATACCTCACACATCCATATTGTAAGTGGTGTTAAACACCATACCTCACACACCCATATTGTAAGTGGTGTTAAACACCATACCTCACACACCCATATTGTAAGTGGTGTTAAACACCATACCTCACACACCCATATTGTAAGTGGTGTTAAACACCATACCTCACACACCCATATTGTAAGTGGTGTTAAACACCATACCTCACACACCCATATTGTAAGTGGCGTTAAACACCATACCCCCCACACCCATATTGTAAGTGGTGCTTAACACCAAACCTCACACACCCATATTGTAAGTGGTGTTAAACACCATACCTCACACACCCATATTGTAAGTGGTGTTAAACACCAAACCTCACACACCCATATTGTAAGTGGTGTTAAACACCAAACCTCACACACCCATATTGTAAGTGGTGTTAAACACCAAACCTCACACACCCATATTGTAAGTGGCGTTAAACACCATACCTCACACACCCATATTGTAAGTGGTGTTAAACACCATACCTCACACACCCATATTGTAAGTGGTGTTAAACACCATACCTCACACACCCATATTGTAAGTGGTGTTAAACACCATACCTCACACACCCATATTGTAAGTGGCGTTAAACACCAAACCTCACACACCCATATTGTAAGTGGTGTTAAACACCAAACCTCACACACCCATATTGTAAGTGGTGTTAAACACCAAACCTCACACACCCATATTGTAAGTGGCGTTAAACACCATACCTCACATACCCATATTGTAAGTGGTGTTAAACACCATACCTCACACACCCATATTGTAAGTGGCGTTAAACACCAAACCTCACACACCCATATTGTAAGTGGTGTTAAACACCATACCTCACACACTCATATTGTAAGTGGCGTTAAACACCAAACCTCACACACCCATATTGTAAGTGGTGTTAAACACCATACCTCACACACCCATATTGTAAGTGGTGTTAAACAACATACCTCACACACCCATATTCATATTAATCTTACACAAACAGTTGAAATTCAAAAACAAGTTAGCAACCTGTAGAAGTTTTGATGAAATAGATTTAAACCAATGTGATATATGGTAGTTGGATTTACAACTACATATGTTTATGATCACCACTGATGTTGTGAGTTCAAACCTCGACCAGGGCGAGGTGCACAACATTTGTCAGTGTTTTTTTCTGGGTTTCCTCCACCAATAAAACTGAAATATTGTTGAAAGTGGCGTTTAAGCACCATAAAACCAAACCATCTATTAACTACAGGCGCTTACCTACCAAGTACATCTGGTTCTCCAACAGCATCTATGACTATATTAGGATTTATTAGCCGTGGGTTAAATGATTGGCAGGCCATAATTTCCTCTGACACAATTGCGTACAGTTTGACTTTATCATATCCTCTCACAGAAAACCTTTTACATTTTGAAAAATCCATCGTTCCGTTTAATACCACTTCAAACGATATCTGAAACACGAAGTTTGTAAACAATTATTAAATGTCACATACAGTTACAACAACAAAACGATCTGTTGATTAACGTTAGCACGATGTGTGCCAATAGTGGTTGAGTAATTATTCTACTAACTCACTCTGCTTTCTCTTGACTTGTTTTAAAACAAAAGACTATATTTATTATAGTATCTTTCAAATAAGATACAAATTTATAGTTAGATGGTCATTTATAATAAAGACAGGTATTGTAATTCAACATTAATTCTTTGAGCGTTTTTTTCCAATCATTTCCCATTAAAGATCAGAGCTAAGACATTTTATGGTGAATGTGTATTTTGTGCATTAATACAACGATGGAATTAACATTACCTGAATTTAACGCTAGTGTGTATTGAACTTACCATACAGTTAACTTTTCCCGATATTTTTTCTTAAATTGCACTTATGGTGCGTTACAATAACTCTGAATTTAACTTTTCCTGGTATTTCTTCTACATTGGTTAAATTTGAACATGCTGTGCATAAAATTAAAATTCTAAATATAATGACAGAGCAATACCTTATTTCTATTTGTTGTAAAGTTAACTAGATTTGTCCACGTCATGTATGTCTTCCCTTCTACAGAATTATCTGTTATAACGTATTCATATTTGTCTATAGCATCGTATTTCTCTGTTATATTTTCTATATCTGGGTCATAGAACATATCCATGGAAACCAACAACTACAATTAAATATATTTCACTTTTATATTATAACGGTTATATTCTAGCTAAGTATAATAATAAACAAAATTAAAAAATAAACATTTTTGTGTTCTTGACAACGACAATTGTGTCAATGAAATTTAATCTGCAGACAATATAATTTGTCCTCCAGTTTTCAATGAGGCTTGTGTTGCTCAATATTTAGTATTCTGTGTAGCGCTTTGTACATCAATATTTGTTCTTTTGTCCTTTTTCGCTATGACATTGTATATTGTCTGTCCTTCAATTTACGGCTTCTAATTATTCCTTTGGCATCTTCAAACTTTTCTTAAGCATCTTTTTGTTTTTAGATGTTAAATAAATTGTTCGTATTCAAGATATTTTTCACAGATGGGGATTAATTTGGAGATATTTCAATATCAAATTAATCAACGCTTAAATGTACAATGTAAAAGTCTCTCAATGCATAAATATGGACTACTTTGGTTTTAGTACATTATTTTCAAATATTAAGTAAAGTTTTAGTCATCTGCTCTTTTGATGCAAAATCAGTGTACTTAATGTTAGAACGTTCTGATATTAGTTAGAGTCCATAGTTATCACTATGTTTATTTTTCCTTTCACAACTCATACATTATTTTAGGGTTTGTACCCAGTATAGTAATTTTAGGGACAGAACGTAGCTGCTGACGCTAAAGCTACTCAAACAAGTCTGCATTGCTACAAAAATTATATGGTCGTCATCACCCTTTAGCACATTTGTTCTTTTCTTCCCTCTATCACCAACAATACTTTTACCCGACTTCAATATTAGGAGTAACACGGCAGATGTCTTATAAGAGATCTGAACTACTTACCCTTGGAGCACACATGTGTTCACCCCAGTTTTTTTTGGGGGGGGGGGGGGGGGGGGGGGGGGGTTAGGTTCGTGTTGGTCATCTCTTCAGGTTTCTACATTGTGTTTATTACTTGTCTTCGTTTTGTGCCCAAATATTGATTATGTCACAGGAATATCTATTCTCTGTTCGCCTTCTATAACATTTATTTTTGGATATGAATGCCAGCGTACAACTTCACATAAAACTTCATGAGTTAAAAATCATGTATTTGACAAATAAACTTCTTTCGTATAATGTGTTATATGAATTTACCTTTTCTGCACTACCCGTTTGTGTGGTATTAAGATGTTCCACAGTTATCCCTCCTGTCACTGGTGGATTTGCTATGACCATGACACCATCAGTATTAACTGTCTGGAAACAAATTGATTTGGCACAGAGCTTCAAAACGATACGGTACATGACTCCAGGGCTCAATATCAGGTCATCAATGCTGATATCATATACAGTATACATGTGAACAAAATCACGGTACATTATCCAAACATCTAAAATATAAGAAGGTTATATAAAAAATATCTATTTCTAATAATCTTTCGCTTTCATGATATTTCGAGCATTTCTATAATATTAGCTTGGTTGGTATCTGTTTACTTCTATACTGATTGTCTTATAACAACTGTTGTTAACGTATTTACTATCTTTATTAAATATATTTATTTGACAAATGTAGCTCTGTGTTTAGAAAAGTCGTATTAATTGTGATACACAAGGACATATATCTTGCTATTTATATAATGTGTTATTCAAATTAGGAAAACGTAGAGGCATAAAGTTTTACAACAGTACCAGTTGTGATAATATGTGCTTAGAAATGAGACTTTATATAATTATCCACAATTAGCGACTCGTCTGGTGATATTATTTGCATTTGCATTCGTCACTGGATGTTACTCTTCAAGTCAGGGTCATTACGGTTTTCACAGTTTTCCGGTTGTTGACTGATTTTGTCTTATGAGTTTTGACTTTCCCTTTGTAAGATTGCTCGGAGTTCGGTAATTTTGTTATTACCCTTATTCATAAATAATGTATTTCATTTGTGTTAAATTGGCGTTACCTTACCAATTAATACAAAGATACAGAATACATAAATTTATAGTGCTTACCTCCAACGACAGACCTCTCTTCTATAGCAATAAAAGCATCAGTGGTGTATGGCTGTATATTATCTGGTACTGTCCAATAAGCTTTCAGAGAATTCAAAGACATTTGTACATCTATATCATCTGTACAGGAAACCAAGTTATTCTACAAGGCAAAAGGATGGCAGATACATTAAAAGCATATAATGTCCAACAAGTTTTCCGAAAGTTAAGTGGAAAGATCGTTTATGAAATTATTTATCCTAGAATGTGGTGCAGTTGACATGAGCAAAGTTATTTCCTGAAAAAATACAGCATCAAAAATAGAGTAAAAAAAGGAAATCTATGTTACAGCGACAAATATTCCGATTGACAGAGAGTCTTTATTGATGAATATAACTTACTTCGTCATGATGTCGTAGTACAAAATCTGTAATAAAAAAGGAACAAATAAATCATACACGTCTATATATATAATAGATAACAATAAGTAACGATTCATAATATGAATTGAACATATAAAATGTTAAGGTTTTGCTCGAAATCCTTAATGATACAATCAAACCTGCCCATGAGGTCACCTGTATTAAAAAGTCATTTTTTTCTTGTCCTGTCATAGAAAATTTCATATGATTTGAATCTGTTTTAAGAGGTCACCTATCTTAAAGGGCCACTTTTTGTTTGTCCCAAAGGTGACCTCTTATTACAGGTTATTTGACACGGATCGATATAGGCATTCAATAGCTTGTTTCTCAATCCTGTTGTCAAAATAATGTGTAATAATATTGTATCATTTTTTTTTAATTACAGTCAAACCTGTCTTATGTGACCTTGCAAGGGAACAGTGAAATATGGTCACATAAGACAGGTGGTCACTTAATACAGGTTTAATTGCTATGAAATGCACTGTGAAGGGAAATAAAATTTAAGGTCACATAATACAAGTTATTGTTTAATAGAGGTGGTCACTAAAGCAGGTTTGACTATATATGCATTACATTTGAACAATAACAATTGTTTACACTTAACTGTTGATATGTACTTGTCAACCAATATTCACAGTTATCAACCAAAACATTTTTCCGAAAGTGTTAAACACCGCTAGTAATAAACAATACATTTTGTGCCTGTCCCAAACCAGGACCTTAACTAATCGCATCGGTGGCGTAATGGTTAGCGTGTTCGCCTCGAGTGTGGCAGATCAGGGGTTCGAGCCCCGGTCGGGTCAAGCCAAAGACTATAAAATTGGTATTTGTTGCTTCTCTGCTAAGCATGCTGCATTAAGGAGTAAGAGCAAAGACTGGTTGGCTCGGAATCAGAATAATGTGTCCAAGTGGAGTGACATGTTAATCCGCGGACTGTTGTTTCAATGAGCTAGCACTATAAAAATCCAACTCAGCGTGTTGGTCTCGTACAAAGTGGACCTTATCATCATCTCATTGAAAATTAACTTGTTCTCGCCATGATATAGCTGAAAACTTGCTGAGTTGGCATTAAACAACAATCACTCACTCACTCAGGACCTGGATTTCCAACGTCATATTTCTTGGTTTGTTTTGTGTTTGTTCAGGTGAGCGGTAGTTGTTAGTTTTCTTGATATTAATGATATCATAAACCATCATTGTTTAAACTCGTGTTTTTAAATCAATTTGGGTATTCTGCTGTCAACTCAGGTCATTGTTTGATAAAGGTCATATTAAGGTCAAATAAATAAGCAACTATGTTTTGCAGTTATGAAAGATCTACATTTGTGTTGCATGTCTTTAACCATTATATCCAATAGGATTCTTCTTTCACATATATATTTCAGAAATTAATTATTGGATGGTTGGGAACGATAAATTGTGAGTAAATAGAAATAATGAAACTGCAACACTTATCACACTACTTTATACAAATATTACTAAAGATTCATAAAGATATTTCATGTAAATCAGTTATACCCTCATCAAATGTCGCAACTTGTATTTGAAACAAAAATAAAAAGACATGCAAGAATCAATTTGTCCATCGATAAATAGCTTTTCCAGTTTATTTAAGATTTCCACAATATAGACAAAATTACACATATGAAACAAAACATTAAAAAGATGGGATAAAACGAGATTTAACAGAATACAACAACGACAGTTGTAGAAAAAAGACCAGACAACTTTTACAAACCTGAGATTGAATTAGAAATATTAATAGATTCTAAATAGGTAAACAAAAACAGTCAGATAAGGTGTGAAACCACTAATTAATTTCTTTAAGGTTTTCTACTAAATTTGTGTTTTTTTCGAGCCTACCTGGCCATTTTATCTTAAGCTTAACCTTTCCAAGACCATATATTTTCTGAAATGTACATGATTCCTCTACGTTCTGTCAAAATATCTGGGCATGTTTAAAGTCTTGCAGTGAAATGCCATGCTACGGAAAACACCTACTCTAAAAATAGCTCGGTCATCCCCAAGAAATTCAGTATTTATAGGTTATGCATCAAATCCTCCATAGAGGTATTAAAATACAACTAAGTCCATCAAATTTGGGCTCAAAATAATCCCTATATATTTAACTTCAATTATCAATTTTAATTAGTCCACTCCATTCAGTAGTTTTCAAACTACTACAAAGCAAAAGGAACTTTTTTCTTGAAAAGGGACTACTTTCGTATATGTTCTAAGCTCTGATTGGTGAATTAGTGGTTTGACACCATAAGGAGAGTGGGAAAACTACCAAGACAGAATTTTTTTTTTAAATCTGCGAATTTTATCTGCTTGAACAAATAGAGAATTACTTTTAAAAGATGGAAAATGTTATATAACATACTTAGTAGAAATGTTTACATTAAATAGTTTAATTGTTTTCATTAATATACAAAACAATAAATATGTTTTGTTTATCATATGCTAGTTTCTTTTAGGCTGAATATATAAATGTACAGCTAATAAATATCAAATTTACAACTTTTTGTGAAGATACATTTATTATTGTAAGATAGTTGTCCAATTTCCAAAGAAAAGTCAATTTGAAGCTGGACCAGTAAAGATACTAAAGAAGAAATATTTTATTTTGAATATGTAACCATTTACACAGACTTTATGATTTATATTAACATTTCTAGTTAAGATTGTTTTGATTATCATTTGAATAGTGGTTTTCAAAAAGAAAGTATTTATAATATATAAAACACATGTACTAACAAATATCTCTTGGCATTGTTTATCATTAATGAGGACAAGGTCGTTTCAGTATTTAATGAATACCTCTTATAAATGTAAATGTAGCGATTTTACTATGATACAGTTCAACCTTGAGGTGACAAGGTTGAAGGGGGTTGTGAGTAGATTTTTTTCTACTTATTGGACTTAAATTAAAGTAAAAACTACTATATATAGAACACATTATTAATTTGAGGTCATAAAGAAAGTGACATATCAGAGTTCAAGATAATGAGGTTCTACTGTATATATATATAATATATCTTACCAACTCCTACTTTAAGATAAAATAGTATTACTGAGTTAATGTTATATTACAAAACAATTAAAACAAAAACAAAGTACATCATGAAATAGTTCCCCACAGTTGGTGTAACCATAATATTGTAACAATAACGTATGAAAGTTGGACGATATATCAATAGCGATTATCACATTTTACGATACCTAATACAATATGTTTTACAATTGACCGTGGGGAGACAATATTTGCATAGATAAAACATACTAAAGTATATTCAGCAGTAACACGTTCAGTTTTAATGTTTATTTTGCTTTTACCTCATTTTTGTATAATAAAACGTATATATCAAATTTAATGTGCACAACCCGTTTCTGGAATAACCTGTATCATGTAACCGCAAATTTTAAAGATTGGACATCCAAATAATATAAAAGTATTTTGGAGTAATACAAGCAACGGGACTAAATAGGATAGCCAAAATCGACCCTGGCCACTTATACCTGCAAGAGGAGAACATTAGTATTGATAATAATATTGGAAATTTCAATAATAAATATATCTGATAAACTATGTCAGTGCCGGAGAACACCCATGGTCTAATTGTTGTTTCATTAATCTAATTATTTAATATTGAACGTTTTTTATATTGCCAGATTTACAGTAATTAGTTTCTGTCAATTAATATAGCTCAATATCTCTGTTGTCTTTATGTGTCTTACAGCGCTGCTGAGATCGCATTGATTGATATTTATCTTTGTTGAAGCTCAACACGTTACATTCCTTTTTTCGACGACATACAGTATGATCATTTGTATCTCTACCAATTTATGTCACATTTGTAGTTCAAACAGGAGACATGCATAAATATATTTATTATCAACATTCTAAACCAACCTGTTACATTACATGGTTCGCCATCATGAATAATCACCCCAGATAGCACGTCATTTTCCGTTACTATGGTAACTCCATCAGAAGAAACCTCTGTATTACCAGCTGATGTCACAGCAATCACAGTGAAGTAATATTTCTGTCAAAAGAAAACAAATTGATGAAAAGCCTGGGTATCTCTCTCATCTCATTAGTCTGAAGCTTGGGATATGCAAGAGAGTTTGAAGATACCAAAGGGGTAATGAAAATCTGTAAATCGAAGACGAACAGACAACACAATGGCCAAAAGAAAAAGTACAAAAGGACAAACAACGATCTACAAAACATCCACATAAAACTAAAGATTGAGTAACAAGAACCCCACTAAAAACTGGGGGTGAAGTCAGGTACTCCGGAAGGATAAGCAGTTCCTGCTCCACTAGTGGCACAGGAACTGCTTACCTGATATACATTGTGTAAATGCTATTATTCTTAATTTTCGCAATATATTGTTATGCCAACAGAGTAACATTGCATATTCTATATATACCACATTCTTTATAAATGATAGCAATGCGATGTTTAGATTGTAGAATATCTAACCACGACATCAACTCAAAATTAAATTTCTAAAGGACGTCATATCATTGGATACTTAACAATATAGTGTACAATTGTTTAATATGTAGTTCGATTCGATCAACTTGTTTGCAACAAAAAATGTTTTAAATGTGAGATGTGTATAGCAACTAGTCTTGTCAAATATACACATCTCACTTAAAGTAGAAAGTTATAACAAAAGTAAACGTGAAACTTCGACATAACATGTACTATGTGGTTTAAACCGAAAACAGAGTGTCTTACGAGATGGTGAACAATTACATCAATATCAACAAAACGAACAATCTATTTATTTTAACATTACCTGGTATGGAGTAAGAGACAGTCCTGTTTCTTTATGTGACAAACTGGTTCCCACGTTTTTCATAGAAATAACATCATCTCCTCGATAAGTACTACCAATACTTATTTTATATGTTACGTCTAAATGTGGATGAACAAACCCAGACCATCGACTTGCCATACTGGTCGTGTCTGTCTGGAAATCTAGGTCTTCTATGTCCTGATAAATTGATAAACAAAGATACTAAGAAAATGTTGAAAATATCAAAAGGGTAATTAAAAACCGTATGTTGCAAAAGAACAAACAATACAATGGCAAAATGAAAAAGGATTGAGCATTACGAACACCACTAAAACCAGGAGTGAACTCATGTGTTCCGGAAGGGTAGGCAATGCCTGTTAGACTAGTGGTACTCGTCGTGTTAACTCTTGTAAAATATATTAACAATGTTGCAAAAAGTATTTCTGCAACAATTAATATTCTCAAAACATATCCTAAAGTTCGTTAATACTTTTATTATACCATCAGATATCTGTAGCTGTGATCAGAATTGTCTTCTGACTTACATGAGAGAATACTGTCTGTCTGTCTGTCTGTGTTTTCTAGTATTTTAAGAATCATTTTGTAATGATATAAACAAAATTCCAACTATGTCACGATATATTTTTTTTTATTAATTAAAGATTCAATATAAAGCATTTCCTATCTACATGTACCATATCATTGAGATGAGCACATGTACCTGTCTTTGGTTTCGTTTGGTTTATGATGCTTAACGCCACCTTCAACAATTTTTCAATTATATAGTGGCAGTCAGTTTTATTAGTGAAGTAAACCGGAGTACCAGGAGAAAATCACCGACCTGTCGTAAGTAACTGACGAACTTTATAACATAATGTTGTATCAAGTACATCTCACCATGAATGGGATTCGATCTCATAACTTTAGTGGTGATAGACACTGACTGCACAGGTAGTTGTAAATCGAACTACCAGATGATAACGACCACGACGGCCCTCTTTTATTTTGCAAGAGTACATTATTGCAATATACATACCTTAAGTGGGATTTCAGTAGGAAAAGTCTGAAAAATAAAAGGTTGTTATATAGATAATAAATTATATTGCTTAATTAAATGTCTTTGACATTTTTTGAAGGAGTGGGAACCAGAGAGGTAAAGGAAGTGATTTGAAGGGGGTCTGGGAGTCAATGAGAAGGACCTGGGGGTCAAGGAGAAGGAACTGGGAGGTAAGATGAATGGAGCGAAAGTGAGGTTGACATAGACAATGCATCACAGATAAACAAAAATGTGGTACACATCGAAAGACTGCAATTAGCAAAAATGGCAAAGCATTGCCTGGGAACAGGAAGTCAATGGATCTACATATCCAGTCTCTCATCATACTTTGCAAATGGAGGGGCCATCGTGGCCGTGATCGTATGGTTGTTGGATTTACAATTATCTATGCAATCAGTGCTTATCACCACTGATGTTTTGGGTTCGACACCCGCTCAAGGCGAGGTGTACAACATTATGTGATAAATTTTGTCAGTGGCTTGCGACGGGTCGGTGGTTATCTCCGGGTTCTGCGGTTTCCTCCACCAATAAAACTGACCGCCACGATATAACTGAAATATTAATGAAAGTGGCATTAAACACCATAAAGCAAGTAAGCTTAGCAAACGGCCAGATCTTTCTACCAAAATATATTCACATAAACCATAATTACATTAAGCTTTTATTATTAGCAATAATGAAACAATGAATCTAATGTACTTAATAGTGAAATGTTAGTTTTATTTGAATGCATTTTCTGGGAAAAGTACTATTTAAGATAACGATCAATCGATTTTGGAATTCATGATGAAAACGTAGATATCAAATTTAGTGCGCACGACACGTAATTATCATCATCCGGTGACGATGTTTCAAAGGTGACATTGACAAATGTTGGTTACTGATTTATTTTTGGCTGTATAGAAAAAAACGACTGTAAACAAGATCAGTGTATTTTGTTGTTAGATACATTTCCTATATTGCTTTCTCCTTAAAGAATATGTTTAATTTGGCTTATTAGAATCGAAGCCATAGTCTGGATGACATTATTTTCGTTGACTTTGTCCATCTGTGTTGCCCAGGAAAAACTGTTTTACTAAAATAATGTTACCTTGCTAAAATATATTACAAGCAATAGCTTCCATAAATCATTTTTTAATGAAGAAGCAATTAAGTATGTAAAGGTATGACTATAATGATATAACATAATAACACAACTCACCTGTGTGTCAATATCTAGGATGACACCCTCTGCAGGTGGTTGTACATCATGTATATAAGGACTAGATGTCTGGATCATAACCAGCCCAGCTGTATTGGTCACTTTGATAGAGATGTAATAAGTATGATGTCCATGTATGCTCCATTCTAATCCTGAGATGTTGACTGCTGTACATGTAGGAGGTGAAGATAAAGTACATATAGCACCAGCTTGTAGTGGTTTATAGTTCTGATTCTCTGTACCATATTCTTTGTTTCCTGTAAAAATATTGTTTCCCGCAGTTGAACTTCTAATCATATTTTCATGCAGATTTTGCAATGTCAAATCAATGCAAGTTGTGAAAAGTCAGCTTTACCCCTATTATGTGGACAACACAATGAAAAAAATACAGTACACTGTCGGAACAGTTACAAATTCTAATAGAAAATCGTAGAAATAGAAATAAAATATATATGCCCCTAACACACATACATTTGTATATATGTATATGACTGCTCTCTTTCCGAGCTTACATGCATTTCAATAAAAATGGCTTGGTTAAATATTCTTTTGGGGCCAAACATATTTTTTAGTGAACTGATGCTGTCATGCAAGTCTTTTCCGCATGCGAGTAAAATCTCAACTCCCCATATAAATGGATAAGCAAATAAAATTCTATTACCCAGCTTAGAACAAGAACCAGCAAAGGACATATATAGTCATCCCCATTTGGCAAGTGTTCTTGTTATTGTAAAGTAGCATGGCGACCTGAATGATAGACTAGTATTAATACTAAACAAGAAAGAAATCGAGTTCATTTAAAAATAAATATGTTAAAACTCTATACTAAGGGACCGACCATTTAACTTGAAGGGGGGGGGTTATGGTTTTTTGTTTCGTTCAGAATTTTTTTTTCGGACAACACAAGAGTTAGAATATTTATTTTTTCTGTCGCGCAAAGCGTGAAATTTTTTTCCAGAATTTAACAGTAGGTTATATGACAAAAACTCTGAATCAGATTTTTTTTTTTCTCCACCGAAATCAGAATATTTTTTTCAGCAACAATGGGAATCAGAATATTTTTTTAGAAAAAAAACATAACCCCCCCCCCCCCTCTTTCAAGTTAAATGGTCGTTCCCTAAATGCAAACATACCAACAGCAAACTCATAGTTCATATCAAACAGCTCTTCACTATCTAAAACAGCATTGCTTGGCCATGAGGCTACCAGATAGTCTCCAAACAGGGATACAGTAATGAACCCAGTAAACTCTGGTGGTGTTGTATCCATAAAACAGGGACCCAATGTCTGAAAACATTAAAATAAATACATTCAGGTATACAACATCGTACAATAAGGCATGTATCAAGTGAATGTAAATCAACACAGGAGATTGTATGTATCGTTCAAACGAATATGTAATGCAGAAGCTAATGCAACTCATTATCTAATCAAAATATTACCGTCAATCCCTCAACGTTAGATTTACTGATGGTCTTTATAATAATGTAGAATCTTGTGGCATCTGGTATATTTCCATGCATCACTCTATGATGGGCATGCTGCTTTGTGGACTGAAACGACATTATGTCTGGTGCTGCACTCCCTGCTGTAGATGAGAATCCTACTTCATAATCATAGACTTTGGCAGGAATATCTATTTGTTCCCATGACATCTCCATCTAAAAATATAAAACAAACCTAAACACTCACTAATATCGTAGTTAAGGTGCCATTAAACACTGTCAGGAAAGTGATTGGTCGTGTCTTTGTGTGTTGGAGGTATCTATTTGCCTCTTTCTACGATGTTTCTAGGAGATTTTGGAAATGTTCCGACAGTGTGGTATTTTTTTGTTTTCCAATCTATTTTAAAACCTTACTATCTTCAATAATGAAGTTTAATGAATAGCATTGACATTATATTCATTAATTATACGACATATTGATAAAGACATTATTTTAATGAATAAAAGATATTAAGATGCTGATATATCTTGTGTAACCAACAATGCGTATTGCGTATATTATCCCAGTATCATTATAAGATTCGATTTGAAGATACTACCATTAAATGTTAAATCACTAACTCGAAACACTAGGGGAGTTGTTTATAAACATCAACGAAACGTACCAAAGACGATTTAAATAAAGTTAATCCGATACTGCTAGGAGCCCCAGATGAATTACTGCAAAATATGTTCCCGTCAACTTCCACAGCAGTATTGTTTTCATACTTTTCTAAAGGGTAGAGATCAATCTCGCTTAAAGTCGTTGCTTTGTTCCTGTGAAAATAATTAAATAACACTGCATTCATCTCAATAAATAGCTAACAACAAAGTAAACCGCATCAATACAGATATTGCATTTATTTTGATCTGATATAGGGTCCAGAAACCTAGCTTTAATTGCAGTACCTGTACCAAGCGTGGTCATGTATTTGTGTGTTAGAGGTCATGTATTTGTGTGTTAGAGGTCATGTATTTTTGTGTTAGAGGTCATGTATTTGTGTGTTAGAGGTCATGTATTTTTGTGTTAGAGGTCATGTATTTGTGTGTTAGAGGTCATGTATTTGTGTGTTAGAGGTCATGTATTTGTGTGTTAGAGGTCATGTATTTGTGTGTTAGAGGTCATGTATTTTTGTGTTAGAGGTCATGTATTTGTGTGTTAGAGGTCATGTATTTTTGTGTTAGGGGTATTGATTTTTCCTCTTGTGGTTTTCTTTTTCATTTTATTAGAACTTTAATAAATAAACCTGGTTGTTTATATTCACATTAGAATCCTCTTAGCAAACTGAGAAGTATATGCCTGTTGGCGAAAAGGTGAATTATCAAAAGTGCATACATCTTATATTTATTCATGTTTCCTGTAATTAGTAATGGTATTTATAATATTTCAGAAATTCTGAAGAAGTTGTTCATCTCAAGTATAATTTGATATCAATGTTCTCACAAGGCCCACTTTCCCCTGGTCACAGCTCGGCTAGTTTTTTGTCAAGGGCTTATTGATAGTTAACACAGTATCCAGTTTAATATCATTTATTAAATGACGTAGTTCTTTCAAAACATAAAAGAAGATATATTCAGATATGTATTCTGGAACCAATTGATTCAGTGATTTAAAAACTAATCTGGCATAGGCATCCATTTCAGTTTATTAAAGAGTACAGTAGATGGTGTCATAACGTTTTTTTCATTCAAAATAATACGTGCTGCCCTTTTATGAAGTTTAAAAATCTTATAAATATTCGCAGCATTTTTTGCACCTGACCATATAGTACAACAATAATTAAAGTGTGGAAAAATTACAGAGTTATAAACTTTAAGTAAAGCAAAACTGGACATAAAAACTTTTCAACCGTCGTAAAACACCTAATTTCTTTGATATCTTTTTGGTTAAGACATCAATATGATATGACCAAGATAATGGACAATCAATATTTACTCCTAAGGGTTTAGCTACATCAACAGTTTCAAGAACAATATAATTTATTTCAATACAAATCTTTCTACATTTTACCAACCTTTGTGTTGTCCCAATCAACATACACTGTTATAGTGACAGCCGGAAACTTGTGGCCGTAATGAAAGCGGGAGGTTTGGCGCTTTAAAATCTGATTCAACCCACCATTTCTTTAGAAATGCCTGTACCAAGTCAGGGTCATTACGGTTTTCAGTTTTCCGGTTGTTGACTGATTTTGTCTGTTTATATAATTATGAGTTTTGACTTTCCCTTTGTAAGATTGTTCGGAGTTCGGTAATTTTGTTATTACCTTTATTCACAAATGTGACAGTAAAAGTTATGTTAAGGTTAAGGTTTATGGTGTTTAACGTCACTTTCAACAATATTTCTCAAGTATATCGTGATGAACAATTTTATTGGTGGAGGAAACTGGAGTACCTGAAGAAAACCACTGACCTGTCGCAAGTCACTGACAAACTTTATCACATAATGTTGTATCAAGCACATCTCGCCTCTGCAGGATTCGAACTCACAATATTATTGGTGATAGGCACTGATTACTTGGGTAGTTAAATACAATTACCATACGATCACGACCCTGATGTCCTCTTTTAATATTTTAGATAAGCTGTACATCTCGGGTATAACTTGATATTAGTGTTCTCAAACGGCCTACCGCACAAATTTGGCAACTTCTTGCGAAGTATCCGTAAGCTATGACACATTTGTTCAGATACTTACACACAATCCATTGTAGGATTAGATATCAATCTTCTCACACGATCTGATCCAAGGATGTAATAATTAGTTTGTGTAGTGTCCGTAACCAGACCACCAGTTATTAGTGAATCTTTAACGACTACTTCTTTAATATCTGGTACAGAGCTGTCTATAGTTACACCATCAGAACAGACTGGAACTGAAGGGTCTAAAGCTCTGTTGTAGGCCACAACGGTGAAGTAATACGTTCCATCACGACTGACAGTATGGCTAGCAAAAGTGTTGTATGTTTCGACAACCTAGAATTAAAAAAAGAGAGAAAAATAATATGTCATTATTTCTAGTGGAGCAGGAACTACTTACAATTCTGGAGCATCTGAGTTCACCACCAGTTCTTAGTGGGGTTTTTTTGTTACTCAATCTCTGGTTTTCTGTGTAGTGTTCTGTAGATCAATATTTGTCTTTTTGTGTTTTATTTTAGCCATTGTATTGTCTGTCATTCTTAGATGCACGGCCTCTGATTACCCCTCTGGTATATTCACACTTTTCCTGATAAAAATATATGCTGGTGGATTATTTGTCACCCATGTAATCATCCGCCAGTAGTCAGTGCTTTGGTTTATTATATATACGCATGTATATAAATGTGTGTTTGAGTGTGCTTGGCTAATTGGAATGTACATTTTCTAAGTAATGCAATTTATGAATACTAAGGCCAATTCTGCTTGTCATTGGTGACATTTTATAATTAGCGGATGTTGTCTTTTAGGCCTTTTGGTTTACTTGCTTCAAAAAACTTTTCCAATCTTTTGACTCTGAGCGTATCCGATGATTGTTTTTCCAGAAACGTGCCATGCACACTAAATTAGATATCTAGATCTAAGGACATGAATTATATTTACTGTGATGAACTAGTACTATTAGAAATTAAGGAGGAATTTACAAAGTTTGTGATTTAAGGAATATAATAAAAACATAAATAAGCAGTTAATAGACCATTTTAAAAATATAAAAAAATAACCTTTATCTGATTTATGTCGTGAACCAATCTCGCGAAAATCCCTTCTGTTGTTACTATAATATATGCCAATATTATTGTGACATTTCGTTTTGACTTTCCACTACGCAGACATACAGTTGTTTTTGATTTAGGTATAAGAATTTGTTATTGCCGAAATTGAGCATTGCCAAGAGAATGTGGAATCGACATGCCTTTCATTGCCAAGAGAATGTGGAATCGACATGCCTTTCATTGCCAAGAGAATGTGGAATCGACATGCCTTTCATTGCCAAGAGAATGTGGAATCGACATGCCTTTCATTGCCAAGAGAATGTGGAATCGACATGCCTTTCATTGCCAAGAGAATGTGGAATCGACATGACTTTCATTGCCAAGAGAATGTGGAATCGACATGCCTTTCATTGCCAAGAGAATGTGAAATCGACATGCCTTTCATTGCCAAGAGAATGTGGGATCGACATGCCTTTCATTGCCAAGAGAATGTGAAATCGACATGCCTTTCATTGCCAAGAGAATGTGAAATCGACATGCCTTTCCCCTTTAAAATATAAGACAATCATATGATTCACATTTACATTCACTTTAATATACATTTGTACTTTTTACAGTCTAGATTGTATACGACAGAATGAAAACAATAACACTAACATCTGGATGGGTTTGATTCAAATCAAAGTGGCTTGTATCTGCACAGGTAGTACCAACAATATATTGGTAGAAAGCTATTCCACTCTCTCTGTCAAAGAATTGGTCCCAGTAAGCATTAAGGTTCATTCCTTGTTGGTAGTCTATTTCTGGATTTCCTGGAAGGCCATCATGAACCGCTCCTGAATGTGGTGGACTTATGTCTATTGTTATCTATATTGAAATAAAATGTAGATTGTAAATAACTAGCAATGAATATAGGGGACTAATGTCGTGTGTAAACTGATAAGTTACTTAATTTGTTTTTAATGTCATTAATCATATTAGGGAACGATCATTTAACTTGAAGGGGGGGGTTATGGTTTTTTTCTAAAAAAAAATATTCTGATTCCTAATGTTGCTGAAAAAAATATTCTGATTTTGGTGGAGGAAAAAAAAATAATCTGATTCCGAGTTTTTGTCATATAACCTAATGTTGAATTCTGGAAAAAAAAATTGCGCTTTGCACGACAAAAAAAATAAATATTCTAACTCTTGTGTTGTCAGAAAAAAAATTTCTGAATGAAACTAAAAACCATAACCCCGCCCTGCAAGTTAAATGGTCGGTCCCTTAATCAAGTAGAGAAGAACGTATTATGTATTTGTGTCGCATTATTATCAATGCACCCGTTTAGAAACTTGCAAAGATCTTAACAAGTTAGAAAATCACTAATGTATATTCAGTAGGTTTTTGTCTTCCATTAATACAGTGTCTCTTATGTGAGACCAATCTGATGGAATAATGTATCGAGTCTATAATCTGCATATGACGATTGTCCAATGAACTCTCAGTACATCCAATAACCCATATGGCTGACTTTGCATACTACTGATCCACTTTTTAAACCAAATACATTTTAAACACTTGATAAACTAATACTTTTTCAAGAGAGTTGGAATATATTGGTACATATTTATAAGTATGTTTTTTTAGTTATTGTAATAAAGAAAAGGCATATTGTGTGATGAATATTGTTTTGTATCTGGGACCATTAGTTATTGAATGGCATTATTGGAAATCCTGAAATTTAGACTCCTATTCAATAAGCCAGCATGTGACATGGAGTAAGCCTTTTTACCTTAGAAGATATCAAATTTTATTCAATGTTACAAACAACAAGAGTAGATGGAGTTTGATTGTCAATTATTACAAACCTTTTTTGTTGCCATGGTTGTTCGATTGGCTTTGCTTGTGACAGAAATCTCTATGAAGTAATCAGAGTCATGTACACCTTTGTCTAAATTAAGTTGTAATCCTCCATGTGCTTTAATTTCTGGCTTTATTTGGAAATGTCGGTGGAAACATCCCATAAATGATGTACAGTAGCAGTTAGCTCCCCTTGCATATGATCCATATGCTGTTTGGCATTCAACCAAATCCTTCAATAGAAAATAACACATAAATGCATTCAAGTACCTTCATATTTTGTGACAGGTCAGTGGTTTTCTCCGGGTACTCCGGTTTTAACCTGACCATCACGATATAACTGAAATATTGTTGAAAGTGAGGTTAATCCTAACCCTACAATTATAGCATGCCTGTTTCTAAAAGCAAAAACTACATGATTATGACTAACGAAGGAAAGGGAACACTTACATTTTTATTGTGGATTTTAAAATATGATATTGCAAAACAAGAAATGTGGTAGAAAAATTGATGGTTTAAAAAAATATTTTATTACAGTCGAAACTCTGGTCAGGCGAATATTGGTTGATTGATTGATTAATTGGTGTTTAACGCCAACATTAGCAATATTTCAGTTACATCATATCAAGCGAATATGGTTGTTCAATTAATGACAATTTCACACATCTTGGATTGTTGCAAAACCTTCATTGTAACATAGATACCGGTATCCTGTACCAGTGATTTGATTATAAAAAAAAATGCAGATATTTAATTTAAATCAAAAAGAAAAAAATATAAATGTGTAACTTTCAACCATAGATATATCTAGTAAACCATGTCAGCGTCGAAACACAGATTATTGAATGGATGGTACCATTGAGGATTAATAGTCCACCAGCAGAGGTATTTGTAATAATGTAATTATTAATAAAACTAAAGGTTCTCCTCCCTGTGACCTTAGTTGATTTTGGCTATCCTGTTTAGGCCCATTTGACTTTCCAATCTTTCGACTTTGAGTGTACCTGATGAAGGTTATTCCAGAAACACATCGTGCGCACTGAATTTGAAATCTACATCTTGGTTACAGCCTATAAATCACTACATACTAACAACATTGTCAATCCCAAGTTTTATAGGAATAACTTTTAAGTTTTGTGTTAATACTTACAGCTGCATGACCTTGTGCTACAATATCTTCATGACCATGTTCTATATAATTTCCATAGTTATCATAAATCTTCCAGTAGACAGAATCTAATCCACTGTGGTCATCGTAGGCCTCCCACTCAATTCTAAAGAACCAAAATACATGCATAAAGTAATGAATGTTAGAACGACGAAGTAGTATAGGGAATAATTATGACATGCAATTTATTATTAGACTTTAACAGTCTAATTTGATTGCATGACATTGTAAACCAAACACATTTTTGTGCAAGTTCTAAGACAGCACGTGGATTGCCAGTGTCATATGTCATGGTCTTTTCTTGTGTTCAATGGTTTGAGGTGAAGAGGTGATTGTTCATTTTGTTGATATTGGTAAAAATGTTGACCATCACTGTTTAAACTTTCTGTACGTTATACAGTAAGATTACCGTGATTTTGTATATAATTCTTATATGATTTACATAATTAGAAATCCTATACTCTGACAAAAACCTCGCCTGATATAAGTGCTTATGGAGGCAGGGTTTTTGTCAGTTTATTTTTCGAGAGACGATGTTCACCGGACTACTTTTTACGCAATGATAATAAAAAAAGATAAAAGAAACAATGTTTATTGTTAGATATGAAATAAAATAATAAATGCCAATGAAAAAAAAGCTTGTATTGTTGACATAAAAAAAAATTCCGGAAAAAATACTTAAGACAACCATCTATCGACTTTGACTTTTGTAATATATCGTCACCCTGTGACGTTGTTTACAAGGGACGCTGATTGACACAAGCTGTGGTTACTGATTTATTTTACAATTTTGTGAGCATTTTACTTGTTTGAGTAGCTAAATGCAATATGCCATCAAATTGGAAAATATCAGTAACTTAATTACATCACCGTCCAGTTATCAATGTAGGAAAACAATGTTAGTGCATTTTGTTATTCATGGCCGACACACATCAATGGAATGTATGTGTACGTATTGGGGATCTCCAAAGATAAATTTTCAAAACAAATGAAAAAAAAAAATACTTAGTTACAGAATTATAAGGATTAAACGCATTTTTTCTGGAGTTTATTGATGTATAACCTGGACCAAGTCATTCACAAACTTACATAAAAGTCTTTGGACTTTTATTTGTTTGTGAGTGAATTGGTCCAAGTTATACATAAACTCCGGAAAAAATGTGTTTTATCCTATAATAATTTAACTTCCCCCATCTTATTCTTCTCACATGATAAACATTCAAGGCTGTAGGTACGTTTTTGCTATAACATAATACTTTATGTTGAAATCGTCTGTTAATAAAACAATTTAGATGCCCAGTGAAGCAAACCAATACCTTAAGTTCCTTGTTTTACAATATGTCTCTAACCCAGGGTTAGCAAGCAATTGAATCAAGTCCATATTGTTTTTTCTACTTTCCAAAGATATAGATGTTAAAGTAACTATTACTATGGATATATATATTTAATAAATAAGTCGGGTAGGGATAACGAGTAGTAACATTGATTTGCTCTTCCCTGAAGCCTATATTATTCAAAGTCAAAATTGTATATTATTATTAAAAACAAAGTTTAAATACTAGTATAAACGCGCCACTATGTCTGTACAAATCTAGGGGAATGAACGGTCGTGTATATGTATATTAGGGATATCAATTTGAGTTCTTTTTGTATGATATTACGATTGGATATTGGAACTGTTCTGACGGTGTGGTACTTTTTCTTCTCAAATAAACTACAAAAAAAACTTCATGAAAGCAGATACGTTTGTTTTATTTTCAATTCATTAACAAACAATTGTGAGCATACTTACATGCTAGAGTAGACAACATTGCTATTTCAATTTCACGTACCATAGTTAGTTGTTTAGATGTATTTAAGTATAATATTATAATCTTAGGATTTATTGCTGTCTACGTGTTACTGGTTCTTTAGTTTTATATGTATGTTTTTTTAGATCGTTGTTTGTGCTTTTGTGCTTTTTCTTTTTGCCATTGTGTTGTTTGCTCTTCTTCGATATATGGATTCTGATTACCCCTTTGGTATCTTCAAACTCTTCTTGTATTTTATTACAGTTGACATACATCTTGATTGTGTCTTACGTAGTTATTATCAGTTTATTTTGACAACCTTACTTACTGAATATTTTTTTGCCACTACTGTAAAAGTACTACATACTAGTAACTCAGTACATTGAAATGAAGTACTATTGTCTACGAACAAAAAAAGTTCTTTTATATTACCATTCATGGTATTTGCCCTTTTTCACGTTTTCTTACACAGGACGAAGGTAAAATACTGATGACAAACGTTCCAGTTAAGTGGACACATAGACGTTGATATATTTGCATGGTATACAACGTTCCACAGAAGAAGTTCATACTCACGTCATCTTAGTAAAATCTTCTAAACTGTGAACACTAACATTAAGTCTGTCTCCTCTTGTTAGCCATAGATTTTCTATGATAGGAGGCGTGGCATCTCTGTAAACCGTCACCGTTTCATCGTTATAGTTCCCTAGTATGTCATAGGCTTGTACAGTTACATTCAGTTGGTCGCCATCAGCCCAGTTTATCGATAACCATTCAAACTGATCCTTCAGTTGTGAAGTTGGAAGAGAGGTGAATGGCCTTGAATCCTTCAAAGCTGAGCCATGAACTTCAAACGATACTTTGAAATCAACAATACCTGAAATTAATGGAAAAAATAGGATTAAATTATTTGGTTTAAGCACATTTTATTTCTCAAACATATGTAATACAAGATGCAAATTGCAAAAATAATGCAAATAATTCAACTATGCTTATATAAATCTCCCTAACAATATTCATGCATATTTTTTTTTAAATACTACATTTTGTAATAGATGTTTAAAGGCAATATTAAAAAAATAAAAAATAAAAAAAAGGTCTCTATAAGCATCAAATCCTGCAACATATTTTGATTGTGATTAAAATGTATCGAATTAAAAATTGAAATTAAGATACTATATTACTATGTATTTACTTTTGAATAAGTTTACATTTTTTTTTTTAAGAATCTTGTAAAAGTCGAGACGTTGTTAGATGTTGAAATGATAGCAAAATAGCTCTGGTGGATATTTGTATTTATTATCAATAGTGTAGAATGTCTACGAATATTTTTGTTTTGTTTTAATTTAATTTTTTGATTTTGTTTGGGGTTATTTGTTGGGTTTTTTGTTTTTTTAAATTTTGCTTTTTGTATTTTTTTTGTTTTTTTGTTCTTTTTTGTTTTTGTTTTTTGCTTTTTTTTACTTGAGATTTCATTTTGAAAATCTAAGCAATCAATTTCTGTTTCTTGAAATTCGGAATGTCACACAAATAGTAGCCTCGTTATAGCAAAGCAGACAAAATTGTGCTAAAGATGGGTGTAATTCAAAGAAGTTTATTTACTTTGTAATTCAGGTCTATTTCATTATTTTGTTCGCAAATAAAATAAATCGCTGCATCAAATCTTCAAAATTGATATTGAAACAAGAAAAAAAGAGAGATATCTTCACCTTCACATCTTTTATTAATAATATGCCTGAAGTTTCCTAAAACTTTGTACAAATGAATCAACTGGAAACTAATTCGTTTTACATTTGTATTATCACTAGTCTACCTATATCACATTTACTCATATATGGAAAACATGTCCCCATCACTTCACTAAGAGACAAGGTTTGGGCCAATAAAACTACTGTAACCCAGAAACTTATTATTGAAATGTCTGTAGCAAGCCCGGAAAGGGTGTTTTAATGTATAAGTGTATATGTGCGAGGGGTGTCAATTTTTTCTCTTTCTATAATTTTCAATTGGATTGTTGAACTGTTTAGATAGTGTGGTATTTGTTAAACTGTTTAGACATTGTAGTATTTGTTGAACTGTTTAGACAGTATGGTATTTGTTGAACTGTTTAGACAGTGTGGTATTTGTTGAACTGTTTAGACAGTGTGGTATTTGTTGAACTGTTTAAACAGTGTAGTATTTGTTGAACTGTTTAGACAGTGTGGTATTTGTTGAACTGTTTAGACAGTATGGTATTTGTTGAACTGTTTAGACAGTGTGGTATTTGTTGAACTGTTTAGACAGTGTGGTATTTGTTGAACTGTTTAGACAGTATGGTATTTGTTGAACTGTTTAGACAGTATGGTATTTGTTGAACTGTTTAGACAGTATGGTATTTGTTGAACTGTTTAGACAGTGTGGTATTTGTTGAACTGTTTAGACAGTGTGGTATTTGTTGAACTGTTTAGACAGTGTGGTATTTGTTGAACTGTTTAGATAGTGTGGTATTTATTGAACTGTTTAGACAGTGTGGTATTTGTTGAACTGTTTAGACAGTGTGGTATTCGTTGAACTGCTTAGACAGTGTGGTATTTGTTGAACTGTTTAGACAGTGTGGTATTTGTTGAACTGTTTAGACAGTGTGGTATTTGTTGAACTGTTTAGACAGTGTGGTATTTGTTGAACTGTTTAGACAGTGTGGTATTTGTTGAACTGTTTAGACAGTGTGGTATTTATTGAACTGTTTAGACAGTGTGGTATTTGTTGAACTGTTTAGATAGTGTGGTATTTGTTGAACTGTTTAGACAGTGTGGTATTTGTTGAACTGTTTAGATAGTGTGGTATTTGTTAAACTGTTTAGACATTGTAGTATTTGTTGAACTGTTTAGACAGTATGGTATTTGTTGAACTGTTTAGACAGTGTAGTATTTGTTGAACTGTTTAGACAGTGTGGTATTTGTTGAACTGTTTAGACAGTGTGGTATTTGTTGAACTGTTTAGACAGTGTGGTATTTGTTGAACTGTTTAGACAGTGTGGTATTTGTTGAACTGTTTAGACAGTGCAGTATTTGTTGAACTGTTTAGATAGTGTGGTATTTTTTGAACTGTTTAGACAGTGTGGTATTTGTTGAACTGTTTAGACAGTGTGGTATTTGTTGAACTGTTTAGACAGTGTGGTATTTGTTGAACTGTTTAGACAGTGTAGTATTTGTTGAACTGTTTAGACAGTGTGGTATTTGTTGAACTGTTTAGACAGTGTGGTATTTGTTGAACTGTTTAGATAGTGTGGTATTTGTTGAACTGTTTAGACAGTGTGGTATTTGTTGAACTGTTTAGATAGTGTGGTATTTATTGAACTGTTTAGACAGTGTGGTATTTGTTGAACTGTTTAGACAGTGTGGTATTTGTTGAACTGTTTAGACAGTGTGGTATTTGTTGAACTGTTTAGACAGTGTGGTATTTATTGAACTGTTTAGAAAGTGCGGTATTTGTTGAACTTTTTAGACAGTGTGGTATTTATTGAACTGTTTAGACAGTGTGGTATTTGTTGAACTGTTTAAACAGTGTGGTATTTGTTGAACTGTTTAGAAAGTGTGGTATTTGTTGAACTGTTTAGACAGTGTGGTATTTGTTGAACTGTTTAGACAGTGTGGTATTTGTTGAACTGTTTAGAAAGTGTGGTATTTATTGAACTGTTTAGACAGTGTGGTATTTGTTGAACTGTTTAGACAGTGTGGTATTTGTTGAACTGTTTAGACAGTGTGGTATTTGTTGAACTGTTTAGACAGTGTGGTATTTGTTGAACTGTTTAGACAGTGCGGTATTTGTTGAACTGTTTAGACAGTGTGGTATTTGTTGAACTGTTTAGACAGTGTGGTATTTGTTGAACTGTTTAGACAGTGTGGTATTTGTTGAACTGTTTAGACAGTGTGGTATTTGTTGAACTGTTTAGACAGTGTGGTATTTGTTGAACTGTTTAGACAGTGTGGTATTTGTTGAACTGTTTAGAAAGTGTGGTATTTATTGAACTGTTTAGACAGTGTGGTATTTGTTGAACTGTTTAGACAGTGCGGTATTTGTTGAACTGTTTAGACAGTGTGGTATTTGTTGAACTGTTTAGACAGTGTGGTATTTGTTGAACTGTTTAGACAGTGTGGTATTTGTTGAACTGTTTAGACAGTGTGGTATTTGTTGAACTGTTTAGACAGTGCGGTATTTGTTGAACTGTTTAGACAGTGTGGTATTTGTTGAACTGTTTAGACAGTGTGGTATTTGTTGAACTGTTTAGACAGTGTGGTATTTGTTGAACTGTTTAGACAGTGTGGTATTTGTTGAACTGTTTAGAAAGTGTGGTATTTATTGAACTGTTTAGACAGTGTGGTATTTGTTGAACTGTTTAGACAGTGCGGTATTTGTTGAACTGTTTAGACAGTGTGGTATTTGTTGAACTGTTTAGACAGTGTGGTATTTATTGAACTGTTTAGACAGTGTGGTATTTGTTGAACTGTTTAGACAGTGTGGTATTTGTTGAACTGTTTAGACAGTGTGGTATTTGTTGAACTGTTTAGACAGTGTGGTATTTGTTGAACTGTTTAGACAGTGTGGTATTTGTTGAACTGTTTAGACAGTGTGGTATTTGTTGAACTGTTTAGACAGTGTGGTATTTGTTGAACTGTTTAGACAGTGTGGTATTTGTTGAACTGTTTAGACAGTGTGGTATTTGTTGAACTGTTTAGACAGTGTGGTATTCTTATTTGCATTATTAAACACAATAATTACCATGCATGTGTTTGATTTCTATATTTGTTCTGTTTCCGTATAAATCTTCATATATAGGAGCTGAACCTGGTGCCATATCTAACACAGGGTTCAACCAACGGTTGTTTTTATGGCGGAAATTATAAAAACGTTCCGGCCAAATAATCTGAACCGTATTTGTGTCCTGTACTACCCATTTATATGATGTATTCTTAGAGGCTGTTTGACATTTGATGGGATCACCATGTAACGTTACAACTGATTGGTCATCATAGAAAAACAAGCCACGCCCCGTTTTCTCATTTCCGGCTTTGTCGAAAGCAGAGAGGTGGATAGAATAAACACCTGGTTCCAACACAGTCAAAGAACTCTGAAAAAATATATAGAAACAAACGTGTGCTGGTTACTCTTATTACAGTGTCCTTCTTATATCCATTGCCAAAGTTTGTACAAAGTTTGCAGATTAACACGACGGGTGCCACTAGTGGACCAGGAACTGCTTACCCTTCTGGAGGACCTGGGTTCATCCCCGGTTTTTAATGTGGTTCGTGTTACTCGACCATTAGTTTTATGTGTATGTTTTGTAGATCCTTGTTTGTCCTTTTGTACTTTTTCTTTTGGCCATTGTTTTGTCTGTTCTTCTTCGATATACAGATTCTGATTGCCCCTTTGGTATCTTTTGGCCACTGTGTTGTCTGTTCTTCTACGATATATGGATTCTGATTGCCCCTTTGGTATCTTTTGGCCACTGTGTTGTCTGTTCTTCTACGATATACGGATTCTGATTGCCTCTTTGGTATCTTTTGGCCACTGTGTTGTCTGTTCTTCTTCGATATACGGATTCTGATTGCCCCTTTGGTATCTTCAAACTTTTCTTATAAATAATCCACATGACATTACATACAAAAATACTGTATAAAGATATAAATATAAATAGCTATGACAACAGGAGTGTGTGGTATGGAATTACCCCTCCCCTTATTTTAACTTTCTGTTTACATAATTATTAGAGCAGAGGGCCAAGGCATGAAAGCTGCTGTTACTATATGATTGTATTCATATATGGACACGAAAACGTTATTTAAAGGAAAAGGAATGAAAGTCTATTGAGAATAAATATGTAACCAGATAGATGAAAAGGAGAGTGGTAATTCCATGCTACAAGTGATTCTGGTTGTGACTGCACACTTCTAAATAATATATTCTGGTTAATATATATGACAAACTACGATGACAAATAGTGCTAAAATATAAACAACAGCAACTTAAACGTGCAAAGACGTGAAAGACTCGCACATTCCACGTGTTAAAATGAATAAATATCGTGTCAACATTTTGTCAGAATGGATTCAAGCTTAACTATGTCACCTTAATGTTATCAATAATTACCAAAAGTACTGAATATGATGTGCTCTAATGTACTGAGTTATATTTTTGATACCAGTGTATGAATATATCGTATAACATAGCATTCTAAATCTTCAATTCTTTTGCTTGAAATAAACGAAATATGTCAGGACTTAAGTCAAAAGGTAATAGTAAAAATTCAATTCTTTACTATAATTTGAACAACTTTCTGATATCTTTAGAACTGAAATAAAATTATACTAATTAATATTCAATTTCTTCCGGAACAAAGACATTATAAAAGAATACATACAAAAAAAGTATTGTCTGGTAATACACATCATAAAATAATACATACAGAGAAAGTATTGTCTAGTATAAAAGAATACATACAGAGAAGGTATTATCTGGTAATACACCACTTTCCTTTGACATAAAACCGTCCAATAATCCATCTGTTGTAGACACTAAGTCAAATAACTGGTACTGGTAGTGTGATATACCAGCTAGATCATCTGTCCATCCTCCCCACGTGAATGATATGGTTGGCTAAAGTAGAACAGAATAATAATCGAATGAACATGCACAATTAATAAAGATGTGTTTTGTATCCTCCACTATCCATTTCAAAACCAGATCAAGTAACTGGTACTGGTAGTGAGATATATCAGCTAGATCATCTGTCCATCCTCCCCAGGTAAAGGATATGGTTGGCTAAAGTAGAATGAAATTATAATCGAATGGGTTGATTGATTGATTGATTGATTGATTGATGTTTCACGCCAACTTTAGCAGTATATCAGCTATATCGTGGCGTGAACAAATTTTATTAAACTTAGACATCTACAAGATCTAATGAGTATGCACAATTAATAAAGATGTGCTTTGTATCCTCCACTATCCATTTCTTTGATTTGTAGTTACATAAATGTTATACATGTAATACGTTTCCTCTTATCATTCGAGATAAGACTTGGCCATCAACAGTTAATAAACTATTTTGTCATTATACATGTATCATGAGAGATTATTTTTTTATTGTACAATATATCTTTATTTGAGTTCTATCCTGTTTTACTTCATCTGATATTAAAGTGAATTAAATCATGTAATTATAATTAAACCTAAAGTTCTGCTCCCTCAGCCATATGTGACCTTAGCCATATGTGACCTCAGCTATATGTGACCTTAGCCCATTTTTGCTGTCCTGTTTGAACCCTTTGGTTGTTTTTGTTTTGCTCCCAAAGATTTTTTATATTATTTGGCTTTCAAATATATGTATGTTGATCATACCCTGATGTTTATTGCAGAACCGTATCATGTGTACTAAGTTTGATATCTACGTTTTTATTACATTGCAGTGTTCAGTCTAGTCCAGTATTCCATATTTAACGTTGAATTAACGACAGTAGCTGGTTTTAAGAAAAGTATACATTACATATGTTTCAAAGCTCTTCTGTGAGAGTGTATAATTCATTACAGTTTAATGTAATCAAAATGGATTAAAATGTAAAGCAACAAATGATATCTATAGATATGATAAGATGTAAATCCACAAATGATATCTATAGATATGATAAGATGTAAATCCACAAATGATATCTATAGATATGATAAGATGTAAATCCACAAATGATATCTATAGATATGATAAGATGTAAATCCTCAAATGATATCTATAGATATGATAAGATGTAAATCCACAAATGATATCTATAGATATGATAAGATGTAAATCCACAAATGATATCTATAGATATGATAAGATACACATTGATAGTAAATTACTCTAATTAATTAATGCAATGAAAAATCAAATGTGTGTCAAGTTATGATTAGGGACTGACCATTTTACTTGCAGGGGGGGTTATGGTTTTTTTCTAAAAAAAATATTCTGATTCCCAATGTTGCTGAAAAAAATATTCTGATTTTGATGGAGGAATAAAAAATAATCTGATTCAGAGTTTTTGTCATATAACCTAATGTTAAATCTGGAAAAAAAATTCACGCTTTGCGCAACAAAAAAATAAATTTTCTAACTCTTGTGTTGTCCGAAAACAAATTTCTGAACGAAAAAAAAAACCATAACCCCCCCTGCAAGTTAAATGGTCGGTCCCTTAACTGTTTCATATTAGCATTAAGTACAAGATTAGCTATCTCTCAAAATCTACTATGAAAATACAATATGGTGTATTATTATCCTTTCGCACAAGAAGCACTCACATTGCTTGTTATATCAGATTCTATTGACAGAAACGGTGAACAAGACGTTCCTGAGGCTACTGAACAGTGATAAGGGGTTATTAAATCCCAATGATATTCAAAGTCTCGTGTTGTTGTTTTCCCGTTGTAGAAATATGTAGTATCTTCGTAAGTAGGAAATTTATCTCTATTTTGTACTTTAACAAATCCACCATTAGTAGCTGACACTCTGTAAATTATTCTGAAAATGAAATTAATCATTTTTGTGAAAATCGGGAGGTTTCTAAATAAATAACAAAAGTAATCCTAGTGCAGAATAACTTTACAGATAAAATCTATTTCATTGATAGTTGTGATTGACACCAGGTTGCAAAAGGGTGGTAATATATTGTTTCCTCAAGAGGGGCTCATAGTGGTGTTAAAGTAGTGTCCAAATTCAGCTCACTGTATAAAGCAGGGAGGTGAATACATAAGATTACTATGCAGATGAAAACTGTGCAAGCATACATTCAAAAAGTAAACTATATTTTTACGTACTTGGCTTGACTACATGAATAACACGGTGGGTGTCAAATAAGACATATGAACTTCTTACTCTTCGGGGGAACCTTGTTTCACCCCTGTGTTTTGTTTTTCTTTTTGTTTTTTTGTGGTTTTTTTTCTTTTGTTTTTTTTTTGTGCTCCTCATTTAGTTTTCTGTTCTGTGTTTTTGTTTATGTCCTGTATCTTGTGCCCAATGTTGTCTGTGTCTCTAGATAACTTGTTGTCTGTGTCTCTAGATAACTTGTTGTCTGTGTCTCTAGATAACTTGTTGTCTGTGTCTCTAGATAACTTGTTGTCTGTGTCTCTAGATAACTTGTTGTCTGTGTCTCTAGATAACTTGTTGTCTGTGTCTCTAGATAACTTGTTGTCTGTGTCTCTAGATAACTTGTTGTCTGTGTCTCTAGATAACTTGTTGTCTGTGTCTCTAGATAACTTGTTGTCTGTGTCTCTAGATAACTTGTTGTCTGTGTCTCTAGATAACTTGTTGTCTGTGTCTCTAGATAACTTGTTGTCTGTGTCTCTAGATAACTTGTTGTCTGTGTCTCTAGATAACTTGTTGTCTGTGTCTCTAGATAACTTGTTGTCTGTGTCTCTAGATAACTTGTTGTCTGTGTCTCTAGATAACTTGTTGTCTGTGTCTCTAGATAACTTGTTGTCTGTGTCTCTAGATAACTTGTTGTCTGTGTCTCTAGATAACTTGCCCTCCAAGTTTGGTCGGGGTTAGTGTTGCTCAATATTTTATTTTTTGTGTAGTATTTTGTAGATTACTGTTGGTGCCTTCTTCTTGTCTGTTTTTATTCACAACATTATCTAACAAATTAAGTACGGTACAAGTACAGATAACTTACTTGTCGTCATGATGAAGTGGCAACCAGCTCACAGGTGACGAAAAACTGCCAATTGCAAACGTTTGTGGACACTCCAAGTGGTCTATAGGTTCATATTTACTCATACTGTGACAGTACTGTGTACTAGAGGTACTTAAGGAACCACCTGATCAATCAAAATAAGACATTTCTAACGAGAATGGATGATTATATGGGGAGGGAGACACACATTGCCTCACATCAAACAGTTATGTAACGAAGTAGTCAATCTATGCTCCATAGATATGAGGTGAATTACGATTTGGTTTTCGGCGCCGTCGTGGCCGTGATTATATGATAGTTGGATTTACAACTACCTATGCAATCAGTGCCTATCATTACTGATGTTGTGGGCTCGAATCTCGATCGGGGCGAGGTGTACAACATTATGTGATAAAGTTTGTCAGTGACTTGCGACAGGTCGGTGGTTTTCTCCGGGTCCTCCAGTTTCCTCCACCAATAAAACTGACCGCCACGATATAACTGAAATATTGTTGAAAGTGGCGGTAAACACCATTTACTTTTCTTGCTCCCAGTGAATTTTAAGTTATTTGGATCTTCATTTTAAGGCAGTAATGATAATGTAATTTGGATAGACAAACCAACGCAATTAATAAAAACTCTACAATATTAGAAAATGTATATATCTGATTATGTTAAGGGAACGACCATTTAACTTGAAGGGGGGGTTATGTTTTTTTTCTAAAAAAATATTCTGATTCCCAATGTTACTGAATAAAATATTCTGATTTTGGTGGAGGAAAAAAAAATAATCTGATTCAGAGTTTTTGTCATATAACTTAATGTGGAATTCTGGGAAAAAATTTCGCGCTTTGCGCAACAAAAAAAATAAATATTCTAACTCTTGTGTTGTCCAAAAATAAATGGTCGGTCCCTAACAACAGTGAAATAGGTGAGTTCAGTGAAATAGGTGTGTTCAAAGTGAAATGATTGGCAAGTCAATATCACAATCTGGAAAAATATAACTATAAATGAAATAAACTAGGAAACAATGGCCAAAAGTACAAAAGGACAAACAACGAACTACAAAGCATACACATATAGATCGAGTAACATGAACCCCACTAAAAACCAGGGGTGAACTCAGGTGCTCGGGGAAAGGTAGGCAGTTCTGAATAGTTGTCTAACTGTGTTAAATGTCTAGGCTATATAAACCTGAAGTACCTGTATAGTCTTTGATTTACGACTTGCCATTACCTCTCTGGGATCTTCAACCTTTTTTTTTTTATCATAAAAGTGTAATAGAATACAAACCTCTATAAAGATAAAGTGTTGTTTTCATTTCTATTAAGCCCACTTTGAAATCTCTAACGTAATGATCTGTTAGATCTCCAGGATTTGGTTGCAGGTACTTGGCAGACATTTTTGCTTCCACTACCGTAAATCTTTCAAAGTTTGTCCATATAATAGGATGATCGTTAGTTACATAATTCGGATCATTTTCTATTTTCTCAGTTTTCCTGACTGGATCATCATAGAATACTGCATGATTATGTAATATCAATGGTTGGTCCGTAACTGTTGGAAAAAAGATCATGAATAAATTTTATTTTGGTCAATTTGTTCTTATTTATTCGTTTTTAATGTTCAGTTAACGGTATTTCAGAATTATTCTTAGCAAGAACAAATTTACACATCAGACCTTAAAACATAATACAAGTTTTCCATTAATACTCGAAAAAGCATCCAGGCAGAACATTTTATGTCCAATAAACACAGTGTTGTGATTGGTCTAATTTGTAGTACGGGTACGAAACTCGTAATTACAAGTTTTATGACCGCGAGTCCAGCAAGTACATGTACGAAATTCGTAATCACACGTGTTGTGGCGGCGCAGGACAGTTTGATAGACTAATCTGTTCACCATAGTATATTTGTGTAAAACGAATTAAACTCTAATGCAGTAACCTACATACATTATTCTTTTTAACATAACACGATACTGTTGAACAGGCTCTTTGGAATAAAATGAAAACCAAAAAATGTCGCATCGTCGGAATGTATTATAAAGTGTAGATATTGAATATATGATAGCTACAACATTCCATTGTTTGACAAAACATTGATACAATATTTGGATTTTCGCAAGACATTTGTTTAGGTAAGCCAAAGTTAATATACACATGACATTTGTTTAGGTAAGCCAAAGTTAATATACACATGACATTTGTTTAGGTAAGCCAAAGTTAATATACACAAGACATTTGTTTAGGTAAGCCAAAGTTAATATACACAAGACATTTGTTTAGGTAAGCCAAAGTTAATATACACAAGACATTTGTTTAGGTAAGCCAAAGTTAATATACACAAGACATTTGTTTAGGTAAGCCAAAGTTAATATACACAAGACATTTGTTTAGGTAAGCCAAAGTTAATATACACATGCATTTTAGTTTGGTATTACGTTTAAATACTTACTCTCTTCGCAATGATGTCCAGCAAAGTTTGCAGCACAAACACAGTTCGATGCCAGCTCTGAAGCACATGTTCCAGGGAAGCATCTAGTACTATCAGTTCTCCAAGAACATGTCTCTGTGGAAACAAAACAATAATTATTTACTTGGATAACTTGAATTATGTACATTGTCCGTTCAAAGTAATGGCTAACTGAACTTCTCATATTAATTCGAATAATCAGTCCGCCACTGAACTGATATAATTGGTCTCTGTGGTTACAATACAGCTAGTTTCGACTTTAGTTCTAATAGACTTTTGTCCAGTATTGCAGTTTATACTTGTTTATATGGAAATATAACATATGACCCATTTACTGTCTATAAACCACGGTTATTCACATATTGATATGACTTTCAATAGCTGACATGACTATTATATTCTATACAAAATCATATCTCTGTACAGTTATGTCCAACTATATGTTACCTTTATACATGATTTTCCACTGTTCATGAGACTGGCATGATAGACCATAAAAGCCTTATGCCGATGTAAAGCTTCATTTAGCACCTCTTATTTATTATCTGCGAAATAAACGTTAGAGAATACCGAATGGGGCAACCACAAAAGACAATACAGAAAAACCGGCGACATAAAACGTTCACAGATCCGAATATACTATTTCGGAATATGTTAATGTGACTTACTTTGACAAGACTTTCTGCTGTCTAGATGTCCAGTATAAGCCCTCCAGTACTGTCGTTCAGCAACCTCTCCATCACACCAGCTACACACTAGATTGTTGTTGTTATCTGTACAGTCTCTATGGTTACAGTTGGCAATTTTTCCACACACTAATTTATAAATAAGCACAGAATGCATGCATGGTATTATGAAAAAGAATTGTAAATTTACGTGTAATAAACAAATACTCGTTTTTATGACACAATTGGCTCATTCGACTATAAGAAAGAAATGCATTAACTGAACCATAAGCGAGTGGTCAATGATTTCTACTGAACGCCAAATGCACGCATTTACATCTACATAATGCCAAGAACAAGTTGCGTTTCGATGAGATGATCTCGATGTACGCTTTGGACGCGACCAACACGCTTTCAAATGTCCACGTGTAGACATGTTGCTCGACTTGGGCACCAGTCTTTGATCTTACTTCCTAATGCTGCACGCTCAGCGAAGAAACAACACATTTTATAGTCTTTGGTTTGATCGAACCAGGACTCGAACCACTGATCTATTACACTTGGTGCGAGCACGTTAACCACTACACCACAAGGGTCGTCTTTACAAAAAATACAATTCACTTCTTAACATCGATTGTCATAGAGCAACATTAATATCATGCTGCAACACATCGTTCACAAAACGTACGAAAATATGAGGATACGTTTAGATACATTTAATGCATAATAGCAATCACACCTTAAACAAATGGAATAAAACCCAGTTAGCTTAAAGTCCAACAACATGTACATCTTAATATTCATAGTATTCATAATATTGTGAAATTTGGGGTAGAAAAAATAAAATCAGTACATTGTAATATTGAATTCTCAAAAACGTGTCAATCGTAATATTAATAATAGAGAAGACGCTATAATTCATAATTTGAGAAGTAAAAAAGAAAAACTGATTTTATCTTAATAGGGGAAGACATTCTTAAATAATCTTTTGAGAAGTAAAAAGTAAAAATAGATTTTTCTTACTATAACAGTACTTTTGTCCACTGTAAAATCCTTCGTTACATCCTACACAAACATCTACACCAACACATGTACCGTACCCATATCTCCAGTTACCTAACTTAGTAATCTGTACATCGTCATTATAATATATGTCACAGGCCGAGGGGTTACCCTTCTTATCACAGTGAGCTGAAACAGAAAGTCTTATGTCATTAAAACAACGAAAATGCAGAGACATATATTTTCCACTGATGTTGTGAGTTCTCGAATCGGGCGAAGTGTACAACATTATGTGATAAAATTTGTCAGTGACTTGCGACAGGTCGGTGGTTTTCTCCGGTTTCCTCAATCAATTAAACTGACCGCCACGATATAACTGAAATATTGTTGAAAGTGGCGTTAGGCATCATCAAACAAACAAACATATTTTCCAATAAAAATTTATAGTCATGATTATATGCAGTGAGATGCATTTTCTTTTCCTATCACATAAGATTTAATAATAAAACAATTTCACGCCACGATATTGCTGAAGTTGACGTCAAACGTCAATGAATCTATTCATTCAATCAACCATAGGATTTCTGATAATAACATAATACTAATAGTAAATATGGAAGGAAGAATTTATACTTGCTACCACAAAATTGTACCCACTATATTCACCACAAACAGAAAAATATTTGCGATCACAAGAGATTACATAGTAATATACAAACATTCTACGATTGTCAGCAACAACTAGATAACTTTTACGAAGTATCCGTTTCTCAAATGGCAATAGATCTTTTATATTTAAAGTAGCTTTTTATGTTTTCTCCATTACCTACAAAACTTTTACCGGACTCGACTATGTGTAACACGGCGGGTTTCTTGTTAGGAACAGGAACTCTTTGTTTACCCTTCGCGAGCAAATGGTTTCACCGCTTGTTTTGGGTAGCGACCGTGCTGCTCATCATTTTAATTTGCCATGTTGTGGTTTTTGTTTTGTTTGTCTTTGTTCTATGTCTTGTGCCCAATGTTGTCTGTCTCTCTGTGTTATCTATTCATGATTGACCCATCGGGTTTCTCACACGTGTATTCATAAACTATTATATGTACATATGTTCCACTTGTGGTAAACACTTCCCTGTCCTTTCCTCATTCATGACTTAGCATCGGATTTGTAACTAGATTAACACGACGGGTGCCACTAGTGGAGCAGGAACTACTGACCCTTTAGGAGTACCTGAGTTCACCCCGGGTTTTTAGTGGAGTTAGTGTTACTCGATCTTTAGCTTTCTGTGTATGTTTTGTAGATCGTTGTTTGTTCTTTTGTACTTTTTTTTTTGGCAATTGTGTTGTCTGTTCTTCTTCGATATACGGATTATGATTACCCCTTTGATATCTTCAAACTCTTCATAATATAGACAATTGGGGAAACTGGGATATAATTATATCCTTGAATACCAACATGTAAACAGCATTTCATAAGTAAACCAATTATGCTGAAGAAATATAGCTCTCAATATCATGATAAATTGTGATCAATATCCTCGTTTACAAATTGTGATCAATATCCCCGTTTACAAATTGTGATCAATATCCTCGTTTACAAATTGTGATCAATATCCTCGTTTACAAATTGTGATCAATATCCTCGTTTACAAAATGTTTGCTTTTATTATTGCCAGTACATTTATCTAGGGTTAGGGTTACGATGTTTAACGCTACTTTCAACAATATTTCAGTTATATCGTGGTTGTCAGTTTTATTTGTGGAGGAAACCGGAGTACCCGGAGAAACCCACTGACCTGCCGCAAGTCACTGATCAACTTCTTCACAAAATGCTGTATCGAGTACATCTCGCCATGAGCGGCATTCGAACTCTCAACGTTAGTGATGATAGGCACTGATTGCATAGGTAGTTGTATATCCAACTATCATACGATCACGACGGCCCATTTATCTAATGACCATCGGTAGATTAATTTAGTCTGGTACTCGTGACCCCTCAGATTTTGTTGTTGTTAGAGTGGTCAAGTAATGGCGGCCTCCATAGGCGACAGCAAACTCTATCTCGACAAAGGCAAAAATGCATGGCAGTGATTGAAGGCGTGTTTTACCTTGGAATTTGGCATCAGTCAAACCAGACACATTTGTTTTATCCTTACGATATTTTAAAAGGAAAGGAGAACCCGTAAAAATATTTGTTGGTCACATTGCGAAAAAAGGGGGGTGTCATGACATATCATATTCAGCGCTACATTTCTCCAATGTCTGAAACCGAGAATGCTTTTGAAATGAATAAATACATATAAACCTTTCATTAAAGGTACTCTAACAACACAAAAGTCCGAGCGGTCACGAGTACCAGTCTAAGATTAAATATGCTACCAGGGGCGTAGCTACCGTAAGGCACTTTAGGCACGTGCCTACACATAATTTGTTCCCCAAAATGTTGTTATTGATGAAAAATGACAAACTACGCATTACATATTTTAATTATGTCTGATTTATGTTTATTGTACTGATGACAAGCTTCCACAAGTTGAAAGATAAACATTTACAATAAGTACTGTGATCTTAACTAACTCTTTGAAATTGACAGTTCATTTGATCTTCAAAGGCTTTGTCTTGACATAAAATAAAACACGACAGGCAAGTACAGTGGTGTACAAGCTAGAATATTACAACTCAACTCGGAGGCAAGTTACGTCCATTGTAAGGCACATTCTTTAAACCTAGCACCGATTCATAGTAGCCAAGATGTATGTGTACGTAATACCGGGTATGATGTCTACTGTGCAGGAAATCGTATTTTCGTTTGATTATTCTGCCGAGCGACTCTTGGCTTTTTCCGAGGGATTAGCTGAAAATCAAACCGTTCAAGAGCAACTGGACAGACGCACAAAATTGCGCACCCTTTGCGAAACGAGATGGTCAAGTAGGGCAGACTCTTTGTTTACTTTTCTGAACGCCTTTCCTGTAGTTGTATCCTCATTGGAGGTTTTGAAAGATGACCATGCTGATAAGGCAGCATAATATATTGGAGCAATTTTAAAGTTTGATTTCATCATTGCATTGGTAGTAGCAGAACATCCCTTTAGTGCTACAGTTGTACTTACAAATTATTTCCAAAAACCCGACATCGACTTAGTGGAGGCTGTACAGGAAGCCAAAATTGTTGTTCAGAGATAAAACGACGAAAGAGCAGATCAAAATGTATGGACAGCCCTTTTTGAAAAGGCAACCGAAGATGGAGAAGAATTTGAGATTCCACCAAGCAACCCTTGATGAGTCGGACGTCAAGTACACAGAATGAACCATCCAATCAATGACCCTTCCGAATACTGGAGAGTGTCATTTTATCTGGTGTTTCTAGATAACTTAGTTACAGAAATTTCAATCCGTGTGATCAAGAACGAAGCTAGATTTTCTGGTGCTTGTCTTGTTCCTAATAAGCTCCACACATTAACAGATCAGACAACTAATTCAATCTTTGATTCTTTTCGTACGGATATTGGCGACAGACAAGCGTTTCTTGATGAAGTTGCTCGGTGGAAAACATGCTGGAATATGGTTGATGGGCAAAAACCACAAACATTACTGGAGACACTCAATGTCACAAACCAAGATTTGTACCCTACTATTTATGCAATTTTTACAGTATTGATAACAATTCCAGTGTCTTCTGTGTCTAGCGAGCGTTCATTCAGTGCGATGCGCCGCGTAAAAAAACTGTCTTAAGAGCTACAATGAGTGATGAGAGATTATCAAATTTATCGTTGTTACACATCCACAGAACAAGAAATCTAAGCGTCGAAGATGTTATCAACAAATTTACAGTGAGGAAAAACAGACGTCTGGCCTTTATCTAATTACCAGTCCGTGTTGCTGGACATGATGGCTGCATGTGCTTACATGAACTCTGAAACTTTATTCTTTGAATGTTTCCGGGAATGTTTCTTTCATACATTTTGCATTTATGATAATCTTCGCTATAGATTCAATGCTTTGTGATGCTGAATATTTGTAACTGTTAAAATTATTCTGAAAAACGGTGTAGAAACATTCAGTCAAAAGTTCTCATATTCAACAAAAATATATTAACAACTTTTTTGTATTGTTTCCATGATTAAATAACATTATTAAGAAAAAACTGCTGGAACGAGCTAATCTGGGTCACGGGTCACTGTAATCGGGCGGCTGTATCGAGAAACAGATACGGTGTTGAAAAAACTGTTGATACTCATAAAATATTGATAAATGCAATAAAATTTTATGTTTGTCTTCAAGAAATATGATAGACAACACCATGTGTGAAGTTTTATGACGAAATATCTCCGATTTCTATGTAAATTTACGAGTTGAAGTTGCGGCTGTATCGAGAAACAGATACGGTGTTGAAAAAACTGTTGATACTCATAAAATATTGATAAATGCAATAAAATGTTATGTTTGTCTTCAAGAAATATGATAGACAAAACCATGTGTGAAGTTTTATGACGAAATATCTCCGATTTCTATGTAAATTTACGAGTTGAAGTGGGCAAACACCCACAGGTAATTTTAGCGATGTATTTTTATCTTGGACAAGAATAATGAGCGTCCTGATTGGATGACCGATTTAAAACACACTGACTTCGCATGGTAAAAAGATGCATGTAAAAGAAATCTATGTTATAGTTATTCATTTGTTTGATTCTGGAATATTGTTGATCATTGATTTAAACAAGAAAAAAAGGGAAAAAGGGGGGGGGGGGATTTTATTTGTGAATTTTACAGTTAAATAAATGTTGTTTCGACAGTTTAAAGAGAAAAATAAAAAATTGTTACGACTAAAACTTAAATCAGCGTTAAAATTGAACAAATATCAGTGGTTTTGTAAATGAGATTTATTTTAAATAGAAAATCTGAATTTATTATTTATTAATTTATTATTAATGATACAATTTTATATCCCTTGGGAGGGGGAGGGGGGCTATGATGAAAATTTGAAATAAAAACACAGGACTGGACTTTAAGCAAAAATAATAATCCAGGATTAGTTTTTTATTAAAAAATCCAGGACCCCTGTATCCACGATTTTTTTTTTTTTTTAAAGTTAATAATATGAAATATTAACATCCACACTTGCCTTTTGGACAGCACATTTCTGTGTCCACACTTGTTTTATATGAAATATATAGTAACAAATCGAAGGTGACGAATACTTATGTCCATGGACTGTATACACAGTCGGGGTATCGATCGCCTAAATTTAAGTCGTGTTTATAAACATTCCAAATTAAATCACGGTTTATTCTTTCTTTATTGGGTTTTTTTTCTTCATTTTTTTATGTTCCAAATGTAAATATAGCGGAATGGTCAAAAATGATAAATGATGCCTCTGTCCCTCTTAGGACCTCACGCTGTCCTTTTCTAGGACCTCATATTGCCCCTTTTTAGGACCTCCTACTTCGCCTTTTAAGGACATCATAACATCCGGGACCCCATGGTGACCATGGCGTCTACAAAGGTATGACGTTAAGGAGAGCATTTCGAAAATTTCATATTCACAGCAAAACTCCATGAGAGTAGCTGTGTTTTTTTGATCCTCCAAAGTCAAAGTAAGATATTAGTTATATTCTAATATATAATTCGTCTCAAAAAAAGCAATAATTTATTGTCAAAATATGACTTTAAACAGAAAAATAAATCTAAACCAAACACACAAATCCAAAAGAAACAAGTAAACAATACGACAACTTCTCAGAAGTATTTGAGCATCTAATAATCATTAAACAAAATTAAAAGTGAGCATATATAAAACTAGCTGCGGAACCGTAGCTCTTTAAGGTCCTTTTTTTTTGGCGGACCATTGGCATGGTCCGCTAAAAAAAAAGAAGAAAAAAGGGACCATAAAGAGCTACGGTTCCGCAACTAATATAAAACATACACGAACACTTAAATAAAAGTCATTATTAATATTAATATTTATTACGGGCCATAAAATGGCATAATTTTAAACACACACAGCATGAACAAAAGTATTGGAACGATAAATAGCGTTATGTTTCATCACTTCCATGTATTATTACTGTGTATCGAAATTAGAATGTGCCTTAATTGTTAGGAGACATTGCATGATTAAATGTAAAACAAATATATATATAGACCAAAATTTCTATTATCCATATTCCATTGCTCTTTTTGTAGATGTTATCAGTTAACCAACAAGAAAATTCCAGCATCATGGCTGAAGAAACTTACGACAGTATTAAACATATGTTTAATTCTTATGAATATATGGTTGATGGAGACTTTTGCACCATCAACAAGTGTGAAACAGATGACGAATTGGTTGAGAGTGTAAAATGTATGAAAGAAATCAGTTTTTGTCACTCACAGCATAGCACCATAACAACATTAAACTTAGCAAAATACAAATTGGAACAACTACAAAAAATAGAATCACAGAATATAATAATAAAAACAATCAAAAAACTTCAGGGAAAATTCAGAAAAATATTCTACCAATAGTTGATTAATAATGAGAGACTGAGAAAATGTTCAAAAATGTGACAATACATCATCAGCATTGTTACAACATAAACCTTTTGATTGACATATGCAATACAGAATAAACATGTTACAACAGAAACTGTTTGATTGACATATGCAATACAGAATAAACATGTTACAACAGAAACTGTTTGATTGACATATGTAATACAGAATAAACATGTCAAAACAGAAATTGTTTGATTGACATATGCAATACAGCATAAACATGTCACAACATAAACTGTTTGATTGACATATGTAATACAGAATAAACATGTCAAAACAGAAACTGTTTGATTGACATATGCAATACAGCATGAACATGTCACGACATAAACTGTTTGATTGACATATGTAATACAGCATGAACATGTCACAACATAAACTGTTTGATTGACATATGTAATACAGCATGAACACTGTTAATGTATAATTCTTTTTGTCTTCATAATAAAGTATTGTACAATTAAAAAGTTGTTTTTATTATTTGCATCTGAAATGTTTGAATTACCACAAAGTAACGGTAATTGTGTTTAACGCCACTTTCAACAATATTTCAGTAATTTCGTAAAAATCTTCCCAGAGATAGCTTTAAAAAAAAAAGTTAAATGTGGTTTTATATGAAATATATAGTAAAAAATCGAAGGTGACGAATACTTATGTCCATGGACTGTATACGCAGTCGGGGTATCGATCGCCTAAATTTAAGTCGTGTTTTTAAACATTCCAAATTAAATCACGGTTTATTCTTTCTTTATTGTTTTTTTTTTCTTCATTTTTTTCATGTATGTTCCAAATGTAAATATAGCGGAATGGTCAAAAATAAAGATAAATGATGCCTCTGTCCCTCTTAGGACCTCACGCTGTCCTTTTCTAGGACCTCATATTGCCCCTTTTTAGGACCTCCTACTGCCCCTTTTTAGGACCTCCTACTGCCCCTTTTAAGGACATCATAACATCCGGGACCCCATGGTGACCATGGCGTCTACAAAGGTATGACGTTAAGGAGAGCATTTCGGAAATTTCATATTCACAGCAAAACTCCATGAGAGTAGCTGTGTTTTTTTGATCCTCCAAAGTCAAATATTTATTACGGGCCATAAAATGGCATAATTTTAAACACACACAGCATGAACAAAAGTATTGGAACGATAAATAGCGTTATGTTTCATCACTTCCATGTATTATTACTGTGTATCGAAATTAGAATGTGCCTTAATTGTTAGGAGACATTGCATGATTAAATGTAAAACAAATATATATATAGACCAAAATTTCTATTATCCATATTCCATTGCTCTTTTTGTAGATGTTATCAGTTAACCAACATGAAAATTCCAGCATCATGGCTGAAGAAACTTACGACAGTATTAAACATATGTTTAATTCTTATGAATATATGGTTGATGGAGACTTTTGCACCATCAACAAGTGTGAAACAGATGACGAATTGGTTGAGAGTGTAAAATGTATGAAAGAAATCAGTTTTTGTCACTCACAGCATAGCACCATAACAACATTAAACTTAGCAAAATACAAATTGGAACAACTACAAAAAATAGAATCACAGAATATAATAATAAAAACAATCAAAAAACTTCAGGGGAAATTCAGAAAAATATTCTACCAATAGTTGATTAATAATGAGAGACAGAAAAAATGTTCAAAAATGTGACAATACATCATCAGCATTGTTACAACATAAACCTTTTGATTGACATATGCAATACAGAATAAACATGTTACAACAGAAACTGTTTGATTGACATATGTAATACAGAATAAACATGTTACAACAGAAACTGTTTGATTGACATATGTAATACAGCATGAACATGTCACAACAGAAACTGTTTGATTGACATATGTAATACAGCATGAACATGTCACGACATAAACTGTTTGATTGACATATGTAATACAGCATGAACATGTCACAACATAAACTGTTTGATTGACATATGTAATACAGCATGAACATGTCACGACATAAACTGTTTGATTGACATATGTAATACAGCATGAACATGTCACAACATAAACTGTTTGATTGACATATGTAATACAGCATGAACATGTCACAACATAAACTGTTTGATTGACATATGTAATACAGCATGAACATGTCACGACATAAACTGTTTGATTGACATATGTAATACAGCATGAACATGTCACAACATAAACTGTTTGATTGACATATGTAATACAGCATGAACACTGTTAATGTATAATTCTTTTTGTCTTCATAATAAAGTATTGTACAATTAAAAAGTTGTTTTTATTATTTGCATCTGAAATGTTTGAATTACCACAAAGTAACGGTAATTGTGTTTAACGCCACTTTCAACAATATTTCAGTAATTTCGTAAAAATCTGCCCAGAGATAGCTTTAAAAAAAATGTTAAATGTGGTTTTATATGAAATATATAGTAAAAAATCGAAGGTGACGAATACTTATGTCCATGGACTGTATACGCAGTCGGGGTATCGATCGCCTAAATTTAAGTCGTGTTTTTAAACATTCCAAATTAAATCACGGTTTATTCTTTCTTTATTGTTTTTTTTTTCTTCATTTTTTTCATGTATGTTCCAAATGTAAATATAGCGGAATGGTCAAAAATAAAGATAAATGATGCCTCTGTCCCTCTTAGGACCTCACGCTGTCCTTTTCTAGGACCTCATATTGCCCCTTTTTAGGACCTCCTACTGCCCCTTTTAAGGACATCATAACATCCGGGACCCCATGGTGACCATGGCGTCTACAAAGGTATGACGTTAAGGAGAGCATTTCGGAAATTTCATATTCACAGCAAAACTCCATGAGAGTAGCTGTGTTTTTTTGATCCTCTAAAGTCAAAGTAAGATATTAGTTATATTCTAATATATAATTCGTCTCAAAAAAAGCAATAATTTATTGTCAAAATATGACTTTAAACAGAAAAATAAATCTAAACCAAACACACAAATCCAAAAGAAACAAGTAAACAATACGACAACTTCTCAGAAGTATTTGAGCATCTAATAATCATTAAACAAAATTAAAAGTGAGCATATATAAAACTAGCTGCGGAACCGTAGCTCTTTATGGTCCTTTTTTTTGGCGGACCATTGGCATGGTCCGCTAAAAAAAAAGGCACCATAAAGAGCTACGGTTCCGCATCTAATATAAAACATACACGAACACTTAAATAAAAGTCATTATTAATATTAATATTTATTACGGGCCATAAAATGGCATAATTTTAAACACACACAGCATGAACAAAAGTATTGGAACGATAAATAGCGTTATGTTTCATCACTTCCATGTATTATTACTGTGTATCGAAATTAGAATGTGCCTTAATTGTTAGGAGACATTGCATGATTAAATGTAAAACAAATATATATATAGACCAAAATTTCTATTATCCATATTCCATTGCTCTTTTTGTAGATGTTATCAGTTAACCAACAAGAAAATTCCAGCATCATGGCTGAAGAAACTTACGACAGTATTAAACATATGTTTAATTCTTATGAATATATGGTTGATGGAGACTTTTGCACCATCAACAAGTGTGAAACAGATGACGAATTGGTTGAGAGTGTAAAATGTATGAAAGAAATCAGTTTTTGTCACTCACAGCATAGCACCATAACAACATTAAACTTAGCAAAATACAAATTGGAACAACTACAAAAAATAGAATCACAGAATATAATAATAAAAACAATCAAAAAACTTCAGGGAAAATTCAGAAAAATATTCTACCAATAGTTGATTAATAATGAGAGACAGAAAAAATGTTCAAAAATGTGACAATACATCATCAGCATTGTTACAACATAAACCTTTTGATTGACATATGCAATACAGAATAAACATGTTACAACAGAAACTGTTTGATTGACATATGCAATACAGAATAAACATGTTACAACAGAAACTGTTTGATTGACATATGTAATACAGCATGAACATGTCACAACAGAAACTGTTTGATTGACATATGTAATACAGCATGAACATGTCACGACATAAACTGTTTGATTGACATATGTAATACAGCATGAACATGTCACAACATAAACTGTTTGATTGACATATGTAATACAGCATGAACATGTCACAACATAAACTGTTTGATTGACATATGTAATACAGCATGAACACTGTTAATGTATAATTCTTTTTGTCTTCATAATAAAGTATTGTACAATTAAAAAGTTGTTTTTATTATTTGCATCTGAAATGTTTGAATTACCACAAAGTAACGGTAATTGTGTTTAACGCCACTTTCAACAATATTTCAGTTATTTCGTAAAAATCTGCCCAGAGATAGCTTTAAAAAAAATGTTAAATGTGGTTTTATATGAAATATATAGTAAAAAATCGAAGGTGACGAATACTTATGTCCATGGACTGTATACGCAGTCGGGGTATCGATCGCCTAAATTTAAGTCGTGTTTTTAAACATTCCAAATTAAATCACGGTTTATTCTTTCTTTATTGTTTTTTTTTTCTTCATTTTTTTCATGTATGTTCCAAATGTAAATATAGCGGAATGGTCAAAAATAAAGATAAATGATGCCTCTGTCCCTCTTAGGACCTCACGCTGTCCTTTTCTAGGACCTCATATTGCCCCTTTTTAGGACCTCCTACTGCCCCTTTTAAGGACATCATAACATCCGGGACCCCATGGTGACCATGGCGTCTACAAAGGTATGACGTTAAGGAGAGCATTTCGGAAATTTCATATTCACAGCAAAACTCCATGAGAGTAGCTGTGTTTTTTTGATCCTCTAAAGTCAAAGTAAGATATTAGTTATATTCTAATATATAATTCGTCTCAAAAAAAGCAATAATTTATTGTCAAAATATGACTTTAAACAGAAAAATAAATCTAAACCAAACACACAAATCCAAAAGAAACAAGTAAACAATACGACAACTTCTCAGAAGTATTTGAGCATCTAATAATCATTAAACAAAATTAAAAGTGAGCATATATAAAACTAGCTGCGGAACCGTAGCTCTTTATGGTCCTTTTTTTTGGCGGACCATTGGCATGGTCCGCTAAAAAAAAAGGCACCATAAAGAGCTACGGTTCCGCAACTAATATAAAACATACACGAACACTTAAATAAAAGTCATTATTAATATTAATATTTATTACGGGCCATAAAATGGCATAATTTTAAACACACACAGCATGAACAAAAGTATTGGAACGATAAATAGCGTTATGTTTCATCACCTCCATGTATTATTACTGTGTATCGAAATTAGAATGTGCCTTAATTGTTAGGAGACATTGCATGATTAAATGTAAAACAAATATATATATAGACCAAAATTTCTATTATCCATATTCCATTGCTCTTTTTGTAGATGTTATCAGTTAACCAACAAGAAAATTCCAGCATCATGGCTGAAGAAACTTACGACAGTATTAAACATATGTTTAATTCTTATGAATATATGGTTGATGGAGACTTTTGCACCATCAACAAGTGTGAAACAGATGACGAATTGGTTGAGAGTGTAAAATGTATGAAAGAAATCAGTTTTTGTCACTCACAGCATAGCACCATAACAACATTAAACTTAGCAAAATACAAATTGGAACAACTACAAAAAATAGAATCACAGAATATAATAATAAAAACAATCAAAAAACTTCAGGGAAAATTCAGAAAAATATTCTACCAATAGTTGATTAATAATGAGAGACTGAAAAAATGTTCAAAAATGTGACAATACATCATCAGCATTGTTACAACATAAACCTTTTGATTGACATATGCAATACAGAATAAACATGTTACAACAGAAACTGTTTGATTGACATATGCAATACAGAATAAACATGTTACAACAGAAACTGTTTGATTGACATATGTAATACAGCATGAACATGTCACGACATAAACTGTTTGATTGACATATGTAATACAGCATGAACATGTCACGACATAAACTGTTTGATTGACATATGTAATACAGCATGAACATGTCACGACATAAACTGTTTGATTGACATATGTAATACAGCATGAACATGTCACGACATAAACTGTTTGATTGACATATGTAATACAGCATGAACATGTCACAACATAAACTGTTTGATTGACATATGTAATACAGCATGAACATGTCACGACATAAACTGTTTGATTGACATATGTAATACAGCATGAACATGTCACGACATAAACTGTTTGATTGACATATGTAATACAGCATGAACATGTCACGACATAAACTGTTTGATTGACATATGTAATACAGCATGAACATGTCACAACATAAACTGTTTGATTGACATATGTAATACAGCATGAACACTGTTAATGTATAATTCTTTTTGTCTTCATAATAAAGTATTGTACAATTAAAAAGTTGTTTTTATTATTTGCATCTGAAATGTTTGAATTACCACAAAGTAACGGTAATTGTGTTTAACGCCACTTTCAACAATATTTCAGTTATTTCGTAAAAATCTGCCCAGAGATAGCTTTAAAAAAAATGTTAAATGTGGTTTTATATGAAATATATAGTAAAAAATCGAAGGTGACGAATACTTATGTCCATGGACTGTATACGCAGTCGGGGTATCGATCGCCTAAATTTAAGTCGTGTTTTTAAACATTCCAAATTAAATCACGGTTTATTCTTTCTTTATTGTTTTTTTTTTCTTCATTTTTTTCATGTATGTTCCAAATGTAAATATAGCGGAATGGTCAAAAATAAAGATAAATGATGCCTCTGTCCCTCTTAGGACCTCACGCTGTCCTTTTCTAGGACCTCATATTGCCCCTTTTTAGGACCTCCTACTGCCCCTTTTAAGGACATCATAACATCCGGGACCCCATGGTGACCATGGCGTCTACAAAGGTATGACGTTAAGGAGAGCATTTCGGAAATTTCATATTCACAGCAAAACTCCATGAGAGTAGCTGTGTTTTTTTGATCCTCCAAAGTCAAAGTAAGATATTAGTTATATTCTAATATATAATTCGTCTCAAAAAAAGCAATAATTTATTGTCAAAATATGACTTTAAACAGAAAAATAAATCTAAACCAAACACACAAATCCAAAAGAAACAAGTAAACAATACGACAACTTCTCAGAAGTATTTGAGCATCTAATAATCATTAAACAAAATTAAAAGTGAGCATATATAAAACTAGCTGCGGAACCGTAGCTCTTTATGGTCCTTTTTTTTGGCGGACCATTGGCATGGTCCGCTAAAAAAAAAGGCACCATAAAGAGCTACGGTTCCGCATCTAATATAAAACATACACGAACACTTAAATAAAAGTCATTATTAATATTAATATTTATTACGGGCCATAAAATGGCATAATTTTAAACACACACAGCATGAACAAAAGTATTGGAACGATAAATAGCGTTATGTTTCATCACTTCCATGTATTATTACTGTGTATCGAAATTAGAATGTGCCTTAATTGTTAGGAGACATTGCATGATTAAATGTAAAACAAATATATATATAGACCAAAATTTCTATTATCCATATTCCATTGCTCTTTTTGTAGATGTTATCAGTTAACCAACAAGAAAATTCCAGCATCATGGCTGAAGAAACTTACGACAGTATTAAACATATGTTTAATTCTTATGAATATATGGTTGATGGAGACTTTTGCACCATCAACAAGTGTGAAACAGATGACGAATTGGTTGAGAGTGTAAAATGTATGAAAGAAATCAGTTTTTGTCACTCACAGCATAGCACCATAACAACATTAAACTTAGCAAAATACAAATTGGAACAACTACAAAAAATAGAATCACAGAATATAATAATAAAAACAATCAAAAAACTTCAGGGAAAATTCAGAAAAATATTCTACCAATAGTTGATTAATAATGAGAGACAGAAAAAATGTTCAAAAATGTGACAATACATCATCAGCATTGTTACAACATAAACCTTTTGATTGACATATGCAATACAGAATAAACATGTTACAACAGAAACTGTTTGATTGACATATGCAATACAGCATGAACATGTCACGACATAAACTGTTTGATTGACATATGTAATACAGCATGAACATGTCACGACATAAACTGTTTGATTGACATATGTAATACAGCATGAACATGTCACGACATAAACTGTTTGATTGACATATGTAATACAGCATGAACATGTCACGACATAAACTGTTTGATTGACATATGTAATACAGCATGAACATGTCACGACATAAACTGTTTGATTGACATATGTAATACAGCATGAACACTGTTAATGTATAATTCTTTTTGTCTTCATAATAAAGTATTGTACAATTAAAAAGTTGTTTTTATTATTTGCATCTGAAATGTTTGAATTACCACAAAGTAACGGTAATTGTGTTTAACGCCACTTTCAACAATATTTCAGTTATTTCGTAAAAATCTGCCCAGAGATAGCTTTAAAAAAAATGTTAAATGTGGTTTTATATGAAATATATAGTAAAAAATCGAAGGTGACGAATACTTATGTCCATGGACTGTATACGCAGTCGGGGTATCGATCGCCTAAATTTAAGTCGTGTTTTTAAACATTCCAAATTAAATCACGGTTTATTCTTTCTTTATTGTTTTTTTTTTCTTCATTTTTTTCATGTATGTTCCAAATGTAAATATAGCGGAATGGTCAAAAATAAAGATAAATGATGCCTCTGTCCCTCTTAGGACCTCACGCTGTCCTTTTCTAGGACCTCATATTGCCCCTTTTTAGGACCTCCTACTGCCCCTTTTAAGGACATCATAACATCCGGGACCCCATGGTGACCATGGCGTCTACAAAGGTATGACGTTAAGGAGAGCATTTCGGAAATTTCATATTCACAGCAAAACTCCATGAGAGTAGCTGTGTTTTTTTGATCCTCTAAAGTCAAAGTAAGATATTAGTTATATTCTAATATATAATTCGTCTCAAAAAAAGCAATAATTTATTGTCAAAATATGACTTTAAACAGAAAAATAAATCTAAACCAAACACACAAATCCAAAAGAAACAAGTAAACAATACGACAACTTCTCAGAAGTATTTGAGCATCTAATAATCATTAAACAAAATTAAAAGTGAGCATATATAAAACTAGCTGCGGAACCGTAGCTCTTTATGGTCCTTTTTTTTGGCGGACCATTGGCATGGTCCGCTAAAAAAAAAGGCACCATAAAGAGCTACGGTTCCGCATCTAATATAAAACATACACGAACACTTAAATAAAAGTCATTATTAATATTAATATTTATTACGGGCCATAAAATGGCATAATTTTAAACACACACAGCATGAACAAAAGTATTGGAACGATAAATAGCGTTATGTTTCATCACTTCCATGTATTATTACTGTGTATCGAAATTAGAATGTGCCTTAATTGTTAGGAGACATTGCATGATTAAATGTAAAACAAATATATATATAGACCAAAATTTCTATTATCCATATTCCATTGCTCTTTTTGTAGATGTTATCAGTTAACCAACAAGAAAATTCCAGCATCATGGCTGAAGAAACTTACGACAGTATTAAACATATGTTTAATTCTTATGAATATATGGTTGATGGAGACTTTTGCACCATCAACAAGTGTGAAACAGATGACGAATTGGTTGAGAGTGTAAAATGTATGAAAGAAATCAGTTTTTGTCACTCACAGCATAGCACCATAACAACATTAAACTTAGCAAAATACAAATTGGAACAACTACAAAAAATAGAATCACAGAATATAATAATAAAAACAATCAAAAAACTTCAGGGAAAATTCAGAAAAATATTCTACCAATAGTTGATTAATAATGAGAGACAGAAAAAATGTTCAAAAATGTGACAATACATCATCAGCATTGTTACAACATAAACCTTTTGATTGACATATGCAATACAGAATAAACATGTTACAACAGAAACTGTTTGATTGACATATGCAATACAGAATAAACATGTTACAACAGAAACTGTTTGATTGACATATGTAATACAGCATGAACATGTCACGACATAAACTGTTTGATTGACATATGTAATACAGCATGAACATGTCACGACATAAACTGTTTGATTGACATATGTAATACAGCATGAACATGTCACGACATAAACTGTTTGATTGACATATGTAATACAGCATGAACATGTCACGACATAAACTGTTTGATTGACATATGTAATACAGCATGAACATGTCACGACATAAACTGTTTGATTGACATATGTAATACAGCATGAACATGTCACGACATAAACTGTTTGATTGACATATGTAATACAGCATGAACATGTCACGACATAAACTGTTTGATTGACATATGTAATACAGCATGAACATGTCACAACATAAACTGTTTGATTGACATATGTAATACAGCATGAACACTGTTAATGTATAATTCTTTTTGTCTTCATAATAAAGTATTGTACAATTAAAAAGTTGTTTTTATTATTTGCATCTGAAATGTTTGAATTACCACAAAGTAACGGTAATTGTGTTTAACGCCACTTTCAACAATATTTCAGTTATTTCGTAAAAATCTGCCCAGAGATAGCTTTAAAAAAAATGTTAAATGTGGTTTTATATGAAATATATAGTAAAAAATCGAAGGTGACGAATACTTATGTCCATGGACTGTATACGCAGTCGGGGTATCGATCGCCTAAATTTAAGTCGTGTTTTTAAACATTCCAAATTAAATCACGGTTTATTCTTTCTTTATTGTTTTTTTTTTCTTCATTTTTTTCATGTATGTTCCAAATGTAAATATAGCGGAATGGTCAAAAATAAAGATAAATGATGCCTCTGTCCCTCTTAGGACCTCACGCTGTCCTTTTCTAGGACCTCATATTGCCCCTTTTTAGGACCTCCTACTGCCCCTTTTAAGGACATCATAACATCCGGGACCCCATGGTGACCATGGCGTCTACAAAGGTATGACGTTAAGGAGAGCATTTCGGAAATTTCATATTCACAGCAAAACTCCATGAGAGTAGCTGTGTTTTTTTGATCCTCCAAAGTCAAAGTAAGATATTAGTTATATTCTAATATATAATTCGTCTCAAAAAAAGCAATAATTTATTGTCAAAATATGACTTTAAACAGAAAAATAAATCTAAACCAAACACACAAATCCAAAAGAAACAAGTAAACAATACGACAACTTCTCAGAAGTATTTGAGCATCTAATAATCATTAAACAAAATTAAAAGTGAGCATATATAAAACTAGCTGCGGAACCGTAGCTCTTTAAGGTCCTTTTTTTTGGCGGACCATTGGCATGGTCCGCTAAAAAAAAAGGCACCATAAAGAGCTACGGTTCCGCATCTAATATAAAACATACACGAACACTTAAATAAAAGTCATTATTAATATTAATATTTATTACGGGCCATAAAATGGCATAATTTTAAACACACACAGCATGAACAAAAGTATTGGAACGATAAATAGCGTTATGTTTCATCACTTCCATGTATTATTACTGTGTATCGAAATTAGAATGTGCCTTAATTGTTAGGAGACATTGCATGATTAAATGTAAAACAAATATATATATAGACCAAAATTTCTATTATCCATATTCCATTGCTCTTTTTGTAGATGTTATCAGTTAACCAACAAGAAAATTCCAGCATCATGGCTGAAGAAACTTACGACAGTATTAAACATATGTTTAATTCTTATGAATATATGGTTGATGGAGACTTTTGCACCATCAACAAGTGTGAAACAGATGACGAATTGGTTGAGAGTGTAAAATGTATGAAAGAAATCAGTTTTTGTCACTCACAGCATAGCACCATAACAACATTAAACTTAGCAAAATACAAATTGGAACAACTACAAAAAATAGAATCACAGAATATAATAATAAAAACAATCAAAAAACTTCAGGGAAAATTCAGAAAAATATTCTACCAATAGTTGATTAATAATGAGAGACAGAAAAAATGTTCAAAAATGTGACAATACATCATCAGCATTGTTACAACATAAACCTTTTGATTGACATATGCAATACAGAATAAACATGTTACAACAGAAACTGTTTGATTGACATATGCAATACAGAATAAACATGTTACAACAGAAACTGTTTGATTGACATATGTAATACAGAATAAACATGTCAAAACAGAAATTGTTTGATTGACATATGCAATACAGCATAAACATGTCACAACATAAACTGTTTGATTGACATATGCAATACAGAATAAGCATGTCAAAACAGAAACTGTTTGATTGACATATGCAATACAGCATGAACATGTCACGACATAAACTGTTTGATTGACATATGTAATACAGCATAAGCATGTCACAACATAAACTGTTTGATTGACATATGTAATACAGCATAAGCATGTCACGACATAAACTGTTTGATTGACATATGTAATACAGCATAAGCATGTCACAACATAAACTGTTTGATTGACATATGTAATACAGCATGAACATGTCACAACATAAACTGTTTGATTGACATATGTAATACAGCATGAACACTGTTAATGTATAATTCTTTTTGTCTTCATAATAAAGTATTGTACAATTAAAAAGTTGTTTTTATTATTTGCATCTGAAATGTTTGAATTACCACAAAGTAACGGTAATTGTGTTTAACGCCACTTTCAACAATATTTCAGTTATTTCGTAAAAATCTGCCCAGAGATAGCTTTAAAAAAAAAATGTTAAATGTGGTTTTATATGAAATATATAGTAAAAAATCGAAGGTGACGAATACTTATGTCCATGGACTGTATACACAGTCGGGGTATCGATCGCCTAAATTTAAGTCGTGTTTTTAAACATTCCAAATTAAATCACGGTTTATTCTTTCTTTATTGTTTTTTTTTTCTTCATTTTTTTCATGTATGTTCCAAATGTAAATATAGCGGAATGGTCAAAAATAAAGATAAATGATGCCTCTGCCCCTCTTAGGACCTCACGCTGTCCTTTTCTAGGACCTCATATTGCCCCTTTTTAGGACCTCCTACTGCCCCTTTTAAGGACATCATAACATCCGGGACCCCATGGTGACCATGGCGTCTACAAAGGTATGACGTTAAGGAGAGCATTTCGGAAATTTCATATTCACAGCAAAACTCCACGAGAGTAGCTGTGTTTTTTTGATCCTCCAAAGTCAAAGTAAGATATTAGTTATATTCTAATATATAATTCGTCTCAAAAAAAGCAATAATTTATTGTCAAAATATGACTTTAAACAGAAAAATAAATCTAAACCAAACACACAAATCCAAAAGAAACAAGTAAACAATACGACAACTTCTCAGAAGTATTTGAGCATCTAATAATCATTAAACAAAATTAAAAGTGAGCATATATAAAACTAGCTGCGGAACCGTAGCTCTTTATGGTCCTTTTTTTTTGGCGGACCATTGGCATGGTCGGCTAAAAAAAAAGAAGAAAAAAGGGACCATAAAGAGCTACGGTTCCGCAACTAATATAAAACATACACGAACACTTAAATAAAAGTCATTATTAATATTATTATTATTACGGGCCATAAAATGGCATAATTTTAAACACACACAGCATGAACAAAAGTATTGGAACGATAAATAGCGTTATGTTTCATCACTTCCATGTATTATTACTGTGTATCGAAATTAGAATGTGCCTTAATTGTTAGGAGACATTGCATGATTAAATGTAAAACAAATATATATATAGACCAAAATTTCTATTATCCATATTCCATTGCTCTTTTTGTAGATGTTATCAGTTAACCAACATGAAAATTCCAGCATCATGGCTGAAGAAACTTACGATAGTATTAAACATATGTTTAATTCTTATGAATATATGGTTGATGGAGACTTTTGCACCATCAACAAATGTGAAACAGATGACGAATTGGTTGAGAGTGTAAAATGTATGAAAGAAATCAGTTTTTGTCACTCACAGCATAGCACCATAACAACATTAAACTTAGCAAAATACAAATTGGAACAACTACAAAAAATAGAATCACAGAATATAATAATAAAAACAATCAAAAAACTTCAGGGAAAATTCAGAAAAATATTCTACCAATAGTTGATTAATAATGAGAGACAGAAAAAATGTTCAAAAATGTGACAATACATCATCAGCATTGTTACAACATAAACCTTTTGATTGACATATGCAATACAGAATAAACATGTTACAACAGAAACTGTTTGATTGACATATGTAATACAGAATAAACATGTCAAAACAGAAATTGTTTGATTGACATATGCAATACAGAATAAACATGTTACAACAGAAACTGTTTGATTGACATATGTAATACAGAATAAACATGTCAAAACAGAAATTGTTTGATTGACATATGCAATACAGCATAAACATGTCACAACATAAACTGTTTGATTGACATATGCAATACAGAATAAGCATGTCAAAACAGAAACTGTTTGATTGACATATGCAATACAGCATGAACATGTCACGACATAAACTGTTTGATTGACATATGTAATACAGCATAAGCATGTCACAACATAAACTGTTTGATTGACATATGTAATACAGCATGAACACTGTTAATGTATAATTCTTTTTGTCTTCATAATAAAGTATTGTACAATTAAAAAGTTGTTTTTATTATTTGCATCTGAAATGTTTGAATTACCACAAAGTAACGGTAATTGTGTTTAACGCCACTTTCAACAATATTTCAGTTATTTCGTAAAAATCTGCCCAGAGATAGCTTTAAAAAAAAAATGTTAAATGTGGTTTTATATGAAATATATAGTAAAAAATCGAAGGTGACGAATACTTATGTCCATGGACTGTATACACAGTCGGGGTATCGATCGCCTAAATTTAAGTCGTGTTTTTAAACATTCCAAATTAAATCACGGTTTATTCTTTCTTTATTGGTTTTTTTTTTCTTCATTTTTTTCATGTATGTTCCAAATGTAAATATAGCGGAATGGTCAAAAATAAAGATAAATGATGCCTCTGTCCCTCTTAGGACCTCACGCTGTCCTTTTCTAGGACCTCATATTGCCCCTTTTTAGGACCTCCTACTGCCCCTTTTAAGGACATCATAACATCCGGGACCCCATGGTGACCATGGCGTCTACAAAGGTATGACGTTAAGGAGAACATTTCGGAAATTTCATATTCACAGCAAAACTCCATGAGAGTAGCTGTGTTTTTTTGATCCTCCAAAGTCAAAGTAAGATATTAGTTATATTCTAATATATAATTCGTCTAAAAAAAAGCAATAATTTATTGTCAAAATATGACTTTAAACAGAAAAATAAATCTAAACCAAACACACAAATCCAAAAGAAACAAGTAAACAATACGACAACTTCTCAGAAGTATTTGAGCATCTAATAATCATTAAACAAAATTAAAAGTGAGCATATATAAAACTAGCTGCGGAACCGTAGCTCTTTATGGTCCTTTTTTTTTGGCGGACCATTAGCATGGTCCGCTAAAAAAAAAGGGACCATAAAGAGCTACGGTTCCGCAACTAATATAAAACATACACGAACACTTAAATAAAAGTCACTATTATTATTATTATTACGGGCCATAAAATGGCATAATTTTAAACACACACAGCATGAACAAAAGTATTGGAACGATAAATAGCGTTATGTTTCATCACTTCCATGTATCATTACTGTGTATCGAAATTAGAATGTGCCTTAATTGTTAGGAGACATTGCATGATTAAATGTAAAACAAATATATATATAGACCAAAATTTCTATTATCCATATTCCATTGCTCTTTTTGTAGATGTTATCAGTTAACCAACAAGAAAATTCCAGCATCATGGCTGAAGAAACTTACGATAGTATTAAACATATGTTTAATTCTTATGAATATATGGTTGATGGAGACTTTTGCACCATCAACAAGTGTGAAACAGATGACGAATTGGTTGAGAGTGTAAAATGTATGAAAGAAATCAGTTTTTGTCACTCACAGCATAGCACCATAACAACATTAAACTTAGCAAAATACAAATTGGAACAACTACAAAAAATAGAATCACAGAATATAATAATAAAAACAATCAAAAAACTTCAGGGAAAATTCAGAAAAATATTCTACCAATAGTTGATTAATAATGAGAGACTGAGAAAATGTTCAAAAATGTGACAATACATCATCAGCATTGTTACAACATAAACCTTTTGATTGACATATGCAATACAGAATAAACATGTTACAACAGAAACTGTTTGATTGACATATGTAATACAGAATAAACATGTTACAACAGAAACTGTTTGATTGACATATGCAATACAGAATAAACATGCTACAACAGAAACTGTTTGATTGACATATGTAATACAGCATGATCACTGTGTGACATGCAACTATTTTGTATTTTAAGCTGAGCCTACAATTGTTAATGTATAATTCTTTTTGTCTTCAAAATAAAGTATTGTACAATTAAAAAGTTGTTTTTATTATTTGCATCTTAAATGTTTGAATTACCACAAAGTAACGGTAATGGTGTTTAACGCCACTTTCCACAATATTTCATTTATTTCGTGGCGGACAGTTTTTATTGGTGGAGGAAACCGGAGTACTCGGAGAAAACCACTGACCTGTCGCAAGTCACTGTCAAACTTTATCACAAAAATCGAGTACCCTGTGATCAAAAGAGGCTAAATCGTTACCGGAGATGAGACTTGCATCTACTGTTTTGCGCCAGATTCGAAGATGGACAGCAAAGCATGGATCGTGGAAGACAGCGAGAGATTTTGAGGATTATGCATGCGTTATTCTTTGATGCGAGAGGTTATCTCGCTCAAATCCCTGCACCAGAACGTGCTAGTGTGATTGAACAGTTTTATGCCACACAAGTTGTACCAGAGATCGTGAAACATTACAACAATGCCCGTCCGAGCATCCTCCATACAGTCCAGATCTTGCTCCCTGTGACCTTTGGTTGAACCCTTTTATCACAGAACGCCTCAGGGTTGACGATTTGAAAGCCGCACGGCCGTTGGAAGGGTTGTATTTCAGTGTATGAACACCATTCCACAAAAAGATCATAAAGCAGCATTTTCTGAATGGATTGTAAGACTGAAAAGTGTGAAGATGCGAATGGAGAATCCTTTGAGGGACTTTCATAATAATTCTTTAGATCACGTTATACAGTTGCTTTAAATAAGCCGATCCGCAGAACTTTCCAAATATCCTTCGTATGACAATAAAAAACTCATTATGAAGATATCAGTTTCAGAAAACTTTTTGGCATAGTCAGAGTGACTTCCTTGATAAAGGGTTGTTGCTAACAAGGAAGCTACTGAACCAAGGGTTCCTCTTGACTAAGTTGAAGCCATCACTTCGAAAGTGCTATGGTCGTCACCATGACTTGTTGAACGTTATGGAATATCTGTGTCACAAATGACAACGGGTATGTTCCACTTGTCGTAAGAACTTTCCGGACCTTTCCTCATTCATGATTTATCACCGGCTTTGTAACTAGATTAACACGACGGGTGCCACTAGTGAACCAGGAACTGCTTACTCTTCCGGAGCACCTGAGTTCACCTCTGGTTTTTAGTGGGGTTCAATTACTAGATCTTTAGTTTTATATGTATGTTTTGTAGATCGTTGTTTGTCATTAAGTCCTTTTTCTTTTGGCCATTGTTTTGTCTGTTCTTCTTCGATCTACGGATTCTGATTACCCCTTTGGTATCTTCAAACGCTTCTTACAAAATAAGATTTTTCCCTTCCTAAAAATAAAGTAAGTTACACAAGCACTTATGCTTAATGTTTACGAGTGAGGGTACATAGAATCATCACAATACAGCAAAAACTTCTCCCATTCTCAATCTACTCCGTAGATCATTAGAAAAGAAGTATTCCAGGATTGGGTTGCACAAACCTTTCTTAAATCTAAGTGTCAATTAAAACTTAATTGACGCTTAAATTTACTTGAAATGTACATAGAATTAATTTACACCCTCTTAAGGTTTAATTGAAACTTAAATTTAATTGACGTTTGTGTAACCCTGTCGAGGTTTATACGTCCGCTATTATAATATGCAGACGTTGTGTGGGACAACAGTTCTGAATATTTAGAACAAATCAACTACGAGGCAGCATCGTTGTAACTGGTCAACTAAACTCACCAGTTTACGTCATCCTTTAAATGACTGCAGATGCAAAACGCTTCAACGGCTTTGACAATAAATGGTGTTTTAATAATAAAAAAAGAGTTCAGTTACCCAAGCACTAAGGCTTAATGTATTCGAGTGATTTTACAAGAAATCTTCACATCGAACACACTAGTGGAGCAGGTCCTGCTTACCCTTCTGGAGCACCTGAGTTCAACCCCGGGTTTTAGTGGGGTTTGTGTTACTTGATCTTTAGTTGTATATGTATATTTTATATATTCTTGGTTGTCATTATGTCCTCATAGCCAAAAATGATGGGTACTTTGCTCATTTGCATATCTAAAATGGCGACGTCGGGACATCTGCAATTTTCATATGATCTATATCATAGACGATATCATTCATAATTGCATGTGTGTCATTTTCTGAACTTGAAAATGATACATTGAATCAAGCTGAATTAAATGAAATAAAAATTAATGAAAACAATTAAATATTCGAAGTTCCTGGACTAAATGAAAATCCGAGGCGACGAGCCCTTTTTTGGCCTTAAGAGCCTATGTAAAAATGTCTGAAATACATGAAACTGGTGGCGTGTGACACAAAATTTAACAATGAATGACATTTGGCGACATATTTTCTGAAATTAATTTAGATTCCTCAATAATATACGTAATTGTATTGACTAACCTTATATTTCTAGCTTCTAAACTCGGGGTTCCCACATTAAATATAATATCATCATGTTTGCATGATCGCGATCAAAGACATGTCTAAAATCGTTACAAAACAAAAATATTTGAATTTTGACAGAAGAAACACTTTGCGGAAATAAACAATAGCTTTTAATTTTCGAAACATTGACGGACTCATTGAATTTCCGTACTGTAGGCTATTTTTTGACAAATCTAATAAACGATCCATCAAGCTTGAAACTGCAGTCACGTGATCAAAATCTAATTTAAATATGATGAATATTTATGAGGAAAGTACCATCAATTTCTGGATATGTTTTTCTTTTGGTCATTGTAATGCCTGTTCTTCTTCGATTAACGGATTATCATTACCCATTTGGTATCTTCAAACTCTTCGTATAGCAAGCAGGGGCTGATCCAGGATTTGTGGTTAGGGGGGCGTGAGTAGGCGAGGGGTCTGGGGATCGCTTAAGGTCCCCAGCGGGTCCAAGGCAGAGCCCTGGTAGGGGACCAGGGGGCGAAGCCCCCCGGAAGCTCTGGGGGTTTGAGGAATTACAGACATTTATTTGAACGACAATTTTGAACCAACCACACCATTTTTATCAGGCCAAAAAAACTTGACTTTGAGTCTTAATTTTGTCGGATAATTGTTAACGGTATGTTTTTGTCAGATTATAAGAAGGCATGCCTTATAAGAACCTAAAGTAAAACTTTTCTTTAACAACCGTGATGCGAATTGAGTCAACTCATGACTGATCGATCACGATATTTTAACCCTTCAAAGAACTATTGGTTTAGTTTTAACGCATTCCTCATTTCACTAATTGATCTGTACTTTCGGTGCTTGTGCTTTCGGGTGGTTCTAGTTAATGCTGCCCGTCCGGATGGAGCTTTTCTTTTCGTCGTTTGATTCATTCATTGAAAACGTATGATTCGACCGTTCTTGTAAAATAAGAATATATTTCATGTCTTTCATTGTTCAGATTTCGCCATTTGTACATCTATTTACGCTTAAAATCGTTTTCCGTTGGGTGGGGTTCGCCCCCCTGAACCTCCCCCCCCCCCCCCCCCCCCCACCAGGGCTCTATCCTGGACCTGCTGGGGCCAGACCCCTCGCCGCAAATTGTGTCTACATTTCATTTTATACCTAGCTACGCCCCTGGCTACAATTTAACTGCTGGAATAAATCCAAGATATTTATAGTAACATATATACAAAACTTGCATTCGTTATATTTATCTACATATCTTCTTACAAACATGTTGTGATGTGACAGTAAAATCATAATAGGTCATGACAGTACTACACAGATAGACATGTAATTAATATCATTGAACTAACTTACGATAGCAGGCCACTGTCAGTCTACTGTTAACTTAAGATAGCAGGCCACTGTCAGTCTACTGTTAACTTACGATAGCAGGCCACTGTCCGTCTACTATTAATTTACGATAGCAGGCCACTGTCAGTCTACTGTTAACTTACGATAGCAGACCACTGTCAGTCTACTGTTAACTTATGATAGCAGGCCACTGTCAGTCTACTGTTAACTTACGATAGCAGGCCACTGTCAGTCTACTGTTAACTTACGATAGCAGGCCACTGTCAGTCTACTGTTAATTTACGATAGCAGACCACTGTCAGTCTACTGTTAACTTACGATAGCAGGCCACTGTCCGTCTACTATTAACTTACGATAGCAGGCCACTGTCAGTCTACTGTTAACTTACGATAGCAGACCACTGTCAGTCTACTGTTAACTTATGATAGCAGGCCACTGTCAGTCTACTGTTAACTTACGATAGTAGGCCACTGTCAGTCTACTGTTAACTTACGATAGCAGGCCACTGTCAGTCTACTGTTAACTTACGATAGCAGGCCACTGTCAGTCTACTGTTAACTTACGATAACAGGCCACTGTCAGTCTACTGTTAACTTACGATAGCAGACCACTGTCAGTCTACTGTTAACTTACGATATCAGGCCACTGTCAGTTTACTGTTAACTTACGATAGCAGGCCACTGTCAGTCTACTGTTAACTTACGATAGCAGACCACTGTCAGTCTACTGTTAACTTACGATAGCAGGCCACTGTCAGTCTACTGTTAACTTACGATAGCAGGCCACTGTCAGTCTACTGTTAACTTACGATAGCAGGCCACTGTCAGTCTACTGTTAACTTACGATAGCAGGCCACTGTCAGTCTACTGTTGTGTGAAAAGTCCCTATTATCAGCATAACACCCAGCAGGACAAACACCCATCGCTATTAACGGAGCACAATTGTAATGTGTCATATATTCATACTGAAAACAATATACACGATATAAGTTGGTTATGGGAGACAAATGATAAATTAATGTTTTACATTATAAATTAATGTTTTGCATTTACATAACAGTAATGGTTATGCTGATTAACACCATTTTCAACAATATTTCAATTTTATTGTGGCAGCCAGTCAGTTTTATTGGTGGAGGAAACCGGACTACCCAGAGAAAACCACCGACCTGCTGCAAGTCACTGACAAACTTTACCATATAATATTCTATCGAGTACACCGTACACCTCGCGAATTCACTCCTTAAGTGGCATAGCAATAATATTTGAAACAAAACTGTGCATATATGTTCTTTAAAGAACTGTGCATATATATATGGTATTTAACGGCCACTTTCAACAATATTTCAGTAATATCGTTGCGGTCAGTTTTTTTAATGGTAGAAACCCGAGTACCCGGAAAAAACAATCGATCTGTCGCAAGTCACTGAAGAACTTTACCACATAGTGCTGTATCGAGTACACCTCACCATAATCGGAATTCGAACTCACAACTTTTCAATCCTACGCTAGTTTCTGTTTAATACCAATATAAAAGACCCTTTTGACAAAATAATTAGAAACGAAATTGATCGCATATATCCCATTGATCTTGAAATAAAGGATACCACAGACACAGCTAGGTCTGCTTCATACCTTTACCTACACCTCGAAATTGAAAGTGAGGGGCGGTTAAGAACGAAACTTTACAACAAAAGAGATAATTTCAATTTCAATATCAATTGTGAACTTTCCATTTGTATATAGTAGCATTCCGACAGTACCTGCATATGGACTATATATCTTTCAGTTGATACGATATTCCAGAGCTTGTGGTTCCTATCATGAGTTCCGTGATAGAGGGCTGCCGCTAACAAGATATTGAACCAAGGGTTCCTCTTGGTTAAGTTGATGTCATCACTTCGAAAGTTTTACGGTCGCCACCATGACTTGGTTGACTGTTATGAAATATCCGTGTCACAAATGATATGGCTATGTTCCACTGGTCATCACTTCCTTTGTCTTTCCTCATTCATGACTTATCACAGTATTTGTAACGACGGTGTCACTAGTGGAGCAAGAACTGCTTACCTTTCCGGAGCACCCGAGTTCTCCCCCGGTTCGAGTTGCTCGATCCTTAGCTTTCTGTGTATTGTTCTGTAGATCGTTGTTTGTCCGTTTGTCCTCTTCTGTTGTTAATAGAGGTGTCTGTCCTTTTTACAGATTATGATTACCCCTTTAGTATCTTCAAACTCTTCGTACGTGTTCTATTTTATAATATTGCTGATCAAGTCTCTACTGTTGTATGCACAGCACCATGATTAACACATATACAGTCAAACCTGTATTTAGAGGTCACTTTTGGAACAAAGAAAAAGTGGCCTTTTAAGACAGGTGACCCCTTTAAAAGGTTCAATTTATATGAAATCTTCTATCAAAGGACAAGAAAAATGTGACCTTTTAATACAGGTGACTGCTTAATAGAGGTGACTGCATGGACAGGTCTGACTGTTGTTATTTTATACTTACAGATCGTTCATTGTTGGGTTCATACACCTCTTTTAGCTCTTCTAACGAACAGCCTTCATCACACTCCTCCCTTAAATCTCTTTTTGTTCTGTGGTTCTTAAGAAACCCTAAAGCTTCTCTCTTGTCTGTCACTATGTCAGATACACTGTGTAGTTCTTTAAAAAAAATGAAACGAGTTAGTTAAGCAATGAACGAAGTCGCATCTGATAGGAATAGTTCTATCTTATATAGGTCATACTTGAATCTAAATTAAATATATACGTTGTCCTAATATCATAATGTTAGTGTTTTTCTGTGGAAATTGGACCTTTCATATATAAACTTCAAAGATATTAACACATGCTAATTATTTCTGACTGGGTATTTGACCATACGTTCTAATGTGTACAACTTTAACATAACTGTTTTCTTCAAATTATAGAGACAATCTATTTCATGAATTACTGAGATTTTTTTCCATCTTTGCATCTTTTGTTTGGTTTCTTTGTTTGTTTTTAAGTTTTTGTTTTGGTGGGGTAAGGTGGGGGGGGGGGGGGGTGTCTTACTTGTACAAAATACTGACATCTTGTTTTGTTCTATTGTATCTAGACTGTGTATTATCTTGTACTTACTGGTGTGGCTGTCCACAACACTGGTAATAACCAGAATAAAGACGAAGCACTGGAGAACTATCATGGTATCATCTGGTCAGTTTCGGGGGCCTTTGTCTGTATAACAGTATAAATGGTAAAGTTGATTATGATGAAAGTAAATGTTTATATAATACAACAAATATATGTTATTTACTGTGTGATGTTATTACTTATATTGATAAAAGTAAATGTATATATAATACAACAAATATATGTTATTTACTGTGTGATGTTATTACTTATTATGATAAAAGTAAATGTATATATAATACAACAAATATATGTTATTTACTGTGTGATGTTATTACTTATTATGATAAAAGTAAATGTATATATAATACAACAAATATATGTTATTTACTGTGTGATGTTATTACTTATTATGATAAAAGTAAATGTATATATAATACAACAAATATATGTTATCTACTGTGTGATGTTATTACTTATTATGATAAAAGTAAATGTATATATACTACAACAAATATATGTTATCTACTGTGTGATGTTATTACTTATTATGATAAAAGTAAATGTATATATAATACAACAAATATATGTTATCTACTGTGTGATGTTATTACTTATATTGATAAAAGTAAATGTATATATAATACAACAAATATATGTTATCTACTGTGTGATGTTATTACTTATTATGATAAAAGTAAATGTATATATAATACAACAAATATATGTTATCTACTGTGTGATGTTATTACTTATATTGATAAAAGTAAATGTATATATAATACAACAAATATATGTTATCTACTGTGTGATGTTATTACTTATTATGATAAAAGTAAATGTATATATAATACAACAAATATATGTTATCTACTGTGTGATGTTATTACTTATTATGATAAAAGTAAATGTATATATAATACAACAAATATATGTTATCTACTGTGTGATGTTATTACTTATATTGATAAAAGTAAATGTATATATAATACAACAAATATATGTTATCTACTGTGTGATGTTATCACACGAATGATACTGCGCAAGATGTAATGGTCGTGTAATAGAGCTGTCCTAAAAATGGGAAATGATACTGGAAGAATTAATTTCTAAATCTCCAAAAGCTTCAAAGGAATGTCATATGTCATTTGACAATCGAATGATTGCTGAAAATTTTAACAAATCTGCACTTAATCAAACTAACATTACCTGTAATTAGCGAACCGGTTTGTAAATATAAACAAAGATGGCAGCCCCCACAAAAGTAAACAATCCAAACGTCGAAGTACTAATAAACCATAAACAATCTGCATTACCATCCGAAAATACACTAGAAACACCTGGCAGACCCAATAAAAGACGAACTCCTGAAAGTCCAGAAGATCTGCCAGCAACTTCAAAACAACAAACACGACAAACGAGGCATCGTAGCACATCAGTGGGTGAAAAAGGTCGTAGTGCATCAGTCAGTACCAAAAAAACTCCAGTGCAAAAAAAAACTATCACTGTACAAGTTATTGAGGCACTAACTAGTCCAGAAGTTCTTGGTAAAATCATCCCCATTTTGTCTGACAAAATCAGTGAGTCAATAACTGATTCTATAAACAGCTCAGTTGAAGCAAGCATTAAGGTGCTGATGGACGAACATATTATTCCACTAAAACAAACACTGAAAGAACAACAAAAACAAATCGACGAACAGAAAGAGATGATATCTAAGCAGGCACACCTTGTAGTCCAACGTATTCAAGAAGAACAACATTTAAAGTCATCACTAAAGGAAAAAGACAAGGAAATAGACTCTTTACATGACATTGTTAATAATTTAGAAGTCCGTCTTGAACACCAGGAACAATATTCCAGGAGGACCAGTCTTCGATTCCATAACATTGATGTACCCGTAGACAATAGAGGTCAAATCATTCACCCTGTTAACACAGATGACATCATAGTAGATATCTGCAAAAATAAACTTAAACTAGACATCAGCACCAATGATATTAGCCGGTCGCATGTTATTGGTAAAATCAGAAACGGAAAATCTCAAGTCATTGTTAGATTCTTATCATACAGATGTCGCGAAAAAGTGTATAACTCCAAAAGAAATCTCAAAAATGATGCCAACAGAATCTTCATCACAGAAAACTTGACAAAAACAAGGACAAACCTAGTAAAATCCCTCGCTGATCTAAAGTACAACCAAAACATCAAGACCTACTGGACAACGGACGGTCGTGTCTACGCAAAACTTAACGAAAGTAGCAGACGAACGCTCATACGGAACCATGATGACATCAGAAACCTACTTAATGCCTCTGACTATGATATAAATTAAACTTAAAAAACTTAGCTATATATTATTTATTTCAGATTAATAGTTATTGTTTTTGAGTTTTTTTTTCCTTGTCATTCATGTACTGAATTGTATGTAAATATTTATCTTCCATCAAATTTGTATCCACTAAAATGGACTATCCTCTTACAATTCCATCCCCCATATAACTTTTATGCAGTAAATCCAGGTCAAATCACATTGTTTTTCTCCATAATGCTAAAAGTCCAGCCTAAATTCACTAAGTTTCATATTTATTGTTCTTCATATCCTATTTTTGTCATAACCCAACTTGTCCACACGCTGTAAGTCATACTATCCAAAACAAGCATTTTTTTTCAACCTAGTTATATATGTGCCCCCTATCATACCCCGTAGGAGAAAGTGGACGTATCAAAGTATTGTCATATTATCGAAAACCCTTTCATAAAAAGTCAAAACGTTTAAAATTAAACAATACAATTCAATTAAATTGATATATCTGCACAGCGTAAATCCCCAATAATTAAAGATTGAGTTTTATTTATTATCTATAGGTATTGCTATACAGAACCCTTAATTTCCCGAGAAAGGGAACGTGTCAAAGTGTTAGCTTATTATCGAAAACTGATTTAAATAAAATCAACTTATAACTCATTCTATGCGCAATCGACTGACAAATTTATCAAATACCTAATACAGTAAAGCTATCTAGTTAAACTGTCACATTAGTTGCGAAATTACGTGGTTGATTTCCGCGATCTATTCTAAAAGGTGTTCTCGAATCATCTGTTGTAATTTAATTTGAAAGCAAAACTGATGATGTCTTCCTGTCTGAACAGATTTTTTTTTTCTTTTTCCAACAAATATTAGGCTTCCTAGACGAGATATTTTGTACTTTTACAGAGATCAATCAGATATTTTCCCTCTTCATTAACTGCTTATGGTGTACCATCCCTCCCCAAAGGAGAAATATCATGGTTCTACATTAATTTTGATATATACTAAACCTCCGTATATCGGAATTAATTTCCATATCTTCAAATCTATATACAAAAATGTACATATTATATTCGACCGATTAATAACAACTTGTTTTTTGTTTTTCTTTTACTCAGTGTACGAAATATAAAAAATAAAATGGTAAAATGATGAAAATACCCTGGAAATTAATACCTATCATGGTCATGTATCCAAATATGTTCATTGTATTCGAGATATCGATGATAATAAATACGCGAGCAAAATAAATGATAATTGTGTATACCATATATGAAGTTATTATTATTTTTTTATTTATTTATTTTTTATGATTACCTTTTTTTTTAATTGATTGGTGATAATGTGTATATGTGTGTAAAGTGATTTTCTTTTGTGTGTCTAAAACTGTATTACCAATATGTAGTGTTTACGATATACAAATGTATAAAATTATCTATTATACATATAATGTAGGAGGAACATTTAAGTCGTAGATATGTGGAGTGATGAATTGTGACAGGAATGATACAACATATCTGTAAATTAATGACATATGGTTCTTTTTTCCCAATGAAGTTTAATATAACCACTAATTTCCCATTTGAAACCCCGCTATATCTCAACATTTCAAATGAACTTACTTTTCATTTTCTTTGCTTGTATATATACATGTATTTATGTTTTGTTAACTTTCTTTACTTTTTCATCATTGTTGCTATTTCTCCCATTTAATTTTGTGTGTGGATGCTGCGGTGTGTGTTTTGATGTGGGAGTGGGACGGGCTTATCTCTGCTCTTTGCTGTCTTCAAACCTAAAGCCCAATGGGTAATAGTTTGGAAGAATACAAAGCGGCTATAGGCATATTCCATTCTCACACTTGCAGACTGTGTGGACCTTTTGTTATTCGGACTGATACTTATTTGAACATATTTAGAACTAACCTCCGATGCTCTCTCTTTTTTGTCTGCCTTCTCTTGCTCCAGGGTCTAAATCCAAATGTAAATGCATTGTTTTTACTTTTTACACTCCATTTTATACTACTTGTCGGAAATATCGAATCTAATCCTGGTCCACACGAATTATCACAGTCAATTTTGGAAAACAATCATACTGATAGATGTATTTCGTTGTGTAATATTAATATCCGCAGTATTAGAAATAAAATGGAGTTCCTTGAAACCTCTTTGAATGATTTCGATATATTAGTTGTAACTGAAACACACCTTGATAACCAAATAAATGATAGTGACATAACTCTCGATTCGTTTCCGAATATTATCCATCGAAAAGACCGTTCAAATAGTGGTGGTGGGCTCCTCATTTATTCGAAAAATGATATCTCTATAAGTAGGAAATCCGAATTAGAAAACAATCTTGACGAAACTATCTGGGTTGAAATACGATCCAAAGGTCAATCTTTTTTACTATGCAACACATATAGATCTCCGTGTACAGATATTGATTACTGGACACGATTAACATACGCAATAGAGTTGGCCCTTCAGGTAAATGAAAACATCATTATCACGGGCGATCTGAATTCAAATCTATTGTGTTCAAATAACAACAAACTTATTGACCTTGTGAATATTTTTAATCTTAAGAATGTGATTGACAAACCTACCAGGATAAGTGGTAATACTAGTACTTTATTAGACCCCATTATTCTAAGCGATACCTTGAACTGTAATTATTCTGATGTACTTAAAATACCAAGACATATAAGCGACCACGATGCAGCAATTGCATTCATTAAATGCCCAAAAGCTACATCGAAATCATTTACAAGAGAAATCTGGTTGTATGACCAAACTGATTTTGTTAGATTTAATCAGATGCTAACTGATATAAATTGGAATGAAAAACTTTGCAATTTTGATGATGTAGATGATATGTGTGAAGAATTTTCAAAAACTTTCCTTCAAATCTCAAGTGCATGTATCCCTTCAAAAACAATATTGATACGCGAAAAAGACAAACCATGGTTCAGTAACGAAATACGAAAAGAAATCCGCATACGTGACCGGATTAGGAAAAAATTATTAAAATCTCAAAATGAAAACAACATTATTAAATATAAAAAACAAAGAAATAAGGTAAATAATATGAAAAAAATAGCAAAGGAGAAATTTGAAAATAATTTAGACAACTTTTTATTAAATAACTCTTCAAACCCCAAAATGTATTGGAAAATAATGAAGATGTTAATCAAATCTAACAAAGGAAATTATTGTATACCCCCACTCCGAAATTCAATCAATGATCAAAATATTGATGATATTGCTTATGACGATTCGGACAAATGCGAGTTATTGAATAAATATTTTAGCTCAATATCAAAACTGGACGAAGAAAATGTTACTCTCCCACAGTTTGACTCAAAAACAAATAATATTATTCACGAAATACATATAACAGAGAACGAAATTATTGATGTTATTCAAATTCTTGACCCAAACAAAGCAACAGGACCAGACAAAATAAGTAATAAAATGCTTAAAATTTCTCCTGAGAAAATTGCAAAGCCCCTTCTAATAATATTTAATAAATCTTTACAACAGAGCAAATATCCTTCTAATTGGAAGAGTGCTCATGTTGTTGCAATTTTCAAAAAGGGTGACACATCCCTACCCTCCAATTATCGCCCGATATCTTTAATAAGTTGTGTAGGTAAATTAATGGAACGAATAGTTTATAAGCATGTTTACAATCATCTTGTTAATAACAATCTCATATATAAATACCAATCGGGGTTTTTGCCAAAACATTCCACTGTCCATCAACTATTAGAACTATACAATTCGATCCTAAACTCTCTAGAAAAAAAAGAATTTAGCTGCTTCGTCTTTTGCGATTTTTCTAAAGCTTTCGACAAGGTTTAGCATAAAGGTCTTATTCACAAAATGAATTCATACGGAATTCAAGGAAAGTTAATAAAATGGTTCGAAAACTATCTGTTCAAAAGAAGACAAAAAGTAATTAATAAAAACTCTTGGTCAAGTTTCGAACCTGTCTCAGCTGGTGTACCCCAAGGGTCGGTATTGGGTCCCCTCATGTTTCTAATATACATAAATGATATAGGAGAAAAACTTATATCGTTGAGTAGATTATTTGCTGACGACACATCACTCGGATATTCTAGTCAAAGTGTTGATCAAATAAAAACTGTAATCAATCATGATCTACTCGAACTAAATGCCTGGTCTAGTAAATGGCTAATGTCATTCAATCCCGAAAAAACAGAAATCTTGTTTTTCTCCAATACCGGTAACATAGACAACATCGAATTTTCTTTTAATGGCAAAAGTATCCCTTTATCTACTAGCCATAAGCATCTGGGAGTTATCCTCTCTCAAAATGCAAAATGGAATGAACATTTAGAAAATATGATAACAAATATAACCAAACATTTAGGTATATTACGCAAATTAAAATTCAGTCTAAATAGATCCAACTTAGAAAAAATGTATTTAGTCTACATTCGCCCCCTTTTTGAATACGCTTGTGAAGTCTGGGATAATTGCGGAATTGGCTATTCAGACAAATTAGAAAAACTTCAATTAGACGCTGCCAGAATTGTAACAGGTTTACCCATTTTTACAAAATCGGAGTATTTATATGCTGAGACAGGTTGGGAAACACTATCAGAGCGGAGATACCGCAGAAAACTCCAATTATTTTTTAATATAAAATGTGGAATGGCACCTGAATACTTGCGTTATCTAGTTCCCCCAACTATTCAGAGTACTACTATATACCCTTTGCGAAATGGTGATAATTTAATAGTTCCTTTCTGTAGACTCTCTATAACCAATTCGTCATTTATTCCTTCCACAGTTAAAGAATGGAATAAACTTGACATTGCAATCAGAAAATTAGATTCATTATCCAAATTCAAAAACGCTATTCGTCTTAACAGCCAACCAAATAAGATCTCAGTTCCCAAACTTTATTACTATGGCCCTAGAAAGTTAAACGTGATCCTAACACAAATTAGATGTACAGCTTCTTTCCTCAACCACGATCTACATAAGGTTCATATTTTATCTAGCCCAGCGTGTAGCTGCGGTGCCCCCCAAGAAGATGCGAACCACTTCTTTTTTGTTTGTACCAAATATTCTTTAATAAGAAATGAACTGTTTCTCAGCATAAGCGATTTGTCTCAATCGATCAATACTTCACTTCTCACTTCAGGAAGTGAAACCTTAAGCTATGCAGATAATTGCTTTATTTTTTATTCAGTTTTCCGATTCATAAAAAGGTCTAAACGATTTCTAATCGTTTAATGTACTAACCAAACATCATCCAGCATCCATACACACACACACACATACTTTTTCTTCATTTCTTTTTACTCGTTTACTATTTTCAGCTATATTATATGATAAAATTGTATTTTTCTTGTTTTCTTGTGCATTCTCAATATAATGTAATAATGATTGTATATATAGGAGAAGACTCCATAAGTTGGTAAAACTTGTGTCTGATCCTCTTTGTATCATTGATCAAATAAAATAATTATAAACTAAACTTATATTGATAAAAGTAAATGTATATATAATACAACAAATATATGTTATCTACTGTGTGATGTTATTACTTATATTGATAAAAGTAAATGTATATATAATACAACAAATATATGTTATCTACTGTGTGATGTTATTACTTATATTGATAAAAGTAAATGTATATATAATACAACAAATATATGTTATCTACTGTGTGATGTTATTACTTATATTGATAAAAGTAAATGTATATATAATACAACAAATATATGTTATCTACTGTGTGATGTTATTACTTATATTGATAAAAGTAAATGTATATATAATACAACAAATATATGTTATCTACTGTGTGATGTTATTACTTATATTGATAAAAGTAAATGTATATATAATACAACAAATATATGTTATCTACTGTGTGATGTTATTACTTATATTGATAAAAGTAAATGTATATATAATACAACAAATATATGTTATCTACTGTGTGATGTTATTACTTATATTGATAAAAGTAAATGTATATATAATACAACAAATATATGTTATCTACTGTGTGATGTTATTACTTATATTGATAAAAGTAAATGTATATATAATACAACAAATATATGTTATCTACTGTGTGATGTTATTACTTATATTGATAAAAGTAAATGTATATATAATACAACAAATATATGTTATCTACTGTGTGATGTTATTACTTATATTGATAAAAGTAAATGTATATATAATACAACAAATATATGTTATCTACTGTGTGATGTTATTACTTATATTGATAAAAGTAAATGTATATATAATACAACAAATATATGTTATCTACTGTGTGATGTTATTACTTATATTGATAAAAGTAAATGTATATATAATACAACAAATATATGTTATCTACTGTGTGATGTTATTACTTATTATGATAAAAGTAAATGTATATATAATACAACAAATATATGTTATCTACTGTGTGATGTTATTACTTATATTGATAAAAGTAAATGTATATATAATACAACAAATATATGTTATCTACTGTGTGATGTTATTACTTATTATGATAAAAGTAAATGTATATATAATACAACAAATATATGTTATCTACTGTGTGATGTTATTACTTATATTGATAAAAGTAAATGTATATATAATACAACAAATATATGTTATCTACTGTGTGATGTTATTACTTATTATGATAAAAGTAAATGTATATATAATACAACAAATATATGTTATCTACTGTGTGATGTTATTACTTATATTGATAAAAGTAAATGTATATATAATACAACAAATATATGTTATCTACTGTGTGATGTTATTACTTATTATGATAAAAGTAAATGTATATATAATACAACAAATATATGTTATCTACTGTGTGATGTTATTACTTATTATGATAAAAGTAAATGTATATATAATACAACAAATATATGTTATCTACTGTGTGATGTTATTACTTATATTGATAAAAGTAAATGTATATATAATACAACAAATATATGTTATCTACTGTGTGATGTTATTACTTATATTGATAAAAGTAAATGTATATATAATACAACAAATATATGTTATCTACTGTGTGATGTTATTACTTATATTGATAAAAGTAAATGTATATATAATACAACAAATATATGTTATCTACTGTGTGATGTTATTACTTATATTGATAAAAGTAAATGTATATATAATACAACAAATATATGTTATCTACTGTGTGATGTTATTACTTATATTGATAAAAGTAAATGTATATATAATACAACAAATATATGTTATCTACTGTGTGATGTTATTACTTATATTGATAAAAGTAAATGTATATATAATACAACAAATATATGTTATCTACTGTGTGATGTTATTACTTATATTGATAAAAGTAAATGTATATATAATACAACAAATATATGTTATCTACTGTGTGATGTTATTACTTATATTGATAAAAGTAAATGTATATATAATACAACAAATATATGTTATCTACTGTGTGATGTTATTACTTATATTGATAAAAGTAAATGTATATATAATACAACAAATATATGTTATCTACTGTGTGATGTTATTACTTATATTGATAAAAGTAAATGTATATATAATACAACAAATATATGTTATCTACTGTGTGATGTTATTACTTATATTGATAAAAGTAAATGTATATATAATACAACAAATATATGTTATCTACTGTGTGATGTTATTACTTATATTCATGGTTTTTTTCTAAACAGTATTTGTTATATTTAGATTCTAATAATCATTCAGAAGACACATTATACATACGGTTGTCCTAAATTGAAAGTGATTTATAAGAGTAAAAAGAGTTTGAAGATACCAAAGGGGTAATCAGTATCTGTAAATCGAAGAATAACAGACAACACAATGGCCAAACAGCTTTTGTTGAATAGAGCTATGTAAGGATAAATACGGACTATATGATGCAACTGTAAATCTGAAGTGCAATTACCATTCGAGATCATATAATATACTGCTTGGGACAATATTAGTAAGATAACTCCGTATGTTGTTTTCTTCATTAAGGTGTATGGTGTTTAACGCCACTTTCAACAATATCTCAGTTATATCGTGTGGGGATTTCGTCATTAACACCACGTTAAACTGATCTGTTGATGTACGTAGTTACTTATCATATTGAACGCAAGCATTTAAACAAAATCTTATTTGAAAATGAATTCAGATGATGTTTTTAATGTAATGTGATTTTATTCCTTTCTTCAAACGCCACAATAATTAGTTAGTCACACACCAGTGGTGTTAATTCTGTCTGATTGTAATCATTATTAAAAAGCAGTGCAAAATGATATTGTATATTGGTTTTAAGAATTATCAAAAAGACTTACAGTAAATACAAATTTAATACTTAAATATACACATGGATCAATTAAAAAAATAAGATGTTTATAAAAATGTATCTTGCCAAATTTTTATTTGTATTTCTCTTGTTGGTGTTGATATAATCTGGGTTTTTAAAGGGCAGTGTATACAATGCATGTATTTGAAAGGTCACAAAGAATAAATAAGAAAGGTAAAGTGACACTATGCCATGGCATTGATAAACCATAATATACCAATACTGATTGATATGACATTTAGTATATTGACATACTCTCAATAACATGAAAAAAATGTTCATTATTTTCCTAGATAATATATTTAAAATAGCCCCAATACGCTTAAAGGAGACTCTTTTATACAGCTGAACTGTCTCGTCCACTTCCTGTATGCAAATGACTTTTTTTTTTTACCCTAGACCAGTACCTTTCAAAACAAGACTTTAGTAAAGGTAGGTATGACTGCTACCATCACACGTCAAAGAATCTTTTTAGCAACCTCTAACGTTATTTCCAGAAAACAAATCAGCGTGATACATCAGATAGCTACAAAATGTTATCGTTTTTACTATGTCGTTCTTTTATCGTTCATCGTTGAAGTCCGGATACTACCAGTAGTAACATTGTTATTTACTGTTGGTTCCAATCTATCGTTAAATAAACTAATAAAAACATTTTACCATGAACAGACACATAGGTGGAAGCGAATCTGATCAGTACCAGAATCTGATTCATTTCCAACGCTGTAAATCACTCTGCAATATCCGCTATATCAATATATATATAGCTTCAATGTTTTTACGTAATGCGAGTCTATAGTGATAGACATTACACACGTGTTTAAGCGTCTGTAGATGGTACATAATATTTATATTTTTATCTTTTAATTTGACAGAAATCTAACTCAGCAATTTTAATATATTATGCAACAGGACGAAGAATTTACTCTAGAATCACAGGAAATAAATTATATTATACAAACGTCTCAGCAAGTGACAACAATACTTGGTTTATTAGATATATTATCGAGATCTAAATAATGTCATTATTATTAAAGGTGCTCCTCCCTCAGACTGGTGACCTTAGTCGATGTTGGCTATCCTGTTTAGGCTCTTTGGTTTACTTGCACTCAATGACTTTTAAATTATTCGGCTTTCGCATAATTTGACTATCGGCGCACCTGATAAATGTTATTCCAGAAACACGTTGTGCGCTCTAAATTCGTTATCTGCGTTTTAGTTTTATGTGTATGTTTTGTAGATCGTTGTTTGTCCTTTCGTCCGTTTTCATTTTGGCCATTGTGTTGTCTGTTCTTTATTTACGGATTCTGATTACCCCATTGGTATCTTCAAACTCTTCTTAATTCAATAAATCTTTCCCGTTGGATTTTAAAGTTACTTGAAATACTAGGTTAGCGCTAAATATTTATACACGTATGAAAATTAAATCCCAACAGAGTTGGAATTAGATTTTGTTTATTTATGTTATTTACATGCAAATTGTAGATTGTGTCATGAATGGTAGCAAATTGTAACACACTAATTCAATAATTATTTCACGTGTACATGTAAAATAGAAATATTGACAACATTTGTCAAAAGTAGGGTTAATTCAAAAATGAATTAAATTTAAGATCATTATGTTTCAATTTCAAACCTAAATCGTTCCTGACTTTTTAAACGATGTACTTAATTATATATATGTGAAGAATATAAGACTACTTGTATTTTAACTTGTCCCAACAGTCCATTCTTTGACAATTCTAAAATTGTCCACTTATATCGTAATTATTAATACATTATTATTATCATTTCATTAAGAGGGAAGGTTAGGTCCCATAAAGCTAGTTTAGCCCCGCCACATGTTATTAAGCTACATGTACCAAGCGAGGAAAGTAGGTATTAGATTTCGCCTCTTTCTACGATTTTTCTAGTGAATTTTGGAACTGTTCCGACAGTGTGGTATTTTTTGTTTAAGAAATAAATCATGGAAGCCAGAATGTGTTTTGAGTTTTAACATGGGTTGGCGGATATTAATATTTTATCCCGAGCCGGGACAGTCAGTCACATATATTTTTACGACGGGAAAATCAGTCCTATTGATGGAGCATCTGTAACAATAATATTGTGTTTGCATGTTTTAATTGCACGTCGCATATTATTAATTTTGGATATGTTGATTATTTTCAGTGAATATAGATGTTATTAAAACATTAACAACAGTGTAAATAATTTTATTTTGTGATTTTATCACCTGGCTTAAATGTGTAACGCGCATGTGCTAATGAGATTTTGTCATCGGGTTGATCTCTCGTTTGTTTGCAAAGCGAAAGAAGAACGTTATGTTAGAATTCTTATTATATTTCATCACCATTACTGTAGACCATTGTTTACACTGTCGATTCCTTTTAAGAAAGCATCGTTCATGAAAGTGGCTCATACAAAAAACAACCCCGGGCAATCATTCAGTTAATATTCAATAATGTACAACCAAGATGTGTCCATATCTCACTTAATTTGTCTATAACTACATCATTTCAAAAATTTTAATATCGCCATCATGACTTTATTACGTTACGGAGTATGTGGGTCACAGATGACCACGGACATGTCCCGTTTGTCGCAATACACAATCACACCCTACTCTTCTCTTGCGTGGCTTATCATCGGATTTTAAACAAGAATAACACGAGGTGGTGCCACTAGACGTTGGTTATCCTTTCAGAACGTTGGCAAGGCACAAGTATATCTTAAATATATGCATGTTATTAGATTGGCGGCTTCGAGGGTGTCAAACTTGGGATGGGTTTCGCATGACGAACAATTTCGTCTACGGAAGGCCAGGGCTTCACAGTCATCGTGGGCCGATGTTGATGTAGAACTGTGGCTACTATATGTATCTACCCCTGAGAAAACTACCGACAATCTTACTTTTAGACAGCCCTTTCTTAACGGAGTGGGACAAAAACGAGCACAGGCGATTTCAGCTCGGACATGTCCAAAAGGGGATCCGTACTTGTTGGGGCTTTAACAAAGGGCGTTGTACGTATGGGGAAAATTGCAGGTTCATTCACAAATGCTCCGAGTGTAACGGAAACCACCCACTCCCGGCTTGTAGTAAATCTTATTTCACTTTCTTGCACTTTTCAGTTATATACGTTGGGTCATTCGCCCATTTGTGTTAATGAGGTGGAAAAAATTATCCATATAAAGACATTGCTTGTGAATTGATAAAAGGTTTAAAATTTGGCTTTCCGTTAAATTATTCAGGACCGAGATCGCCGATAACTTCAAAGAGTTTGAAAAGTGTTGCTGACATGCCAGAGCTTACCAAACAAAAAATTTCAAAAGAATTAGCAATGGGAAGAATTGCCGGGCCATTTTCAGTCCCCCTTTTTCCAACTTTACGTGTTTCTCCCATAGGTCTAGTCCCCAAAAAGAATGGTGATTTCCGTATGATTCACAATTTATCATACCATGCAACAATTCTGTCAATAATTTTATTGATCACGAGTTCTGTTCTGTGCGGTATTCAAGCATTGACGATGCTGTAAAAATTATCCAACGGCTTGGTAGGGGGGCAAAATTATCGAAGTGTGATATCAAAAGCACTTTTCGCTTACTCAGGATATTTCCTGGCGATTTCGATCAGCTGGGGGGTTTTTTCAGGATAAATATTATTTTGATAAATGTCTCCCTTTTGGAGCATCGATCAGTTGTGCTCTATTTGAAAAATTTTCAACCGCTCTTCATTGGTTCACAGAAATTCGTTCCGGTAATCCACATATTTTGCATTATTTGGATGATTTTTTGTTTGGTGGTGATGCAAACACTTCACGTTGTCATGAAACACTGGAAACATTTCAAGATGTTTGCAAATCATGAGGGGTACCTCTAGCAGATGACAAAACCGTAGAACCAGTTGAAGTTCTAACATTCTTAGGTGTTGAATTGGACACAATAAAAATGGAAATGAGACTCCCTCAGGACAAAATTATAGAGCTAACCAATCGCCTAAAAACATGTTTGGATGCCAAAAAAGTATCCCTTTGTGACTTACAGTCTCTTCTCGGTCTATTAAATTTTGCATGCCAAGTTGTTGCCCCGGGTAGGGCATTTAGTCGGCGCCTTATAAATGCTACATGTAAGATAACTAAACCTCACCACAGAATTAGGGTATCGCAAGAGATGCGAGAAGATCTGAAAGTTTGGTTATCCTTTTTGTCGGATTACAATGGAATTACAGTTATGCTAGATAATGTGTGGGCTTCTAATGTGACAATTTGTTTGTTTTACGGATAGCGCCGTGGGAGAGATAAAGGGTTCGGCATTTATTTTCAGAGTAAATGGGCTCAAGGTTGTTGGCCAAAAGAATGGGCGGACAAAAAGTCTTCGAAATCCAACAGAGTTATGACCCTTGTCAGAAATCTTGTTTTACTGTCCTTACAATATAATATCATGTTAAAAGCAGAACATATTCCGGGTAAAATAAATAGCATAGCTGATACTTTATCTCGTTCTGATTGGCAGCGATTAAAGACTCTTTGCCCAGAAGCAGACCCCAAGCCGACAGAAATTCCAGACCATCTATGGAAAATTTGGAGCGAGAACTGAATTCACTTATTAAAGGTTCGGCGGCAGAGTCAACATGGAAAACATATAAAACAGCAGTAGAATCTCTTAGTAAATTCCGTACACCGTATGGGTTTTCCGAAAATTGGCCCGTCTCGATTGATGTGTTACTTCATATATGCTTATCTTTCATGCACCGGGTTTTCTTCGTCTACTGTTACAACATATATTTCTGCAATAAGTCATTTCCATAAACTGAATGGTTTTTATGATCACACAAAGTCATTTTTGGTTATAAAAGCAGTTGAAGGATTTAGAAGAAAAACTGCGAAAAGGTCCGACATTCGCGTCCCGATTTCTTTATCTCTTCTAACAAAGCTTATTGGTAGTCTAACTTACGTTTGCAAGTCATCATACGAGTCGAGCATGTCCGCGTCCGCTTTCAGTTTAGCGTTTTTCGGTTTCTTGTGAGTCGGAGAGTTTACAGCTGATAAAAAATCTGAGTGCAGTAGTCATATTATACAGTTTGAAGATTTCAGTTTTGTCAATTCTCGTGATTCGACAAACCTTCACTTAAACATCCGTAGTTCAAAAACAGACCAAACAGGAGCGACGACCACTTTGATCATATGTAGTAACTCTGACCGTTCGATATGCCCTGTTCGTTTGTTACAAAAATATTTAAATATCCGTCATAGATCATCAAATTCTCCGTTATATTCATTTTGATGGATCTTTCTTAAGTCGCTACTAATTTTGTTCGTCTTGTCAGATCCAGTCTTTGTTATTTTAACTGTGGCCGTATTATCCACTTAAATGTTTGTTTCATCCATATCTCTGCGTAAATTATACTAGTAATCAATTAGACATGAAGTGATTTCGTAATCCCGTCCGTCCGTCTCTTGTTACAAATCTTTCATTAATGTTTGTTTATTTATTCCAAAGCCCATCAGAGCATGTATTACACTTCTATGTACGTTTCCGGATCTAAATATCTAAATAAAGTTTATATATTGTATCAAATTGGATTGTACATATTTACAAAAAACAAACAAACAAACAAAAAAGTAAAATAAAAACAAAACAAAACAAACCCAAAAAAAAACAAAAAAACACCAAAAAATACAAATTAAAAAAAAAATTAAATTAAAAAAAATAAATATTTTTTTTTAGTAAAATAGAGTTCAGATGGGCGCATGACATTTGAGCGGATTTTTTACTTGTAAGGTTTTACATTTGATCGAAAATTTTAAGCTCAAAAGAGCGGGATTTACCTGTGTTTTACCTTTGTTTTACCTGTATTTCTAATAACATTTTTAAAGACAGATTTTCATCAGAAACTAATAAGTAAATGGAAGAACATTTATTTAAAATTCCACACAACACTAAGAATACACAATAAACTTATACGTAAAAAGAACATAACAATCCCGATGCGTCCGTCTGTCTGTTAGATAAACCTGAGAGGAACTCATTTTTTTTTGCTTCTAGCTTTATTTAAGATATATAGAAATTTTTGCAATAAATTTTTATTTTAATTATAATAATTCATTTTTTTTTCAATGCAAATCCGCTCAAATGACGATTTTTTTGGCACAGGTATAAATCCGCTCAAATGATTATTTTTTTCCGCTCTCATGTCGGTTTTTTTCCCGCTCGAATGTCGTGCACTGGTTCAGATAGAAAATATGACTAAGTACAATGTAAAACATTATCATCCCATGGAGAGAAAAAAAAACACAAATATTATAATAATTTGTATAAGACAAAACATTCATCCATCACTTATATAAATTATCTAAACAATATTTTGAAAATATTATCATAATAAGTAATGTTATTTTAAACCTTTCCTGTTTAATGTTATGAAATTATGTTAACTTTTCAATTGAAGCAATATTCTAAAATGATATATATCAAACTACTTACCACCAAGAGGAATCAATATTTTATAAGAACCAGTACATGATCCAAAGAGTGCACGGAGAACAATCAGTATTTTATTAAATGGGTTATGTTAACTTAATATTTTTATTGTTCTTTTGAATTTGCCACGTTAGCTGAACTAAATATCAAAAGTGACAAAGAGGCAAAGATTTTATTATAAAAAACAAACTATATACTGTACTACAAATAAACTCGATTCTTAAGAATTTAAACAAATAACCCGGGCTCCTTCTTACTAACGAATACAAATACAAATGTAGTAGGTCTTAAAACTAGGTTAAATTTGACGTAAAGACAAAGTCGTACCAAATGTTATACTGGCACTTGACCTTGACTCTTAGAATAAGTTCATTCATACTCATTCAGACGTTAAAGAAGTTCATTCATACTCATTCAGATATTAAAGAAGTTCATTCATACTCATTCAGACGTTAAAGAAGTTCATTCATACTCATTCAGATATTAAAGAAGTTCATTCATACTCATTCAGACGTTAAAGAAGTTCATTCATACTCATTCAGATGTTTTATCAGAACGATGATAGTGTCGATATTTAATAAGATTATTCTTGCAGGAGTTATGGTCCTTTATCTACATTACAATCTCTTACTATGAAACAGATATTCTGTAAGCAACATCTCAGAACTGCCCACCCTTCCGGGGTTCGTGTTACTCGATCTTTAGATTTATGTATATATTTTGTAGATTATTGTTTGTCCTGTCCTTTTTCTTTTGGCCATTGTGTTGTCTGTCCTTCAATTTACGGATTCTGGTTACCCCTAAGCTTAATATCTTCAGACTATTCTTAAAGGTCATATTCATATGTTACCAGATGCTTTGGAGATACGATCATCTCTCCTTTATTTGGTTCCGTATTCTATTCCTATTACCTCATGACAGGAAAGGAACATAAATTTTATTTTATTGGTGTTGTGATGATCTGACGATGATGCGTTACTTCTGCTGGTCCACGAGGATACCATTACACTCCCAATAGTCAGTGTTCCGTTACTAATATAATTTATAACATATCTTTATTATTTAAATTCATTTCTTAGATAGCAAAGCCTAATGTTCAAATCCATATTTCTCAATGTAACCTGTGCAAATGTTATGCTGTTTAGTTCCTTTGTTTTACGCCCCGCACCCCCTCTTTGCCCCCTCCAAATAAAAAACAAAACAAAAATCAAAAACAAAAAAAATATCAAATTATTTGGCTTTATCGTCTGTTGACTTTGAAAGCAAAAGATGAAGATTATTCCAGAAACGCAGTAAATTAGAGATCTACGCTTTCATTGCAATGCTACCACCCACACTGACAACCATGACTACATCCATGTTTGCTACGGACCAAATCGAATGACATCGATACATTTAATCGATAATTTGTGGCCCATTTTGGCTTTGTAAACTTTCATAACCTTTGTTTACGATGTGAAATGATGCATATATTGTGAAATAATATGAAAAACCAAAAATATCACACTGTCGGAACAGTTCCAGAGGCAAAATGAATACTCCTAACACGCATGACCAGTCACGTGGCTGACTTTATTTGTTATTTATTCCTATTTATTTCAAATTATGGAAATATTTAAACATGTTATAAATATTGACTCTGTAATAATGGTCTTTGTCCTTATATCAAGCATATTAATCTATAGTCAGATTAGCTGGAAGCATATTATCTGGAAATGTAATACCGGTAGTCTTTGTCCAGTTTGGCTGGAAACTTGGTGTTTGGTCATATTGTCTTGAAACATGGTCTTTGGTCATATTATCTTGAAACATCAGATCTTTGGTCATATTATCTGGAAACGTAATAGTCTTTGTCCAGATTGGCTTGAAACACGTGGTCTTTGGTCGTATTACCTGGATACACCAGATATATGGACAGATTGGCTAGAAACATGAGCATATTAGCAGGAAACAACGCATTATTGTGGTGTGTTAAAAGTAGAATACTTGTCTTGAAAAGTAGACATAAATAAGGCATAGGTGACCTTAGACGATTGTGGTTATCTTGGTTATGACCTTAGACGATTGTGGTTATCTTGGTTATGCCCTTAGACGATTGTAGTTATCTTGGTTATGCCCTTAGACGATTGTGGTTATCTTGGTTATGCCCTTAGACAATTGTGGTTATCTTGGTTATGACCTTAGAAGCTTGTGGTTATCTTGGTTATGACCTTAGACGATTGTGGTTATCTTGGTTATGACCTTAGACGATTGTGGTTATCTTGGTTATGACCTTGGAAGATTGTGGTCATCTTGGTTATGACCTTAGAAGATTGTGGTTATATTGATTATGACCTTAGACGATTGTGGTTATCTTGGTTATGACCTTAGACGATTGTAGTTATCTTGGTTATGACCTTAGACGATTGTGGTTATCTTGGTTATGACCTTAGAAGATTGTGGTTATCTTGGTTATGACCTTAGACGATTGTGGTTATCTTGGTTATGACCTTAGACGATTGTGGTTATCTTGGTTATGACCTTAGCAGATTGTGGTTATCTTGGTTATGACCTTAGACGATTGTGGTTATCTTGGTTATGACCTTAGAAGATTGTGGTTATCTTGGTTATGACCTTAGACGATTGTGGTTATCTTGGTTATGACCTTAGACGAGTGTAGTTATCTTGGTTATGACCTTAGACGATTGTGGTTATCTTGGTTATGACCGTAGACGATTGTGGTTATCTTGGTTATGACCTTAGAAGATTGTGGTTATCTTGGCTATGACCTTAGACGATAGTGGTTATCTTGGTTATGACCTTAGACGATTGTGGTTATCTTGGTTATGACCTTAGACGATTGTAGTTATCTTGGTTATGCCCTTAGACGATTGTGGTTATCTTGGTTATGCCCTTAGACGATTGTGGTTATCTTGGTTATGACCTTAGAAGCTTGTGGTTATCTTGGTTATGACCTTAGACGATTGTGGTTATCTTGGTTATGACCTTAGACGATTGTGGTTATCTTGGTTATGACCTTGGAAGATTGTGGTCATCTTGGTTATGACCTTAGAAGATTGTGGTTATATTGGTTATGACCTTAGACGATTGTGGTTATCTTGGTTATGACCTTAGACGATTGTAGTTATCTTGGTTATGACCTTAGACGATTGTGGTTATCTTGGTTATGACCTTAGAAGATTGTGGTTATCTTGGTTATGACCTTAGACGATTGTGGTTATCTTGGTTATGACCTTAGACGATTGTGGTTATCTTGGTTATGACCTTAGCAGATTGTGGTTATCTTGGTTATGACCTTAGACGATTGTGGTTATCTTGGTTATGACCTTAGAAGATTGTGGTTATCTTGGTTATGACCTTAGACGATTGTGGTTATCTTGGTTATGACCTTAGACGAGTGTAGTTATCTTGGTTATGACCTTAGACGATTGTGGTTATCTTGGTTATGACCGTAGACGATTGTGGTTATCTTGGTTATGACCTTAGAAGATTGTGGTTATCTTGGCTATGACCTTAGACGATAGTGGTTATCTTGGTTATGACCTTAGACGATTGTGGTTATCTTGGTTATGACCTTAGACGATTGTAGTTATCTTGGTTATGCCCTTAGACGATTGTGGTTATCTTGGTTATGCCCTTAGACGATTGTGGTTATCTTGGTTATGACCTTAGAAGCTTGTGGTTATCTTGGTTATGACCTTAGACGATTGTGGTTATCTTGGTTATGACCTTAGACGATTGTGGTTATCTTGGTTATGACCTTGGAAGATTGTGGTCATCTTGGTTATGACCTTAGAAGATTGTGGTTATATTGGTTATGACCTTAGACGATTGTGGTTATCTTGGTTATGACCTTAGACGATTGTAGTTATCTTGGTTATGACCTTAGACGATTGTGGTTATCTTGGTTATGACCTTAGAAGATTGTGGTTATCTTGGTTATGACCTTAGACGATTGTGGTTATCTTGGTTATAACCTTAGACGATTGTGGTTATCTTGGTTATGACCTTAGCAGATTGTGGTTATCTTGGTTATGACCTTAGACGATTGTGGTTATCTTGGTTATGACCTTAGAAGATTGTGGTTATCTTGGTTATGACCTTAGACGATTGTGGTTATCTTGGTTATGACCTTGGAAGATTGTGGTCATCTTGGTTATGACCTTAGAAGATTGTGGTTATATTGGTTATGACCTTAGACGATTGTGGTTATCTTGGTTATGACCTTAGACGATTGTGGTTATCTTGGTTATGACCTTAGACGATTGTGGTTATCTTGGTTATGACCTTAGAAGATTGTGGTTATCTTGGTTATGACCTTAGACGATTGTGGTTATCTTGGTTATGACCTTAGACGATTGTGGTTATCTTGGTTATGACCTTAGCAGATTGTGGTTATCTTGGTTATGACCTTAGACGATTGTGGTTATCTTGGTTATGACCTTAGAAGATTGTGGTTATCTTGGTTATGACCTTAGACGATTGTGGTTATCTTGGTTATGACCTTAGACGAGTGTAGTTATCTTGGTTATGACCTTAGACGATTGTGGTTATCTTGGTTATGACCGTAGACGATTGTGGTTATCTTGGTTATGACCTTAGAAGATTGTGGTTATCTTGGTTATGACCTTAGACTATTGTGGTTATCTTGGTTATGACCTTAGACGACTGTGGTTATCTTGGTTATGACCTTAGCAGATTGTGGTTATCTTGGTTATGACCTTAGACGATTGTGGTTATCTTGGTTATGACCTTAGAAGATTGTGGTTATCTTGGTTATGACCTTAGACGATTGTGGTTATCTTGGTTATGACCTTAGACGATGGTAGTTATCTTGGTTATGACCTTAGACGATTGTGGTCATCTTGGTTATGACCTTAGACGATTGTGGTTATCTGGCTATGACCTTAGACGATAGTGGTTATCTTGGTTATGCCCTTAGACGATTGTGGTTATCTTGGTTATGACCTTAGAAGATTGTGGTTATCTTGGTTATGACCTTAGACGATTGTGGTTATCTTGGTTATGACCTTAGACGATTGTGGTTATCTTGGTTATGCCCTTAGACGATTGTGGTTATCTTGGTTATGACCTTAGAAGATTGTGGTTATCTTGGTTATGACCTTAGAAGATTGTGGTTATCTTGGTTATGACCTTAGACGATTGTGGTTATCTTGGTTATGACCAAATAGTTAAAAAGAATAATAACCTATTCTAACATTTATCAACTGAAGCTATAAAAATAATGCAAAAGTGATTAAGTAAAGGTTAGGGTTATGGTGTTTAACGCCACTTTCAACAATGCATGTATTTTAGTTATATCGTGGCGGTCAGTTTTATTGGCGGAGGAAACCGGAGTACCCGGAGAGAACCATCGACCTGTCATAAGTCACTGACAAGCTTTATCACATAATATTGTATCGAGTACACCTCGCCATGAGCGGGATTAGAACTCACAACATTAGTGGTGATGGGCACTGATTGCATAGGTAGTTATAAATCCAACTACCATAATTAAGATGACGACTATGACGTCGCGTTGATTAAATAGGTGTTTTCTACTAACGGATATGTAACATTAAGTGAATCACGGCTGATATTCCGAATTTAGGACAAAAAGGTAAGCCTATTTAGGTAGCTAAAATAATATTTGATTTCATTTAAATCAATCAAAAAGTTCAACTTTTCAAAAATGTATTGATTGGTAAACGGCCAGAACTTACGCCACGATATATACGTAATATATTTGCCTTACACATGGAATTAGAATAATTATTCATTTATATGGATACAATTGAATCCGTTTTTGTTGGGTCAATCCATAATCTTATCGAAAACAAACAGTGTAAATTTTTATGACATTCTAATATGACGTACTTCATTGGCTATATAAACAAAGCCGTGATAAAACCCCCAATATATCTTAATTCGCACGTGAGTATTGTCGGACAAATTATCGACATCATTCCAAAGCATTCATAAACGTTTATTTTGATTCTTTACACTTTCATTTTTCCTATCTAAAGAGCAAAGATTGGTTAGCTTGGAATCAAGAAAATGTGTCCAAATGGGGCGACATGTCTACCCGCGGATTGTTGTTTCAGTGAGCTAGCGCTATAAAAATCAAAACTAAGCGTGTTGGTTTAGTACAAAGAGGACCTCATCATCATCTCATTGGAGATTAACTTGTTTTCACCATGATATAGCTGAACAATTGCTGAGTTGGCGTTAAACAACAATCACTCACTCAAGAAAAGCTGATATCATGATAGCCCCGGAGACCCGTTTTGACAACTGTAAGAATATATATAACGTTGTTTGCATGGACACTTGTGTCATTTTGGTATCCAGCACTAAATTCATTCTCTATAATTTTTTTTATCAAATTCCTCATCTTTCATGGAAAGACCAAAACTATGACAATTCTGACTTGTTATTAGCAATGATTTTCTCTTTTGATATTGTAGTTACTGTATATGTAGACTTATCTTGTGAGCTATCCAATCCTAATTAATTAAGATGTAGAATTATCTTGTGAGCCATCCAATCCTAATTAATTAAGATGTAGAATTATCTTGTGAGCTATCCAATCCTAATTAATTAAGATGTAGAATTATCTTGTGAGCCATCCAATCCTAATTAATTAAGATGTAGAATTATCTTGTGAGCCATTCAATCCTAATTAATTAAGATGTAGAATTATCTTGTGAGCCATCCAATCCTAATTAATTAAGATGTAGAATTATCTTGTGAGCCATCCAATCCTAATTAATTAAGATGTAGAATTATCTTGTGAGCCATTCAATCCTAATTAATTAAGATGTAGAATTATCTTGTGAGCCATCCAATCCTAATTAATTAAGATGTAGAATTATCTTGTGAGACATCCAATCCTAATTAATTAAGATGTAGAATTATCTTGTGAGCCATTCAATCCTAATTAATTAAGATGTAGAATTATCTTGTGAGTCATCCATTCCTAATTAATTAAGATGTAGAATTATCTTGTGAGCCATCCAATCCTAATTAATTAAGATGTAGAATTATCTTGTGAGCCATCCAATCCTAATTAATTAAGATGTAGAATTATCTTGTGAGCCATCCAATCCTAATTAATTAAGATGTAGAATTATCGTGTGAGCCATCCAATCCTAATTAATTAAGATGTAGAATTATCTTGTGAGCCATCCAATCCTAATTAATTAAGATGTAGAATTATCTTGTGGGCCATCCAATCCTAATTAATTAAGATGTAGAATTATCTTGTGAGCCATCCAATCCTAATTAATTAAGATGTAGAATTATCTTGTGAGCCATCCAATCCTAATTAATTAAGATGTAGAATTATCTTGTGAGCCATCCAATCCTAATTAATTAAGATGTAGAATTATCTTGTGAGCCATCCAATCCTAATTAATTAAGATGTAGAATTATCTTGTGAGCCATTCAATCCTAATTAATTAAGATGTAGAATTATCTTGTGAGCCATCCAATCCTAATTAATTAAGATGTAGAATTATCTTGTGAGCCATCCAATCCTAATTAATTAAGATGTAGAATTATCTTGCGAGACATCCAATCCTAATTAATTAAGATGTAGAATTATCTTGTGAGCCATTCAATCCTAATTAATTAAGATGTAGAATTATCTTGTGAGCCATCCATTCCTAATTAATTAAGATGTAGAATTATCTTGTGAGCCATCCAATCCTAATTAATTAAGATGTAGAATTATCTTGGGAGCCATCCAATCCTAATTAATTAAGATGTAGAATTATCTTGCGAGCCATCCATTCCTAATTAATTAAGATGTAGAATTATCTTGTGAGCCATCCAATCCTAATTAATTAAGATGTAGAATTATCTTGTGAGCCATCCATTCCTAATTAATTAAGATGTAGAATTATCTTGTGAGCCATCCAATCCTAATTAATTAAGATGTAGAATTATCTTGTGAGCCATCCAATCCTAATTAATTAAGATGTAGAATTATCTTGTGAGCCATTCAATCCTAATTAATTAAGATGTAGAATTATCGTGTGAGCCATCCAATCCTAATTAATTAAGATGTAGAATTATCTTGTGAGCCATCCAATCCTAATTAATTAAGATGTAGAATTATCTTGTGAGCCATCCAATCCTAATTATTTAAGATGTAGAATTATCTTGTGAGCCATCCAATCCTAATTAATTAAGATGTAGAATTATCTTGTGAGCCATCCAATCCTAATTAATTAAGATGTAGAATTATCTTGTGAGCCATCCAATCCTAATTAATTAAGATGTAGAATTATCTTGTGAGCCATTCAATCCTAATTAATTAAGATGTAGAATTATCTTGTGAGCCATCCAATCCTAATTATTTAAGATGTAGAATTATCTTGTGAGCCATCCAATCCTAATTAATTAAGATGTAGAATTATCTTGTGAGCCATCCAATCCTAATTAATTAAGATGTAGAATTATCTTGTGAGCCATCCAATCCTAATTAATTAAGATGTAGAATTATCTTGTGAGCCATCCAAGCCTAATTAATTAAGATGTAGAATTATCGTGTGAGCCATTCAATCCTAATTAATTAAGATGTAGAATTATCTTGTGAGCCATCCAATCCTAATTAATTAAGATGTAGAATTATCTTGTGAGCCATTCAATCCTAATTAATTAAGATGTAGAATTATCTTGTGAGCCATTCAATCCTAATTAATTAAGATGTAGAATTATCTTGTGAGCCATCCAATCCTAATTAATTAAGATGTAGAATTATCTTGTGAGCCATTCAATCCTAATTAATTAAGATGTAGAATTATCTTGTGAGCCATTCAATCCTAATTAATTAAGATGTAGAATTATCTTGTGAGCTATCCAATCCTAATTAATTAAGATGTAGAATTATCTTGTGAGCTATCCAATCCTAATTAATTAAGATGTAGAATTATCTTGTGAGCCATCCAATCCTAATTAATTAAGATGTAGAATTATCTTGTGAGCCATCCAATCCTAATTAATTAAGATGTAGAATTATCTTGTGAGCCATTCAATCCTAATTAATTAAGATGTAGAATTATCTTGTGAGCTATCCAATCCTAATTAATTAAGATGTAGAATTATCTTGTGAGCTATCCAATCCTAATTAATTAAGATGTAGAATTATCTTGTGAGCCATCCAATCCTAATTAATTAAGATGTAGAATTATCTTGTGAGCTATCCAATCCTAATTAATTAAGATGTAGAATTATCTTGTGAGCCATCCAATCCTAATTAATTAAGATGTAGAATTATCTTGTGAGCCATCCAATCCTAATTAATTAAGATGTAGAATTATCTTGTGAGCCATCCAATCCTAATTAATTAAGATGTAGAATTATCTTGTGAGCCATCCAATCCTAATTAATTAAGCAATCAATGTAATGTTTTTTTGTAGATAAAGTCGATGTTGTCAGAGGCTTTATCTGTAAGAACAACATATTTGTCATGAACAGTGGACAAAGTTTCAGCAACATCAGGATCTTTGAATACAGATGTTACTGTTGTGCTAATTGACCTTCGAGTTTGCCGATTCAAATTTGAATCAATGACCTCACAGTTTTAACTCATTCTTAAAGAATATCAACCTCCACTTTTCTAATATTCTGACATAGTCCTCCACACACTATAAGTAGTTTGAAGTTGTAATTTCAATATATGGACTGTCGCTCACGGTATCTTAGACACTAAACAAAGACCTTAGGACGATTATCCATAACAACATGGACTTATATTTAAATGGAGAATGTCTATGTTTAGCTGTGAGGTCATCAATACTGAATTGATGCAATACAATATAGTAAAATATTTTAGTTTTTTTTGTGTTTTAACGCCACTTTCAAACAATATTTCAGCTATATCATGGCGACCAGTTTTAGTGGTGGAAGAAGCCGGAGTAACCGGAGAGAACCACCGGGCCCTAAATATTTTTGGTGCAATGGGTGAAGTGTAAGAGTTTGAAATGATAGAAACAGATTGATATTTGAAATAAGGTGGAACTCTAACAAATTAATGGCGTAGAATATTGCCATGGTTGATGGCTTCCCATCTTTGTTAGCAACAAAAAGGATCCATTTTCCTTTTCATTCCCATCATCACAGGCTTGACAATATATATAGCGATCAGTTTCTAGGCTTATACGGATGAGTAGTTGAAGAGTTTAGACAAGTTGCATAGAAATAATTTAGCTAAAGAAAGTAGTAATGCATACGGTTTTATACGAACTTGATACCGTGATTCCTGGTAGTTTATTTAATTTGTTTTCTTATAGAAGTGAAATTTATAGAATAGAAATCAGGGGGCAGTAGTGTGTTAGGATATTCTTTTTAAAACTGTTCCACATCCCGCATAAAATATAAAGTGCTTAAAATGTAAATTATAAACTACGCTTCAAGAATGGATGAAGATGAAGATCCGTTGAAGAAGTGGTTCGCCTGACAAAGGAGGCAGCATACAGAGAAGGTAGGTGGTCGTGATCGTATGGTAGTTGGGTTTACAACTATCTGTGCAATCAGTGCATTTCACCACTAAAGTTATTAGTTCGAATCCCGCCCAGGCGAGGTGTAATCATATAAAATTATGTACATGTTATAGCGGTTTGTTAGTGACTTGCCACAGGTCGACGGTTTTCTCTGGGTACTCCAGTTTCTTTCACCAATAAAACTGACCGCTATGATATAACTGAAATATTGCTAAAAGTGGCTAGTATAGAAATGAGAGTAAATGATCATCTGCAGTAGAGCAAATATTCTGTTTTAATGCAACATGGTGCAGTAAACTTATCAATCCACACAATATTCTAAATAGTTGAGCCGCCTGTACTATTGTCTGGACAATAAAATGAATATACAGGTGCAGAGGCTCGAAATCTAGGTCATTGGGCTAAAGTTTTATTAACAGTTTCTGAGAACAAGGTATCTTTTATTTATGTTATATGATTTCATTTCCTGTCAATTAAAATTAACAGCAACATGACGAATGGTATTAGTGAAGCAGGAACTGCTTACCCATCCAGAACACCCGAGTTCACACCTTTTTGCGTGGCATTTGTATTGCTCAACCAATAGTTTTTTGTGTAGTGTTTTGTCGACCATATAATTGTCTATTTTCTCCCTTTTCTTTTGGCAATTGTGTCCGTCTTTTGATTTAAGGTTTATAATTACCCTTTGGCATCTTCATTTGTTTTTCTTGATATCAGTGATAGTTCTATCATATGATGGCTGGATTCTAGTCAGTAAGGAGGTGTTAGTGATACATTTTGTTAGTGAATTGCTACTGGTCATGTTTTTACCCAGACAAATTGGTTTGCTCCAATAATAAAACTGACCAATACCATATAACTGAATTATTATTGAAAATGACTTTTCAATACTCATAAACAAACTATATTAATGACCATCTTTGTTATAAATCCAACAAGAGTTGGACTGAAATCCAAGTGATGGCAAAGTTCACTGACCTTTGACTGATGACATTGTCATTCATTCAAGTTTTAATAAAATGAAAAACAAATATACCACACTGTCAGAACAATTCCAAGATGTAACAAAACATAAAATATACCACACCATCAGAACAGTTCTAAGATCTAATGGAAACATTGTAGAATCAAAGATAAAATATACCACACCATCAGAACAGTTCTAAGATCTAATGGAAACATTGTAGAATCAAAGATAAAATATACCACACCATCAGAACAGTTCTAAGATCTAATGGAAACATTGTAGAATCAAAGATAAAATATACCACACCATCAGAACAGTTCTAAGATCTAATGGAAACATTGTAGAATCAAAGATAAAATATACCACACCATCAGAACAGTTCTAAGATCTAATGGAAACATTGTAGAATCAAAGATAAAATATACCACACCATCAGAACAGTTCTAAGATCTAATGGAAACATTGTAGAATCAAAGATAAAATACACCACACCATCAGAACAGTTCTAAGATCTAATGGAAACATTGTAGAATCAAAGATAAAATTGATACCCTTAACAAATATGCATAGTTGCTCACTTTCCTGGCTTGGCAAATGCACTTCAATAAAAAAAAAAAAAGTGGGATTTACCTAGTCTTAGTTAGATGATGGGTCATGGAAGTGTTTTCCACATGTAATGGGATTTACCTAGTCTTAGTTAGATGATGGGTCATGGAAGTGTTTTCCACATGTAATGGGATTTACCTAGTCTTAGTTAGATGATGGGTCATGGAAGTGTTTTCCACATGTAATGACATAATTAGTATTGTGTTTAATATTTCCATGTTTTATTTCTAATAGTCTTCTAGGGGTCTAAGTTAACATAAAAATTGTTTACACCACAATATAGCTGAAATATTGCTTAAGTTGGAATTAATTACAAATCAATCCATCAATATTTCTGTAAAACACTTATGATTGGCCATGTTTACAACACATCACAAAAATAACAAAATAATTTATTGAAGAATTTAACAGTAATCAATGCTCATCATTTTTCTAACAAATCATTAGTAATAGAGGTTTAATACCAAATGAGGGGCCGTCGTGGTCCTGGGATTTACAACTACCTGTGCAATCAGTGCCTATCACCACTAACGTTGTGAGTTCAAACCCCGCTTAGGCGAGGTGAAGTTGATACAACATTATGTGATAAAGTTTGTCTATGACTTGTGACAGGTCGGTGGTTTTCTCCAGTTTCCCCCACCAATAAAACTGACTGCCACGATATAACTGAAATATTGTTGAAAGTGGCATTAAACACCATAAACCTATCCCACCAAAAAACCTGAATGTAGTTACTGAATAAACATTCATATCCTAACACTTTAAATCAGACAGTAAACTTAAGGCATAATTTCTTATCAAATTAGGACTCTCTTCCAGTTTATGAGAATGCATGCATTTAAACACATTGATTAACATTAAAGACTGACAAACGTCTTGGACAAGTGTGGCACATGCCTGTCTCATTGTACAAATTAACCCTAAGCATGCATTGCAAAAATATAATAGGCACAGAAACACTTGTCCAATATGGAGTGAGATCAACTTGTAATCAGGGATCAAATTTAATGGGAAATACTCGCTAAATACGAGTAAAAATTAAATTTAGCGAGTAAAAGCCAAAGAGAACTCGAAAAAAATTGCGAGTGTGCTAAATTTCCCTACTTTCAGTTTTGTGTATAAAATCGTAGTTGTCAAAAACATTTTAGTGACTGTGACTGTTAAATATACATCTAATAGACGCTTTAATGTTTTATCCATGTAGTTAAAACGTTCGTATGACATTCAACTGCATTACGCTTTCTTGACCTCCATTAATTATGCACGTGTCAAAGTGAAACCATGCACCAAATTACCGATTTCTTCAGTGTAAACAACAAAAAAGAGAAGACAAATGATGAAATTACAGACAATAAAGACTGCAATAGTAACAATAAATATGTAAGTGTTACGTTGTCTGTGAAAACTAAAAAAAAATATGGAAAAAGGTGTTATAATTTGACACCCGGTTGACCTTTCTGTATATACCGATTGGATGTCTGTGATGTTAAAAATAAACATATAACCAAAGACGATTTGCATATTATAATAAATATAAATGTCTCAATGTGATCACTTTTTTGGAAGATTTATGTTTTAATTTGAAGTTTTAAGCAGGAAGCACATTGATGATCTAAAAATAAATTATCTGTGTAACTTAAACGTGAATTTGTGCAGCTGAAGCAAATAAAAATGAAATGTGCTTTATTATAATAAATAAGGGAACAACAACCATTTCATTTTAATATGGGACAAGTTAAAAAAAAAAAACAGGCTCAAAATAAAAAATGAAGTAAACAAAATATTAGGATGGAAATATTTTATTTATGATGCTCTTTTATTAGTCCGAGGGTAGCTGTATTGGCCTGAGGCTGAGGCGAAGGCCAATACAGCTGCCCGAGGCGAAGGCCAATACAGCTGCCTGAGGCGAAGGCCAATACAGCTGCCCGAGGCGAAGGCCAATACAGCTGCCTGAGGCGAAGGCCAATACAGCTGCCTGAGGCGAAGGCCAATACAGCTGCCCGAGGCGAAGGCCAATACAGCTGCCTGAGGCGAAGGCCAATACAGCTGCCTGAGGCGAAGGCCAATACAGCTGCCTGAGGCGAAGGCCAATACAGCTGCCCGAGGCGAAGGCCAATACAGCTGCCTGAGGCGAAGGCCAATACAGCTGCCTGAGGCGAAGGCCAATACAGCTGCCCGAGGACTAATAACTAGGCCAATACGGAAATCATCACATAATGATATATTTATTAATTAACCATAAAATTTTACCTTATAATGGGTATTATAAAATCATAAACTCGGCCAATATAAAAAAAACTAAGTCAATATTGATATTGGCTTAGTTTTTTTTTATATTGGCAGAGTTTATGATTTTATATTGTAAAGACAGTTTAGGTTGTATTGACAACAATAACATAGAGTTAATTAATAATATACAATCTTTTAGACTTTCAAAATTATTTGAAAAGTGCTTCGTAAGCCTTTGGAGACTGGCTGTATATAAAACTGAACACATATATTGTATTATTTGTATATATCAGGTTGCACTATAACAATAAATTATATATATATATAAAGTCTATTAAATTATCACAGCAATGATCATCTAGTTTTTATAAATTGTAAGTACATGTCCAGTGAAAATGTACAGGGAAATCATGTTTATTTCAAACGTTTATGGGGGCCGTCATGATCGTATGGTAGTCAGATTTACAACTTTGATTGATAAATAAGATGAGCAACATAAACTGGTGCTCACGAAGGGTGAGCAGTTCCTTCCTCTTATAAGACATCTGCCTAGATATTGATGATATTCATCCTATATACATAACACAAGACCCAAAACTATAGAGAAGAGCACAAAAATTAAGTAGAAACAATATTTACAGGTTTGATTTATTGGTGTGCAATTTATATAAATTAACTTTAAAGTGCGAGTATTTAAAAAGAGAAAAAAATAAAAGTAATATTGATGCATATAAAAATTAAATTCATTTTGATTAACAAATCAAATATCGTTTTTTTCCTTTATACAAGAGATAAAAATTATATCACAGGAATTTGTCATATTTCTCAACTCATCATATTAAAGGACATTAATTGATTGTGGTAAAAGACAATAACAAATTAAAGGACATTAATTGATCGTGGAAAAAAACAATAACAAATTAAAGGACATCAATTGATCGTGGAAAAAAACAATAACAAATTAAAGGACATTAATTGATTGTGGTAAAAGACAATAACAAATTAAAGGACATTAATTGATTGTGGAAAAAAACAATAACAAATTAAAGGACATTAATTGATTGTGGTAAAAGACAATAACAAATTAAAGGACATTAATTGATTGTGGTAAAAGACAATAACAAATTAAAGGACATTAATTGATTGTGGAAAAAAACAATAACAAATTAAAGGACATTAATTGATTGTGGAAAAAGACAATAACAAATTAAAGGACATTAATTGATCGTGGAAAAAGACAATAACAAATTAAAGGACATTAATTGATTGTGGAAAAAAACAATAACAAATTAAAGGACATTAATTGATTGTGGAAAAAGACAATAACAAATTAAAGGACATTAATTGATCATGGAAAAAGACAATAACAAATTAAAGGACATTAATTGATCGTGGAAAAAAACAATAACAAATTAAAGGACATCAATTGATCGTGGAAAAAAACAATAACAAATTAAAGGACATCAATTGATCGTGGAAAAAGACAATAACAAATTAAAGGACATTAATTGATCGTGGAAAAAGACAATAACAAATTAAAGGACATCAATTGATCGTGGAAAAAGACAATAACAAATTAAAGGACATCAATTGATCGTGGAAAAAGACAATAACAAATTAAAGGACATTAATTGATTGTGGAAAAAAACAATAACAAATTAAAGGACATTAATTGATTGTGGAAAAAGACAATAACAAATTAAAGGACATTAATTGATCGTGGAAAAAGACAATAACAAATTAAAGGACATTAATTGATTGTGGAAAAAGACAATAACAAATTAAAGGACATTAATTGATCATGGAAAAAGACAATAACAAATTAAAGGACATTAATTGATCGTGGAAAAAAACAATAACAAATTAAAGGACATCAATTGATCGTGGAAAAAAACAATAACAAATTAAAGGACATCAATTGATCGTGGAAAAAGACAATAACAAATTAAAGGACATTAATTGATCGTGGAAAAAGACAATAACAAATTAAAGGACATCAATTGATCGTGGAAAAAGACAATAACAAATTAAAGGACATTAATTGGACAGATTATTTTGAACAATTCATAATAAATATATATAAAAAATATACAACATAAAAATAGAGCAAGATATCAACAATTGTTGTCACATTATCAGACAAATTGTAATGTCACCAAAAGTCTGCCATTAAAGGCATATATTATCACAGAAATTATAATGTCACCAAAAGTGTGCCATAAAATGCAAACAATAAATAAATATTTTTACCCTGCACTCGTTCTATTTGCATTGATTGGAAAATTGTTTGTTATATATGGTCACTGAACAAAATATAACTTTTCTGGTACCTGATTTTGGTAGAGGGAACAATAAAAATGGCAAGAGCAACAACAAAATTTGCATTGATTTGAAATTGTTTTTGTTATATATGGTCACTGACCAAATTATTACTTTTCTGGTACCTGATTTGTTTACAGGGAATGTTCAGAAATGGAAAAAGGTACAGCAAAAATTGCATCGTTTGGAAATTGTTTTTGTTATATGCGGTCACAGAATAAAGTATAACTTTTCTGGCACCTTATTTGTTTAGAGGGAAAAGTAACAGCATAAGCACAAATGTGAGAGAGGACATCATTGGCAAGGTAAGCTTAAAAGAATCAAATGTGAGTATGAACATTAAGTCATGTAAAGATCTTTTAACCGTATACAAAAACAAATTATGGGATTTTGAATTTTCCTGTTTTTTGTTGATAAAATCCTCCAACAGATATAGCTCGAACTTGAATAAATACATTGAATCCTGTCTCCAACTTTACAGAGAGTGGTATACCAAATGTTACACTTGTCTCGTTGGTAAACTGCCATTGGAGAATATTGACGCCTGCCTCATGTGAACCGGCCGATATCTCGTAGTACAGGTATTGATCAGAACTAAATATATCACTCCATGATATAGTAAACTGGCTATTCATCCAGGATATACCTAGGGTCTTAGAATCTGAAATACAAATATACTAATGGTTAATTCCATTCCCTTGCTCACATAGTGTAAACAAACTAGAGGCTCGGTGGACTGAGCCTGTGTCACTCACCTTTCATTCTGTTTTGAGGAAACTTTATACAGAACCTTCCATAGGTGCTTCCTACCAAACGTTGGTTCATTTGTTTACTCAGTTTCAGAGGAGAAGATTATTTAGAAATCGACCAACCAGAAACAAGAATTATATATGGTGGCAATGTTTGTTAACGGATCGGGAATAAATTAGTTTCGGTTCATTTGGCCAAGCGGTTTCAGAGGAGAAGATTTTTTTAGAAATCATCCAATCATCAAAAAAGAAAACAAAAATCACTACCGTATTTTACGGACGATAGGTCGATATTTTTGTTCCTCAACACGCTGGCCTCGACCTATCGTCCACATCGACATATACAAGGATGAAGTTAAAAAAATCTGGAATCCCTAAAAAAAAATCTCGATAAAAATGACGATTTTGTTTACAGTATACCTTGAATTTGCTGTAGGTTTTTTTTCTGAATAAGAAGACTGAAATCATCGATGTTCTTGGGGAATAAAAGTATACTAACAAGGGGTGCAATTCCGGGGAAAAAATGTTCAACATCCGAAAAAAATCCATAATATTCAATGATTGAAGTGTTAGCGAAAATCAATTCAATATTGAATTGTATAATAAAATATATACTATAAAAAATGTATGTTGTTGAAAAAAAATCACAGGGTGGATCGTTTTACAATATAAAATTATTGTCACAAAATATCTAAATATAGCTATATAGGTTTTCCATCTACCACGAGCATGCGCACAGGGTTTTAGTAAAAAATGGCGGTTGGATTACATCTCACAATAATTTGAATACACGTGGAGAACAAGCTTTTTATACTAAATATACTGGAAAATAATTATCGATTTCGTTAAACTAGAATGTTCTACACTTGAATTGGTCAATTAGGAACAAATAAAATAATCACCATGAGATAATCAACACAGGTGAACATCAGTCGGCACTTAATTATCCTGATCAGCTGATTGAAAATTTACTGGACCGAGACGATCACATAATTTGTGTACTACTAATTAAACACAGCTTAAAGGTATGTCAATAAAACTGCACAAGGTGATACATTGTTTTGACAGCTTGATTATTTTATTGTATGAACATCCGTTTACCATCTATTGTGACACCCACAGATGGCCTGATTTGAATGTCATCGATGTCTGGCTTTACAAACCAGACTCCCCGTAAAAAACAAGTTTAAAAACAAATTTTTATTTAATTTAATTTTCATAATTATTTCGTTTATGACACATAAGAATAGTATTCTTGAGTTAATACTTACATATACTTACCGAAGAACATCGTTATAGGACAAATGTTTACCGATGTAAAAAAAAAAAACACAAAAAAAGTTTGATGTGACGATACTTACCCAAGTTGTCATCGGCATCCTCGACCTATGGAATGCTTCGACCTATCTTAGTATTTCCCCAAAAATTTAGCCGAAAAGCAGCAATTCGACCTATCGTCCCCATCGACCTATAGTCCGTAAATACGGGTAAGTTACAATTTATTCCCTTCATCTACCTGATGGGTCAAAGAAACTAGAGGCTACGTGGGCTGAGCATGTGTCGCTCACCAGTCAGACCAACCAGAAACAAGAATTGCCCATGGCGGCCATGCTTGTTAACGGATCGGACCGTAATGAGCAATCTTAATAGAGGACCTTCCATAGATGCTTCCTGCAAGGCTTCGATTCATTTGGCCTAGCAGTTTCAGAGGAGAAGATTTTTTGGAAATTGACCAATCAGAAACAAGAATTTCCTATGGCGGCCATGATTGTAAACAGATCGGGACAAAATGAGCAATCTTTATGAAGGGCTTTCCATAGATACATCTTACCAAGTTTCGGGTTCATTTGGCCTAGTAGTTTCAGAGGAGAAGATTAAAAAAAATTGACCAACCAGAAACAAGAATTGCCTATTGCCTATTGTTACCAGATCGGGACGAAAAGAGCAATCTGTAGAGAGGACTTTCCATAGATGCTTCCTACCAAGTTTCAGTTCATTTGGCTAAGCAGTTTCTGAGGAGAAGATTAAAATGTGAAAAGGTAAAGGACGACAAATGACAGACGACTTACACCAAGTGATGACAAAAGCTCACTTTTCCTTTGGCAAGGTGAGCTAAAAAACACTTAAAAGATTACAAATCTAGAACTTACTGTCTATTCCAGGACTTGCTGTATTCACTGTTACATTGGCTGGTACAGCAAGAGACTTGAGGAACAGTGTGTTCATAGCTTGTACAAAAACAAAGTGTAAATCATCAGACAGTGACAGCTTGGTAAACACAGTGTATAATACTTCCTGGTTCGCTGGGAAAAACATGGTCTCTGATTTTGTATCTTGATATTTGATCTGTAAGAAACATAAAACAGGTTATATATTGAACAACATAATGAAAAATTCTCCATAACATTAAAACTTTGAGAGATATACACGACCACAATGCAGATTTCCTACCGTTTGGGCAACCTAACTAAGATAATTTAATATAACATATTTATGTTCTGGCCACTAGTCATTGGGAGCATTGAGTTTTACCAATGTCAATCCATCTGGCCTTACTTTGCTTCCCATTCAATAACGTAAGATCCACATAAACAAATCTTTAGAAATCTACACACAAGGCCAGGAATTATAAAAGATGGGACAAGTTTGACTTCAGACTTAAAAACACCTTTCAACAAGATATGACAGTAACAGGATGCTGTTACCGAAACTCTCCCAAACGTCGCTGTTTTCCCCCCGTGTTTTGGCGGCCATTTTGAAAATGACCGAAATTTTTAAAATGCGTATTTGCTCCTCTAAGGGTGATCTATCACTATGTCAAATTTTATGTCTCTATCATTATCCATTTAGAAGTTATCAACATTAATGTATGAAATTTCAATTTTCCCATAGGATTCTACAGTAAACCCCACCCCCTTTGAACCCCTCAAAATATGACTTTAACCCCCTTTACCACAAAGCTGAAAACTTTAGGACCAACTAGAAACATATATCTATAACTCCACCAAGTTTCATGAAATTCTGTCCAGTAGTTCCTGAGATCTGCTGTGGACACGTTCATGTCGCAAAGAAAGAAAGGAGAATAAGAATAATAATAATAAGAAACGGAGCAAAAACAATAAGTCTCCAAACAACGTTTGGGAGACTTAATTATGCATTTGTGCTTCTAGATTAAATTGATGAATAATCTCAATACTTAACTAATCCATAACCGTATCAAATTTATACATCATGTAAGGCACCATAAAACAATGAAAGTTTGATTTTGGACGTTGACACTTTTTCTGTTCAGGAGTTATGTCCCTTAATTGATTAAAAAATGTCAAATTTGCCAGTTCTATGTTCCTGGCCAAATGTTTGGAGTTCTTTACATAATGGGGTTGTCTTGGTTGTGGTTGTGATCATATGGTAGTTGGATTTACAACCATCTATGCAATCAGTACTTATCACTACTAACGTTGTGAATTCGAATCCCACTCTGGTGAAGGTGTACTCAATATATTATGTGATAAAGTTTGTAAGTGACTTGCAGTGGTTTTCTCTGGTTTCCTCCACCAATAAAACTGACACCCACAACATAATTGAAATCTTCTTGAAAGTGGCATTAAACATCCTAAATGGCCCCACACAATGTTTATAGGTATAATACACAGGTCAAGCTCAATGTTGGCTATTACATCTTTAACAGTTTCTTAGTTATGCCCCTGTTTTCTATAGAAGCAGTTGTATTTGTGAGCTTTTGACACTTTCTTCCATTCCCCCCCCCCCCCCCCTACATTTCAGCCAATTTTAATGTTGGTTGTGGGAAAAATTTAGATGTAAAAATGTTAACATTTATATGACATACAACAAAGGATAATCAATATCATTTTATGGCAAATGTCCAAATATGGCCACGTGAGCAATTTTTCTAAAAATTGCATATACAGTAATCCCCTTCTTACAAGGCCACGCCTTCTGCAAAGAAAAAGTGGCCTCTCTTGAAGGGAACAATTTAGTGGTATTTTACTATCTCTGTGCATCTTAGATGTGGCCTTTAGTGAGTGGCCTTATAAGAGGGTGACTACTTTATTTTCACACTATATAAAATGCCTGTAACATGGTAAATCTGCATCAGTAAATGCAAAATGTAAAGTAATTTGTCATAATTATTTAACATTATTGAAATATAGACTTGTTATTTTGAAGTAACTGTAAACTGTCAAACGTTACTCTGGGACGTAATTGTTGTAGTTGTATGGTAGTTGGATTTACAACTACCAATGCAATCAGTGCCTATCACCGCAAAAGTTGTGAGTTTGAATACAGCTCATGGCAAGGTGTACTCGATACAACATTATGTGATAAAGTTTGTCAGCGACTTGCGACAGATCTGTGGTTTTCTCCACCAATAAAAAACTGACAACCACAATATAACTGAAATATTGTTGAAAGTGGCATTAAACACCAAATAATCCTAACCTTCAAACAGCTATATCAACATGAACAAGAACAGAAACCTCTAAACCAGGACAAATAATATTACCTTGTAAGTCTCTACTCCAATTTTATCTGTAAATCCTGACCATTTCATTCTCATCGTGTCTGACAAACCCTGAAACATGTCTCGTGGAGTATACTCAGTCGCTGACAGTGGAATAACTTTAACCTCAGCTGCATCAATAGAGGGTGGCTGATTAGAGATTTTTACACCATTGGAAGACAGGACAGAAGTTAAACCAGCATTGTTCTCACAACTAAGTGTAGTATATATTACATGTCCCGTCAGTACATTGTAGGGGAAGTCCATATACGCTGATGTTGTTGTTATTACTGTGTATTCTAATAAGTCAGTAGTTCCTGGTTTGTATCCTGTAAATATCAAAATTAAAACAAGACTAAATTTAAGTGTAGTTGAAGTACTGTGAAATAAAACGTCAATCCAGGCCTTTCAGTAAGGAGCGGTACCCGGTAATTTTACTCACTTAAATTGGTAATTGGAACCTCCTAATTTCAAAGAGTGTTGCATAAGATATTCATGATTTTTTTTTCAAATTTTAAGAAAAAGTTCCGCCTGTAAATAGTGAAGAACTGGTAAACTTGAAAAATGTTGAAAACCCTGTCAATCATCAACATCTGTGAAATCATCATTTCGGATGTTTCATTTTTTGTTGATTTTGTGTTTCTATCAATCAACAAATTTGGAACAGCAATGAAAAAGTACACACAGATATAAATACATAGACATAGACATTTGATAGATGTTTATAACTTAAAAATCTTGTAACCTATTATGAATCACTACCTGAACCATCAGAATTTAAACAGCCCCCCCCCCGCCCTACTTGATTTAGAATTAAAAATAATTCTAAATCTGATTGCAGACATATCCCTCAACTTGTAAGATTGCTTAATATAAAACATACAGCTGTTGGATGAGAAAGATTTTGCTAGGAACATTGTTAAAATTTCATTACTTTTTGTTATTGTTTATCCATGGTAAAAAAAGTAAAAGGTACTAATGTATATTTGTTCCTTTGAATAATTCATTGTAAACAACTCCATAATATCTTTTCTTTGAGGAAGAAGTAGTCTATAATGCTTATTCCCTCAAGAATAAAAATTGTAATATATTTTGTGTTGTAATAAATACAATGTAATATCAGAACAAAATGCTATGGCAGAATTTCTATCTAATCACAAAAATAAATAATTGTGCTACAGTTGCAAACATCACATTTGTACCATTCAAACATATATTGGCCTTTTAAGAATATTTACCTATAGCCCATTTACAAAACTTGATCCCAGATTCTAGATCCTCCATAGCCCAGTTAGCTACCACTTCATTAAAGGTCCAAGCATTTTCATCTTCACCTGTAAAACAAATGATCAAATTAAAATGAGCATTCATAAGAATTTACTAATTTGCAGGGACTTGTTTTTAGACCTAAAGGAGTTCAATAATTATATTTTATCCTGCAATCAGTACATTTGTTGTACAAATATGCTATACGAATAAATTTTTGCTTTATTCGTACTAGACGAATAAACTTTTCGTACTATACGAATAAACTTTTCAGCCTACGAATAAACTTTCCTGGTACCCTGTAGCTATGTACAGCGGAGGGCACAGACAAATATGAAACTGGTACTAATGTGACGCGGACCACGAAGAAGACACCCTTGACAACATTTATGAAAGGTGAGGAATGATGCTTGTTTCTGTCCTTTTTGCTTAAATCTGACAAGTTTTCCGACTTTTTTGACATTGCAGGATAAACACAATATATGCAGTGCTTTCATTAAGAGCCGGTACCCGGTACTTTTACCCGGCTACGGTAGCGTCTGGTACCGGCAGAAAAAATAAAAACAAAAAAAATTATGTGCAAAATTCTAGTTAATACAATATAAGATCGTTCTGTGGGATTCGAAATCGTAATCTAGTATTTATGGGAGTGTCTTCGTCGAGGTCCGCGTCGGAATCTGTATCTGGACTTTCTTCACCTCCAGTATTGGAGATCAGATTGGATATATCGTAAAAGCGCATTAAACTACGACGATTTAACAGTGTCTATTCAAGCGGCGTATTATCATTGATGAAAAACGATAAAATGTCTAAACGAAAAAAAGCAATCACTGACTATTTTATGCAGAGCAAAAAGCTTAACAAAGGTGAAGATTCTATGAAAACGTGTCAAATCATGCTGTTTGGCGTTGGCATTGCCGCATTCCCGTTCTTTTTCCTGATATCTGTTGTGATTTGTGTGAACGAGTGCAGGAAAATTTTCAGTGTTAAGTTAAGTTAACATGTGAAATATCAGCATTACTATTAGTCTAGAAATGAACCTGGTGGGGGGGGGGGGGGGTGGAACCAGGGGGCAAAGCCCCTGCAAGCTCCTGGATTTTAGGGTTTTTGAGACTTAAATAAATTATGATTATGCTATATCTTAATTTCAAATTCATTTATTATACACAAAATTGAAGCAAATATTGCAGTATGTCTTTTTTTTTCAGGTCAAAATTTAAGTCTCAAAATCTCTACAATCCAGGAGCTTCTGGGGGGGATTTGCCCCCATGGTCCCCCTACCAGGGCTTTGCCCTGGACCCAATGGGGGCCTTAAGCGGCCCCCAGACCCCTCGCCGAAATTGTTTGGTACCTTCTACATTCTAGAAAGTACCTCCAGCCTTAAAAAAATAGTGAAACCCCTGTATACGTACATTGTCGTTAAATATTAAATTCATTTGTACTCGCTGCGAAACAGGCCTGAAAAGTTCGCCATTCTGCCTGTTTCTAAAGCTTGTACAAATAAATTTTATATTTACCGACAATGTACGTATATTGTATATATACATTACAATGTTTACATGCAGATAACAATATTAATGTAATGCAAGGTGTTTTCTTAAAATATATTTTTTTTAATTTCATGAAAATGCCCCCTCCTTCAAAAGAAAAAAAAAGATGATCAATCTGCTATTTGTAACATTAAAACCGATTGGCTGTAATAAATTCATGAAATACAACTGTTGCTTTAAATAACAAACTAAAAATATACTTTAACTAGAAGAGGTATGTGGTAATATACCAATTTAACAAAGTTAAAACAAAAAAAATGAAAAACAGAGGTAGTTATCAGTAGCTTATGAGCAGTATGTCATCTATATTCTATATAAAAACTATATAGAAATGAGGGAAGGGATGAACTGACCAACAACATCTGACTGCCACTGAAGAAGTATGGAGAGTTGGGGACAAACAATTTAGTCTTCTGTAGCAGTTACAATGTGCCTACAAGAGAAAGTCTTAAACAGTAGGTTATGAGAAAGAATATGGTATAGCTTGGTTAAATATGAACAAATCTGATAAGAAGAGCTGATAATGTACAATAGTGTGATGATGACGATGCTAATATGGAGGCTCTTCCATGTACACTACACAATAAAAATGTAATTTTGTACGTAACTAACAACTCCAGAATCATGACTGAACTTGAACTTAAAAAATCATATCATAAAAAAGTTTAGACCAATTTACATAAGAAAACTATCATGCTATGTGCACACAGAGAAAACAAAGTTCAAATGACCTTTGAAAAACTTAAGTTATAACATTAGACATTTAATTCATAACAATATGTAAAAAAACCTAATTATCTGGCTCAAGAAAATGAAATTGTATATTGGAACATAATTATTTCAACATTTTATGTCTATAGTCAAAAATAAATATGCTAAAGAAAAATCAAAACCACGTTATTTTTCCTGCCAGATTAGGACTTGATATTTTCCTGTATTATATTTTACTTACCTCTACCGTCGTAGACAAATTTGATGTTTGGTGGAGTCAAGTCAACCAGAATAGGATCAGAATATGATATTCCTCTCAGTCCAGCAGCATTAGTAGCTATGGCCATCACATATATGTATGTATTATGTACTAACGTAATATTATCGTTTAAACCAAAATTCATCAATCCAGTACTTCTAAACGATTGAATCTGTGTGCCTCCTTCAGAGTATCCTAAAACAAAAACAACAGTTCATTAATTCAAAACATTAACTTTTTTGTCCCCTCCCCTCTCCTGGATTGTGATCCTCTGTTCAATGTCCTGGTTTTTGAAAATGTGTATGAATAGGGATCCCAACCAGGCCCTGACTAGCATTAAGAATATTAGCTTAGAACCCAGTGAAGATACCAACTGCTTGTGGGTTATAATTGAATGAAAACAAACCACAGGTTTGGGCCAAGTAAACCACATGATGTCCTGTCTGTTCTCTTATCACTGCTCCTTATTTAGTCATGAGTCTGACCCTGCCAATGATTAAGGGAGGGGTCTCATATACATGTACTAGATGGCCATGTGATTGTACAAAGCAGTCAGTTTAATTTTAATTTTGGCGTGAACAACAGTTCATTAACTGTTGATAACACAGATTTCTGTACTGCAAACTGCTTACTTTATGTCAAACCAAAGTACAAAATGTACCAGTATGTCTATTGTTCATATAAAAATAATTTAAAAAACTGTTATTTCAACCTAAAGGAAGGACCACTTAACTTTTAGGGAGAGAGGGGCTACGTTTTAATATATTAATTTTTTTTTCACAGAAAAAAAAAAAAAAAAAAAAATCTGATCCTGTAGTTTCCAAAAAGAATTTAGATAAAATATCCCTCATATATTAAGAAAATAATTTGAACATAACCCCTCCCCCCCAAAAAAAAAGGATAGTTCCCTAAAGTAATCTGCAATCAAACAGACATTACAAGGGTTCCCCAAGTAATGCAGGCCAACTGCACTGCACTGCAAAGGTGGTCCTTTTTGAAAGAGTTCATACAATGATTGACACTAATTTGTAACAATAATAACTCACCAATAGCCCAAGCATAGTCTATTATTGGAGATTCTGGGTCTGCAAAACTCCATGATCCATGAATAGAACTCCATTTATGTAAATAGACCACATGACCAAGCACATGATGACCACTGACATCACCTGTTGTTAAGTTCACTTCCTGTACAGAAAGTTTATCTATAAATATCCCTGTAGTTACATCTACACTTCCTATTGTAAAGTTAGCCACATTTTGTGTAGGTCTAAAATAGAATGTATGAGAGTGCCACGATACTACCTCTCGGCCATTGTCAATGATACCATGTCCGTCTTGACGATAGCTTTTGGTGTAAATTAGAAACACATGTTTTATATCGTCACCCAGTTCTATAAATCCTTCTTTGTTGGCAGATACTGATTCTGTTATTGGTAAATGACTGGAGAAAAATGATATTCGGTACAGATATCCTGCCTTAATTTTCGGCAATTTTTGCTGAACACTTCCTCTGATAAACAAAAACGAGTTGCCATCTTTAGCCAAGTTTACATCAGAGGATATGACAGCCATACAAGTTGCTATAGAAGGTATCCATAGCAACGGATGGTAACTATCAGATACAGTACAAATATCAATAGAAGTCACATTTTCCCACTTTATTTCATCTCCACCTGTATTTTCAAATGATGGATTATTTACAATATTTTCATCAATATGCAGAAGTTTTTCAGGGACAGGTGGCATCTGATCTATTAATGTACCATCAGAAACAACGATCGGTGATATCAATCCAGAATTATCTGTAGCATACACTTTGTTGTATATTTTGGTTCCTGTAAATTTAAAGTAAAATTAAGAATCACCAGATATTTATTAGACATTTAATCAAGCATGACAACGCATAACCTGTCAATAGTGCGTATGTTAAGGTTGGAGTGAGTGAGTGATTGTTGTTCAACACCAAGAAAAAACAAATTCTGCTATATGATGGTAAGAACAAGTTTCGCTCTGATGAAAAAATGTCTGCTTTGTCCCAGACCAAGATGCTTAGATTTTTATAGTGCTAGTTCACTGAAACAAAAGTCTGCAGGTAGACATGTCACTCTACTCGGACATATTATCTTGATTCCAAGTCAACCAGGCTTTGCTTTTATTCCTTAATGCGGTGTGCTTAACAGAGAAACAGCAAATACAAATTTGGTTTGATCCCACCGGAGATCAAACCCACGATCTACCGCACACTAGTCATTACACCACCAGGAGACCAAACCCACAATCTACCGCACACTAGTCATTACACCACCAGGAGATCAAATCCACGATCAACTGCACACTAGTCATTACACCACCAGGAGACCAAACCCACGATCTACCACACACTAGTCATTACACCACCAGGAGATCAAACCCACGATCTACCACACACTAGTCATTACACCACCAGGAGATCAAACCCACGATCTACCACACACTAGTCATTACACCACCAGGAGATCAAATCCACGATCTACTGCACACTAGTCATTACACCACCAGGAGATCAAACCCACGATCTACCACACACTAGTCATTACACCACCAGGAGATCAAACCCACGATCTACCACACACTAGTCATTACACCACCAGGAGATCAAACCCACGATCTACCACACACTAGTCATTACACCACCAGGAGATCAAACCCACGATTTACCACACACTAGTCATTACACCACCAGGAGATCAAACCCATGATCTACCACACACTAGTCATTACACCACCAGGAGATCAAACCCACGATTTACCACACACTAGTCATTACACCACCAGGAGATCAAACCCACGATCTACCACACACTAGTCATTACACCACCAGGAGACCAAACCCACGATCTACCACACACTAGTCATTACACCACCAGGAGATCAAACCCATGATCTACCACACACTAGTCATTACACCACCAGGAGATCAAACCCACGATTTACCGCACACTAGTCATTACACCACCAGGAGATCAAACCCACGATCTACTGCACACTAGTCATTACACCACCAGGAGATCAAACCCACGATCTACCACACACTAGTCATTACACCACCAGGAGATCAAACCCACGATCTACCACACACTAGTCATTACACCACCAGGAGATCAAACCCACGATCTACCACACACTAGTCATTACACCACCAGGAGATCAAACCCACGATCTACCGCACACTAGTCATTACACCACCAGGAGATAAAACCCATGATTTACCGCACACTAGTCATTACACCACCAGGAGATCAAACCCACGATCTACCGCACACTAGTCATTACACCATCGGAGATCAAACCCACGATCTACCGCACACTAGTCATTACACCACCCGAGATCAAACCCACGATCTACCGCACACTAGTAATTACACCACCGATGCACATGAAAACCTGTTTGTTTATTTCACAAAAGTACATACAATCATATATCAAAAGAAATATAATAAGAAGACTGGCCATTGTCCTTTTTTTCTATATCAACAATGGATTTGCTTCAGACATAGATGTAAATTTGACATTTTACCTTGAGGAATATCATATGACACATTTGTTGATGCTGAGACCTGAAGTCCTACAAAACGCCAGTCCATCACATTACATTCTGTTTTGTCTGGTTTCCTGTCTGATTCAGGTGTTGTACCCACACACCAATGGTAGGAGTTGATACCAGATTGTGTATCAGTAAATCCATGCCAATGAGCAGCTACTGTGTCTGAGGAGTTCTTATATTCTATATCTACAATTCCTGAAATAAAAAGAGGATATCACAAAACTTTATCTATAATGTAGTGTTAAAATAGCCACAAAAAAAAACATTTCTTGCTTTGAAATAAATGGAAGAATATGTCCATAGAATACTGATCTCACTTCCATATAAAGAATACATGTAATTTTTTTTGGCAATACAAGGGGTATAATTCTAGATCGTAAAATGTGGTAAACTCTGTAATCGAACTTTGCCTTAATTTTCTGGTCCATGGCCTTGTAGATAAATTTCAAATGATTTGCCTAAGAGGAACTTAATTTATGGAGCAGAAACAAAATGAGGGATGTACGTAAGGACTAGGGTAAAACTTAATTCCTCCAATGCTTAGCAGCGAGGGCATAAAAATGATAAGCAATTATTTCTGTTGGTAGTAATTACAATTCAGCGGTGCAAAAAAAAATATGAGTTCCTGTAGGATATATCTTTGTAAAAACTTGAGTATTTGCAACACATCAAATTTATATGATGCAATTAATAAACTGATGTTGGGTTTCTCATTATCAATTTTTTTTTTTATTTCAGTACTTTTAAACGATAAGTGTATCTACAGCCCAAGATACGTAAGCATTTTCTGAAAAACCAGTGCCATATGAAGAAATAGGTTTCAGAGTTGCTCACAAGAGATGTAAATGCATCATTTGTTTCACAGAATGTTTAATGATTTCAAACCAGGAGCCTTGTTTGACATCTTGAATGAAATGTAATGTCTTTTTGAGAGCGGACCACCCAAGGAATATCACAACAGAGGACAGATCAAGGGATGGAAAAAGGCCACTTGAGCCTTTTTCCTAACATGTAATATATACCCGGTACTGGACCAATTAAACCTACCTAAACCATCATACACTATTCCTGCCTGTGGATAAATACGATCGATCATGAACCCATCAGATGTAGCTGTAGTATGTGCCCCAGCATAGTTATAGGCTATAACATTAGTATAATGGACGACACCAGGGGTGAACTTGATTCCTGTCATGTTATATCCAGTGTCCACTCCAGGGATTCCAGTTGTTAATGACAAAATATCATATCCTATAAAATATTATACTACAATTATAGATAAAACTATAATTTGTAATTGTATATCATATGAAACATTCAGTTACCATGATACATACAAATATAAAGTCTACATTTTCCATGTAAAAACCATCAACACTGCACCTCAGGGAATATAGAACCTAAGCCGGGAATGTCACATTATATACCCTGTCTGATAGCTGCGCCTCAGGGAATATAGATCCTAAGCCGGGAATGTCACATTATATACCCTGTCTGATAGCTGAATAACATATAATTTACATAAAACATATTACGATCAGAAAGGTTGCCAGCACCTAGTACTTTCATTTTGACCTCACAAAGATTGGAAATGTAATCTCCTGTACTTCCAGACACCCCCCCCTGCTATCATTTCATTACATGATTAATCGATTATTGCATAATGTCTAGCAAGCAGTATTTCAGCTATATTCAGTACGATTATTTCATCACAGATGCATTTATAGTATATATATATATAAACAAACCTCCAGGGAAGGTACTAAGATATATATCATATTTCTCAATGGTTTCCTCAGCCTCAAGGAATTTTCCATCCCAGTCAAAGGTTATAGGTCGACCTATCTGCATGTAGTCAATATCTTTAACTTTGGTGTTTTGAATTTTTTCTATAACCTAAAATTAGATCAATATTTACAGGTCACTTCTTCGTAAATACAAAAGTTTTACAGTCTTTACCTTAATTTTGTTCACCTATTTGCCCGAAAGCCAAATCTAGAAAAAAAATTCTACTTATTCAAACAAATTCTTTCATAATTTTCACTTGTTCGAATCCAGTTTTACTTGTCCCGGGCTTCAGGCAAGTGGGTTAGCGTGAAGACGGTTTTATTGTAAAATCTGGCCATTAACAAACTCCAATCAAGATATTATTTCAATGAATCTGTATGATCTTCAATTTATTTCTTCTATATTAAGTTAGTTCGATACAACATTTTGCGATAGTTTGTCAGTGACTTGCGACAGGTCGGTGGTTTTCTCTGGGTACTCCGGTTTCCTCCACCAATATAACTGACTGCCACGATATAACTGAAATATTGTTGAAAGTGGCATTAAGCATCATGCAACCAATCTATATTAATGTCCAATAAGTAGCCAATATTCATCAATTGAAGTCATCAGATTCATATACAAAATAACTTTTATTTTGGGAAAAATCTGATAAAAATGAGATGTTCCAGCACATTTGTTGTAGATTCCCCCATCCCCTTCATTTACTCTTGTGTGCCTGTTTTCTCTGTCACTTGAACAGCAAAATACAAAGGTAAATTTGTTATATGTAATAAGTCAGCATTATTCTAAAATCTTCACAAAAATAGTTATGATGTTTCTTGTAATAGGAAAACAGAGCTTTGTTTGTTTACCATCTTGAGGGTAATGTTTTTCCTTAACAGGTACTGTTTTTATTTGATTTCTGGGTATTTCCTTTTCTAGAAATAGAAATTGATACAGGAATAATCACTTCCTTTTGTGTTTAAATACTTAATAATAACTAAAAGCTCACCTGATTATTCATATGCATTTTGTGTTCAATGAAGTCTAGATATTAAGAAAAATTTACATAGGATCTGATGTTCAATTGTAGCCCATTATTGTAGGACTTCAATGAAAAATATGGGCATTGTTCCCTTTTAGTCCCCTCTTTCTCTTGTATGCAAAAAGCTACAACAAATCTGTTGGAACAATTCAAACAGGAATTTTCAGAAATTCAATTGAAAATACTGCATACAAATACAACTTTAAAAAAACCAAGAATAGCGGCCATGTTTGTTAACGGATCGATTGGCATGAAATGAATAATTTTGGAGAGGACCTTCCATAGATGCATCCTACCAAGTTTCGGTTCATTTAGCCAAGTGGTTTCAGAGGAGAAAATTCAAATGTGAAAAGTTAACAGAGGACGGGCACCAAATGATGACTAAAGCTCACAAGACCTTTGGCTAGGTGAACTAAAAACGTCACATCACATATGTTTTGGTTAACATAAAGGTATACCCATAGTTTTCCTCTCATTGAGGCCAACTAGAGGCATACTCTTTGAAGCAAACTAGTCAGTGTTTCTCTCTTAGAGGCCAACTAGATGTATACTCTTTGAAGCAAACTAGGCAATGTTTCTCTTTTAGAGGCCATTTAGAGGTATACTCTTTGAAGCAAACTAGTCAGTGTTTCTCTCTTAGAGGCCATTTAGAGGCATACTCTTTGCAGCCAACTAGTCAGTGTTTCTCTCTTAGAGGCCATCTAGAGGTATACTCTTTGAAGCAAACTAGGCAATGTTTCTCTCTTAGAGGCCATCTAGAGGTATACTCTTTGAAGCAAACTAGGCAATGTTTTTCTCTTAGAGGCCATCTAGAGGTATACTCTTTGAAGCAAACTAGGCAATGTTTCTCTCTTAGAGGCCATCTAGAGGTATACTCTTTGAAGCAAACTAGGCAATGTTTTTCTCTTAGAGGCCATCTAGAGGTATACTCTTTGAAGCAAACTAGGCAATGTTTCTCTCTTAGAGGCCATCTAGAGGTATACTCTTTGAAGCAAACTAGTCAGTGTTTCTCTCTTAGAGGCCATCTAGAGGCATACTCTTTGAAGCCAACTAGTCAGTGTTTCTCTCTTAGGGGCCATCTAGAGGTATACTCTTTGAAGCAAACTAGTCAGTGTTTCTCTCTTAGAGGCCATCTAGAGGTATACTCTTTGAAGCAAACTAGTCAGTGTTTCTCTCTTAGAGGCCATTCAGAGGTATACTCTTTGAAGCCAACTAGTCAGTGTTTCTCTCTTAGAGGCCATCTAGATGTATACTCTTTGAAACCAACTAGTCAGTGTTTCTCTCTCTTAAACTTCCCTTTTTAGAGGCCAAACAGAGGTATACATACAGTTTTTCCTCTCTTTGTAGCCAGTGCAGGTGCTTGTCCCATTACAACAATTCCATTAGATTTAAAAACAGCATAATGATTTGACGAGTACCATATTCTTACAAACACAGCATAAGAAAGTGTGTTGTGCAGTTTTACACCTAAAAATATAAACACAGAAATCTGGTCAAATTCTTCTATTTTTGAGACAAAAATAAAAAAAAGCATCTGGTATAAACAAACTAGAGGCTCAGTGGGCTGAGCCTGTGTCGCTCACCTTTCATTCTGCTTTGATGAAACTTAATACACAACCTTCCATACATGTAGATGCTTCCTACCAAGTTTCGGTTCATTTGGCTAGGCAGTTTTAAAGAAGATTTTTTAGATATCGACCAATCAGAAACAAGAATTGCCTGTGGTGGCCATATTTGTAAACCGATCGAGACGAAATGAGCAATCTTCATAGAGGACATTCCATAGATGCTTCCTGCCATGTTTCACTTAATTTGGTCAAGAGGTTTCAGAGGAGGAGATTTTTTAAAATTGGCCAATCAGAAACAAGAATTGCCTGTGGAGGGCCATGTTTGGTAATGGATCATAACAAAATGTGCACTCTTTAGAGAGGACCCTCCATAGATGCTTCCTACTAAGTTTCAGTTCATTTGGCTGATGGGTTTCAGAGGAGAAGATTAAAATGTGAAAAGTTAACAGATGACAGACAACAAACGACGGATGCCAAGTGATGCCAAAAGCCCACATTGCCTTTGGCATGGTGAGCTAAAAAGAATATTAAAATGTGAATACCTACATATAATGTATAGTATAAACATGTTACATTATATCAGCATTTGCTAATTTCTAAGGGAGATAATGGCAAGTTATCTTTCTTTTAACAGTTTAATGCAAGAGTTATCTCCCTTTTAACAGCTCATTACAATGGAGAAGTTCTTTTAGAAATGAACCAATCAGAAACAAGAATTGCCTGTGGTGGCCATGTTTGTTAACGGATCGGGATGAAATGAGCAATTGTTATCAAGGACCTTTCATAGATGCTGCCTACCAAGTTTCGGAGGAGAAGATTTTCAAAGATCGGCCAATCAGAAACAATAATTGTCTGTGGTGGCCATGTTTGTTAACGGATCAGGATGAAATGAACAATCTTTATAGAAGAACTTCCATAGATGCTTCATATCAAGTTTCGGTTCATTTGACCAAGCGGTTTCGGAGGAGAAGATTTTTAAAAATCGGCCAATCAGAAACAAGAATTGCCTGTGGCGGTCATGTTTGTTAATAGATCGGGACAAAATGAGCAATCGTTAGAGAGGACCTTCCATAGATGCTTCCTACCAAGTTTCAGTTCATTTGGCTGAGAGGTTTCAGAGGAGAAGATTAAAATGCGAAAAGTTAACGGACGACGGACGACAGACACCAAGTGATGGCAAAAGCTCAAAGGTGAGCTAAAACTAGAGGCTCAGCACCGAGCTGAGCCTGTGTCGCTCACCTTTCATTCTGCTCTGAGGAAACTTAATACAGAACCTTCCATAGCCTATAGGTGCTTCCCACCAAATTTCGGTTCGTTTTGGCAAAGCAGTTTCAGAGAAGAAGAAATAGACCAATCAGAAACAAGAATCGCCTGTGGCGGCCATGTTTGTTAGTGGAATTGGAACGAAATGAGTACTCTTTATAGAGGACTGCCCATAGATGCTTCCTACCAAGTTTCAGATCATTTGGCCAAGCGGATTCAGAGGAAAAGAATTTTTTAAATCGGCCAATCAGAAACAAGAATCGCCTGTGGTGGCCATGTTTGTTAATTGATCGGGACAGAATGAACATTCTCTATAGAGAACCTTCCGAAATGAGTACTCTTTATAGAGGACCGCCCATAGATGCTTCCTACCAAGTTTCCGATCATTTGGCCAAGCGGTTTCAGAGGAGAAGATTTTAGAAATCGACCAATCAGAAACAAGAATTGCCTGTGGTAGCCATGTTTGTTAATGGATCGGAACGAAATGAGCATTCTTTATAGAGGACCGCCCATAGATGCTTCCTACCAAGTTTCGGTTCATTTAGCCAAGCGGTTTCAGAAGAGAAGAATTTTTAAAATCAGCCAATCAGAAACAAGAATCGCCTGTGGCGGCCATGTTTGTTAACAGATCAAGATGAAATTAGCAATCTTTATAGAGGACCTTCCATAGATGCTTCCTACCAAGTTTCGGTTCATTTGGCTAAGCGGTTGCAGAGAGGAAGATTTTTAAAAATAGACCTATCAGAAACAAGAATTGCCTGTGGCGGCCATGTTTGTTAATGGATCGGGACAAAATGAGCAGACTTTATAGAGGACCTTCCATATATGCTTCCTACCAAGTTTCAGTTCATATGGTTGAGGGGTTTCAGAGGAGAAGATTAAAATGTGAAAAGTTAACCGACGACAGACGACGGACGCCAAGTGATGGCAAAAGCTCACATTGCCTTTAGCAAGGTGAGCTAAAAATGTTATTTCTAGAAACCTCTATATTTTATTTTAAAACCAATCCTAAAACATACTACAGTGGAACTTGTGCATTCCGACATCCGACATCCTGTGACATCGGACAAAAATTTAAGACCCCAAAGTAGTTCTGTTAACTAAAGTAAAACCTGGGTATTGCGATATCCCGTACAATCCGACACATTTACCTCGTCCCTTGGTGTGTTGGATTAGACAGGTTCCACTGTACATCTATAGTTTATTTTTTTTTATTTTTACCTAGATTATATAGGTCAAGAATCTGCCTTTAGCAGTGCTTGTCCTAAAATGGCAATAAAACCTCTAGGGTACCAAAAATATGGGTCAATAGGGCTAGCAGAAACACAGGTATTTATTTATAGCCTTAGAAGATTATTTATTACATTATATCTATTGCTCAAAATACTATAAAATATCTTACAATAGATTCCATTACTATATGTCAAGATAAAATAAAAGTGTAACGATTTCTTTAAGTGACTAACCTGGTTTAGTGGTATAGACTGATTCCATCATCTTACCAGCATCCTGCCATACATTTTCCTCTACCTGGTTATATATACCTAACGGGGAGTCATTACCAGCATATCCTACACTCCATTCAAACCTAAAAATGTAGATATCAAATTTAGTGAACACGACACATTTCTGGAATAACCTTTATCAAGTTAACAGATTGATATTAAATCTAAATAGAAGTACACTACAGTCAAACCTGTATTAAGAGGTCATGTTTGGGACAAAGAAAAAGTGCTTTAAGACAGGTGACCTCTTAAAAGAGGTTCAATTCATATAAAATGTTCTATGACAGGACAAGAGAAAGGTGACCTTTCAATACAGGTAACTGTTTAATAGAGGTGACCACATGGGCAGGTTTGACTGTCCATGCTATAATGTTTTTGCATTAGCAATGGTATTTCACCAACAGATTCTATCTTCCTAGCTAGTATTCAGTAAAACTAGAAGCATTCATTGACCCAGCTATTGTACTGTTCATATTTATTTTTGTGTTGGTGTGAGGTTTTTCTCTCGAGTGGAAGCGAATCTGCACATGTTGTGTTATTGTTTGTTTATATCTGTGTTGTTGTTTGTTTATTTATATCTGTTTTGTTGTTTGTTTATATCTGTGTTATTGTTTGTTTATATCTGTGTTGCTGTTTGTTTATATCTGTTTTGTTGTTTGTTTATATCTGTGTTATTGTTTGTTTATATCTGTGTTGTTGTTTGTTTATATCTGTGTTGTTGTTTGTTTATATCTGTTTTGTTGTTTGTTCATATCTGCTTTGTTGTTTGTTTATATCTGTTTTGTTGTTTGTTTATATCTGTTTTGTTGTTTGTTTATATCTGTGTTATTGTTTGTTTATATCTGTTTTGTTGTTGTTTGTTTATATCTGTTTTGTTGTTGTTTGTTTATATCTGTTTTGTTGTTTGTTTATATCTGTTTTGATGTTGGAGGTTATCAAGAGGAGGAGTGTTGGAATTCTATTAATCTGTTTAATCCTGCCACATGATTGAGCCTGTCCCTAGCCAAGGACTGCATTTCCACACCATATGTCATGGTCATTTATATATTCAATGATTTGAGGTGAGAAGTAGCTAGTCTTGTTGATATCGGTGAAATTGTTGACCATCACAGTGTAAACTTTCTCTTCATAAATCATTGTTACTTGTAATATATTGAAACTTTTTTCACTTACATGTACATGCACTGATTTGTGGTTCAAAATTCAACGATGATCTCACAATAAATACAATTTTATTTATATCAAATATGTAATATTATAAGCTATTCTAACATGACGTCCTTCTTTCGCTTTGTAGACAAACGAGCGATTTATCGATGGTATAATCTCATTCGCACCTACGCCGGTGAATGTGACTGACTTTTCCATTGGCAGCATAAATTGTGTGCGACATTTTCCGCAAATATAAATTACCATCTTCCAATCAAAGTATACTACCGTATTTGTACTCATAGACATATCAGAATCGAAATTAATCATGGAAGCCAGAATGTGTTTTGAGTTTTAACATGGGTTGGCAGATATTAGTAAATTTTATCCCTCTGGCTTGGCTTGGGATAAAATACTAATATCCGCCAACCCATGTTAAAACTTCCAACACATTCTGGCTTCCATGATTTATTTCTTAAATAGAATATACAAACATTATTTTCATTCAAATGAATCTATTAAAAACACGCACCAATATGATAAATATCCCCCCCACAAACACACACAATCATTTATAGTGTAGCCGATATGGTTACATTGACATTTGATTAACGTTCTTGATATTTTCAATTTTTAAAATTTGACAATAATCTGAATATTTATATTTCTAAAATGTTTGCTTTGATTAATAAATTATAATTAAAACATATACATTTGTATATTATCATTCTATTGTAAAAGTTAGAGATTGTTTTGAATTTAAATATATAATTTTGCTCTTAAACATTTTGCTTCAAAGTATTTCAGGGACCGTGTTAATTTTATATGTAGTTTGAAATATACAAATGTTTCATTGCTTGAGAGCTACCATGTAGCTCACAATAGGAGGTCTTTGGCTTCCACTTTTTGTCTCAAGATAGGGTAAAATAACTTTAATATCATTTCTAAATTGTACCTTTGAATATTTGATAATTGTTGATTATTTGTTGGTGATTATTAAAATGCAATAAAAATTGTTTCAGTTAAATTCTCGATTATTTTAGCCAAAATATACAGTTGGTAAATTATTATTCACATTCGAATCACGTAGCATACATTTCACGGTGAGTCAAGCCTCACTTTGCATCATCGTTCCTGCTACAATAGGAAAGCCCTTACAATTTGTACAGGCACACAGTAGCATATTATGAAGATGTTTTACTTCTATCAACAAACTTACCATTTAGGCTTCATTCCTTGGACTTGAGACACAAGCCATACTCCACGTAACACATTATCAGACGCTGTTACAGTCTGATCTTTAGGCCAATAGCCATTGCTATCTCTAACCAGTAACAAATTATTTACATTATCTGAAAAAGAAGTAACATTTTGATTTATAGAGATAACTAGAAAATAAGTATGCTCCCACACTTGATAATTATGGACAAAGTTGTTTTGTTAGGAGTGATTTTATAAAAATGAAGTGTGTCTGTAAGACACAAATGATGCCCCCGCCTAACCATAAGAAATTATAAACAAGTCAAAAGTTCTTTAACACTATGCATGATGTTCTATCATACTCAACTTGTATACAGATAGTACCTTTAATTTTTCATTCCTGATATGTAAATATAAAGGTATTACATGTGGTGAAATGGGTATAATTCTATCTAGAATCAGCTTAGTCGCGGGGGCATAAAAAAATGACTAAGTCCAACTACCTGTCATTATCAAATATTTGATGAAAATCAAAATCCTGTGGACATGCACACCTCCATTACGTGTATAAACATCCTACAAAATATTAAAGCTGTAACTCCAAAACTGTAGGAGGAGATAGCCGGACAAATCATGTATCTGTATCCGGACGGACGGACAGGGGTAAATTAATATGCCCCCCCGACTCTTTGTCGCGGGGGCATAAAAATACAAAGTTGAACCTAATAATCAAACCAATGAACTTATAAATAAAATACAATAGACCCCCTCCTATCCTCTTATAAGGTCACCCCCCGAACAGTGATAAAAGTGGCTTCTCTTGAGGAGAACAATTAAGTAGTAATTTGTGGCGTGATAAGAAAGGAGGCCTCCATTGAGGGGGACAATGACGTGGTAATTTACTTCCTCAGAGACTTTTATAGTCACAAAAGAAAACATCCATATGAATATAATGAACATGTAAATCAAAATGGTGAAAAAACCGAGGAATCTTTCAATGATGTTGTATTATAGATGTTAGGCATATTAGTTTAGTGTAATATCACTGACACATTCAATGATGTGCTCCTGTTGTATTATAGATGTTAGACATATTAGTTTAGAAATGCTGTGAAGTGTAATATCACTGACACATTCAATGATGTGCTCCTGTTGTATTATAGATGTTAGGCATATTAGTTTAGAAATGCTGTGAAGTGTAATATCACTGACACAATCAATAGTGCTCCTGTTGTATTATAGATGTTAGGCATATTAGTTTAGAAATGCTGTGAAGTGTAATATCACTGACACATTCAATGATGTGCTCCTGTTGTATTATAGATGTTAGGCATATTAGTTTAGAAATGCTGTGAAGTGTAATATCACTGACACATTCAATGATGTGCTCCTGTTGTATTATAGATGTTAGGCATATTAGTTTAGAAATGCTGTGAAGTGTAATATCACTGACACATTCAATGATGTGCTCCTGTTGTATTATAGATGTTAGACATATTAGTTTAGAAATGCTGTGAAGTGTAATATCACTGACACATTCAATGATGTGCTCCTGTTGTATTATAGATGTTAGGCATATTAGTTTAGAAATGCTGTGAAGTGTAATATCACTGACACATTCAATGATGTGCTCCTGTTGTATTATAGATGTTAGGCATATTAGTTTAGAAATGCTGTGAAGTGTAATATCACTGACACATTCAATGATGTGCTCCTGTTGTATTATAGATGTTAGGCATATTAGTTTAGAAATGCTGTGAAGTGTAATATCACTGACACATTCAATGATGTGCTCCTGTTGTATTATAGATGTTAGACATATTAGTTTAGAAATGCTGTGAAGTGTAATATCACTGACACATTCAATGATGTGCTCCTGTTGTATTATAGATGTTAGACATATTAGTTTAGA